>LNAC01000010.1:6330044-6479685 GCA_002007465.1 Ailurus styani | reverse complement strand
AAATAAATAAATAAATAAATAAATAAATAAATAAAATAAACTTCCACTCGACTTTAATTATGAGTACACGTTTTAAATTTAAACAGGTGACCAAAGCTGAAACACCCATTTTCAGAGTAATTTGTTTATAAGACTAACTGTAAATAAAGAATTCTCCACTTTAAAAAAAAAAAGATTTATTTATGTATTTGTGAGACAGAGAGCATAAGCGGTGGGAGGAGCAGGGGGAAAGGGTGAAGCTGTCTCCCCACTCAGCAGGGGGCCCATGCTGAACTCCATCCCAGGACCCTGAGATCATGACCTGACCAGAAAGCAGATACTTAACCGACTGAACCTCCCAGGCACCCCAAGAATTCTCCATTTTTAAAAAAATTTAGTTTTATCTGTATTCTTATATTAAAACCATGATATATCTGGGAAGTAATCTACTTGTGAACAGGCTGTGACCCTCTAAGGCAGGGTGTATTATGATGATTCAATAAAAATGGCCTGAATCTCAAGATCAGATTAATGTAGAGTTGATGTTGGTTCATAATCTTAGTACAGAATTAAAAATCAGTAAAATCTGCCTTGATGAAACAAATTGTGTGTTTTCTTTCCAAGTCTGTGAAATGAAGGGCTGTTTCTGATCACCTTTTTTTCATACAAGACCAAGTAAATCTCCTGGCACGAGCCAGAAATAGTTACACCTTAGGAACATCAGCAAACTGACTCCTTTCAATGGGCAGCTATCGACCCCTCATTCAAAACAAAGTAGCTAGTCAGTGACATCTATAGCTCCATCAGTATTCATCAACCCCCATGACGCTCGTAAGATTGTCAGGTTTTGACCAAGTAATTTTCCAGCAAGTATTCTCCCAGAAGTTTTGGGCTTTTCCTTTGTAGCTTAGCATCCTCACATATCAGCTCTAATGTACCACTGAGAGACAGTGCCATTGTTCCTACAACATAAGGAAAAACTCCCAAGCCCCGTGTAAAAGCTGATATCTTTTCTCATGCCTATCAGTTCTCTCCGTCTCCACAGACAGCCCATGAGTCCAAATCACAGTGCTCTCTTAATGCCACAGAATTCCGTGGGGCTATATCATGATCAGATCCATCATAGTCTCTTAATGAAATAGCCGGCTACATGTATTCCCACCTCCTCATTTTATTCCCAGTCTATTTTTGATATTGTGATTTTATTTTGTATATATCTGGCCATGTCAAGCACTAACTAAAATCCTATAGATAACTTTCTATTGCCTTCAAAATACAGACCAAATTCTTTCTTTGGACTTTAAAACTCTGTCTTATATGGTAATAACTCCCTCTCTTCAGCTTTATTTGATATCACTCATATGAAAGTTCTTCATACCAGCTATCATGAATTTCTTTCAAATCTTATAGTATACCATTTCCTCACCCTCAAAGCTATCATACATATGTTCTACCTACAAGCGATGTACTTGATGTCTACTTCACTTCTACATACTAACAAACTAGTACTTCTGCTTCTGGTCTCAGCTTTCCCTCACCATCTCTCTCCCCAGACTATTATTTCTTTTGATTTTAGTATTCTTCACTTTTACTTTGAGCACTTAGTGCACTTGTACTTTTTTTTTGTTTAATGAAAGTCTTTCTTCTAAGGTCTGCCTTAACTTAAAATGTCTTATAAAATTTATAATTTTTAAAAGATTTTATTTATTTATTTGATGAGGCGGGGAAACACAAGCAGAGGGAGAGGGAGAAGCAGGCTTCCCACTGAGCAGGGAGCCCGATGTGGGGCTCGATCCCAAGACCCTGGGATCATGACCTGAGCTGAAGGCAGATGCTTAACCACTGAGCCACCCAGTTGCCCCTAAAATTTAAAATATTTTAATTAAAGTAGTGTAGATAGATAAGCAACTAGTTTTATATTTATGTATATACACATAAATGAAGTTTAGCTTCTTAATCATTTCTATTAAAAGTCTTCAAAATTATTCTATTAGGGCATGTAAACAAATGTTTAGATCTGTGCTATATGCTAAGATAGAGGGCTGAGGAGAGGTGGGGGCGTAGGGAGGAAGAAAAGGAGCGAGGGAGGAAGGGAAGAAAGGAGAGGGAGTGCTTTGCAACTTTTAATTTTCAGGAAAATAAGAGCAGTGGAAATAAATTTTACATGCCAGAGAACTGCTGTGTTCATACTGAAGTGTAAGAACAGTTTAAATCAGGCTCACAGCAATGATGGTTAAACATAGTTGCCTACAACTGACTTCTAGCAGAAATTCACATATAAGATGACATATTATTTTCCCTTAGAAAATTGTCTTCAACTCAACAAAACCTGGCCAGTTTAATGTATGATACTCAATACATATTGATCTAAAATGCACATTTCCTCAGAGAATAATGGAGTGAAGATATAAAGCAGTAATAGCAGATGACTCAAACCAAGAAACACTTTTCACCTGAAATATTGAAAAACAGAGGTAAAGTATTTTTACTTGCTAAAATTAGCCAGAAGCTATTAAGTCTCAACTTCCCTTTGAAAAGAGAAAGCCTGGATAATCATTCCCAAGAAAATATGCTTGTGGACTTGATACCTGTATTAACTATTTGAGATCAAATATACGATGTATTCACTAATGCTTCCTAGAACTTTATTGGTCTTAAGTAATTAATATACCTTCCTGAAACCCCAGGTCTCTTCTTAGAGAAGAGATTAAGTTTAGTTAAACATTTGCCAAAAGAATATTAAAAATGCAACCTCTAGTTTCTAGAGATTTTAAGTTTGAATATAGCCATTTGTTTAAAATCTCACATTTTTTTCTTTTTTTCTTTTTCCTTTTAAACAGCTATGGACTGATTGAAAGCCAGAAGAGAGGGGAAAGAGAAGATGGAGGAAAGGCATTTTATAATAAATGAATATTATTATTCAACTACCAGATTACAGCATACTTATTTCAGCATGAGAATTTGCATGGCAATGAACTATACCATTGAACACATAGTAGGATTGCCTCATATTTGAGACAAAGCAGTAGGGAGATAGAAGTGAGAACAGATAACAGAAGCTCTCTATAACACTATATCCTAAACTTGAAAATGTAAGAAAGTGACATTACATTTTTACAGGGGAAATAAATTATCTTGGAACTCTTGGACTAAATAATGTTGAATTAGAGTGTTATTGACATACAAACAGTCTCACTATAATGTCTTCATAACCATGAGTCTTGTACAGCTAAATAGAAAGCTAATATCGATTTTTCAACTAAAAAAATATATTTTAAAACAAAAACAGATTAATGGCTCCACTATAATATAATGAAATAGACAATGCTCTCTTGTTAAATTAATTTGTATCTCAAAACATGAATATGATACAGATAGCCACTATGGTCTGTGTACTTATCTCTGTTATATTGATGGTTTTGAAAATGCAGATGTGTTTCAAGATGAATGATGTATTAGGGAACAACTAAACCATAGCACAAATTTCTTGTTTGCTTATAAGATACCTCCATAAGATGGGAAACACTACATGAATGCAGAAAACTGAAACTAGATAAGTTCAGTAGGATTAAATTAAAAACATGCTTCTCAAATACCTTCCAGCCCCCTCAGTCCACCTCATTTGTTGTGAACCACGCCAGTTCACATGTGGAGTTCCAACTTCCCATCTGATTTCAGATAATCCTCCTTTCACTACCTCACAATAACTCCCATGCTGCAGTCTTTTGGTGCTTATTCCCACAAGCAAACTTCAGGTCTTCTCCAAGGTAAAGTACAATACTTATTATGATATTTGTGTATTTCTTATACATTTTTGTGCATTTCAAATTATTTCTCAATCATTTTATGAGGTGCATATATTTTTGAAGGTCATTGACAAAGTTTTTTAGTATTATGTCCCTAGTCTCAATTTTTCCATAAGTCTTTTGCTTTCTATTATGTGATTTTGCAAAAGGCAGTAATTCTTAGGAACACATATGTTGCATTACAGAACTGACTGCTTTAAGGACCTGAGATGACATAAATCTCCTATCACATTTCTATATTCCAAGCCTCCACAAAAGTTTTATAAATTTAGGGCACTACAACTTATGGTCTTCATGAGGAATGAAGGCATGTTTTATATATTTAGTCCACTTTGATCTTTCTTCCTTTGCCTAATAAAATTAAAGTATTATATTTGGTTCCAACAAAACTCAAAATACAATCATGACCCAATGGCAGTCCTTGAATAAAAAATTGTTATATTGGTGATTAAAATAATTTAATAACATTCTAGTGATTATTTTTTGGATTCTCTTCCAAATTTAAATGTAACAGACTAAAACTGACCAAATTCTCAAATTTCACATGCCATTGTCTTCCAGATACTGAGGTGGCCTGGATTTGGAAATATTCCACTAAATTTTCAAAGCATAACTTGATAACAAAAGAAACAACAAGCAATATCTAAGACTAACTAACTGCATTTTCCTATCAACTACATCCAGAAAAGTGTAGATGACCATTACTGTCTTAGTTAGCTCAGGCCATTGTAACAAAACACTGTATACTCGGTCCCTTAAACAATAGAAATTTATTTCTCGTAGTTCTGAAGGCTGGGAAGACTTCAGATCAAGGCCCTGGCTGTTTCGGTTCTTGGTAAGAACCCTCTTCCCAGCTGACAGACTGCAGCTACATTCTCTATCATCACATGATGGAGAGAAGAAAACTCTGGTGTCCCGTCTTCTTACAAAGGCATTCATCCCATCATGGGAACTCCATTCTCCTGACCTCATCTAAACCTTACCTTTCAAAGGTCTCCCCTTCTCACACCATTGCATTGAGGGTTAGGACTTCAACATGATGAACTGGGGAAGGGATGGCAGAGTATTTGGTCTATGACACTACCTTTCCAAGGTGTTTTCCTCATCGACCCCACAATTAAGAACATCACTGATTTCCTCAGTCTTGGATAGACTCATATGGTGTCTGGCTCATATATGTCCTTTACTTTAGCTGTGGTCAATCTATCTCTTGATTTCTTTATTTAAATGCCCTCCAGTCCTCTGTTTCTGGATCTGATAAGCTACATATGCTTCCTGCTGTTGATATTTCCATAGTTTGTCTGGGTGCATATAATCCAACTCCTGTTGGATTCAAATGAATAGGATTTAACAACTCCCAAGGTTTAAAACTCCCAAACTCCTCAGAGCTTTCAGGCAAAAACTGCTGTTTCAGCTTGAGTTAATTACCCCAATTATGTTTACTTCAACTGGTCCAGAGGTACCTAGTGCTTATGAGAATAGTTTGCTTTATCAGAAGAATTCTCAGTGAGGGAGGAGTGATGAAGTCAGAAAGGAACTTTTTTTTTTTTTAATTTTTGCAATGGTAATTAGAATTAAACTGGAAGAGAGCCTAAGGCAAGTGTGTCATAAGAGTCAAGAAATAAGATTATCAAGTTACAGTTTAGTTAGAAATATGAGATGGAGGGCGCCTGGTTGGCTCAGTGGGTTAAAGCCTCTGCTTTCGGCTCAGGTCATGATCTCAGGGTCCTGGGATCGAGGCCCACATCGGGCTCTCTGCTCAGCAGGGAGCCTGCTTCCTCCTCTCTCTCTGCCTGCCTCTCTGCCTACTTGTAATCTCTCTCTCTCTCTGTCAAATAAATAAATAAAATCTTAAAAAA
The DNA here is from genome assembly GCA_002007465.1 of Ailurus styani. NCBI lineage: Eukaryota > Metazoa > Chordata > Mammalia > Carnivora > Ailuridae > Ailurus > Ailurus styani. Next base: position 6,474,041 of record LNAC01000010.1, on the reverse strand, counting down.
AAAAAGAAAGAAATATGAGATGGAAAACAAAGGAGTTCTGGTGGTGTTTAAAACTCATAGCACTGGGTGCCTGGGTGGCTCTGTTGGTTGAGTCTCTGCCTTTGGCTGAGGTCATGATCCTGGGGTCCTGGGATCAAGTCCTGTATCAGGCTCTCTACTTGCTGGGGAGTCTGCTTCTCCCTTTGCCCCTCCTTCCACTCATTCTCTTAATCTTTCTCTCTTTCTCTCTCAAATAAATAAATGAAATCTTTTAAAAAAATAGAAAACATGTATATCTGCATTTTGAAAGAACAATAGGATACTCCTAATAGACCAAATCGTGAACTGTCTGGAAAATGATACAAACAACAAAACCCAGAAAATCTAACATGGGCTATTTCAAAGCAACAGATAAAGGAAGAAGGTTAAAAAATTATGAGATACACTTTTTATTTCAGCAGAAAGATATATGTACAAGCGTACATAATCACATGTCTGGATTTATCTGCACAGCAATAACCATAACAGAATCTGGCCTTCGCCTGTGTCCATATTCACTTTCCCTAGTCTCCTTTTTAAATCACTTTTTCTTACTTCCCACTTTAGGTAGCAATGGCTTAAATATCTGTTCTAAAGCATAGCCCTTTTTTAATGTTAATTTTTAAAAATGTTTTGAGTCTAAGACAGGTCTTTTCTACCTCATAAAGTAATCTGTATACTCTGTCCCACCTTTTAAGATTATCAGAGTTTAATGCCTAAGGAATTTAGTATTTGTCATTTAGCAGTGCAGACTATGGCACTGACAACACGAGATTACTGTAAAGTAAAAGGTGAATTTATGCTGAGGTGAGAAGAAACTCCACAAATAAGAAGAATGCTACAGAAAAGAAGAACACAGGGGCGCCTGTGTGGCTCAGTCAGTTAAGCTTCTGACTTTGGCTCAGGTTGTGATCTCGGGGTCTTGGGATGCCCACAGCAGGCTCCCCGCTAAGCAGGGAGGCTGCTTGTCCCTCTGCCCCACCCTCTCTCTCAAATAAATAAATAAAATCTTAAAAAAAAGAAAAGAAAAGAAAAGAAAAGAAAAGAAAAGAAAAGAAAAGAAAAGAAAAGAAAAGAAAGAAAAGGAAAAGAAAAGGGACACAATTCGTGATGCTGATTGACCCTCAGGATGTCACAGCGTTGAAGATGTGCTCTAAGCTTCAGGGATCACTGAATGTTAAACGGATTGGAAGTCAAGTAGAAACAACAGCAGGGCTTTAAGTCAAAATGCCCAGCTTGCATGGGGTCTGGCAGCAGCTTTCCGCAGGGTCTCTTCCAACGTACAGTTACTGCCAAATCCTTCTGAATCCACTTCTCAAGCACTTTAGCTTTCCTTGGCAGCAGAGCACGGATTCGGGTAAAACCTGCCTATGCCTCTTGTTCAGAATGAATGCCAAGGTGAGTTCAATTTCTAGGGAAGCAAAAATTCTCTCTCTGTCTTCCTTTCTCTTCCCCCTCTCTCTTCTTAGTTTGGGGTAGTCTGTAGTAACCTGTTAGGTAATTAGCAACATGTACATGTAGATGGAGAGGAAATTCCTAAAAAAGCACAGTGCAAAAGAGAAATGGGACATTTCATATGCAAAAATGAGATTCCGTTTTTTGAGGGTAATATATAAGTTACAAAAGAAAACAGGGTCTTTAGAGTTAAATGGAATGTTAGACATTGGTTTCATTTTTTAACTTCTACAAATGAACCTAAGCCTTGTCTAATGTCAGAGAGGAACCAAGAGTTTGTTTTTATTTCTGATAGTTCTTAATATGTGACTCAATGAAAGAGAGTCATATGTTCAAAATAGAGTTTCATCTGACCTATCTAATAATTTATACTATGGAAGAGGTTTTACAAAATACATTTTTTGTCCTTATGAAAAAGCATGTCCATAATAAAAATAGAAATGCTTCCTCTTAAATTTTATTAATTTGTTGGAAAACAAACAAACAAAAATCACCCCTTGTGGGAGCATGTAGAATTAATTACTGAAGAAGTATTTAAAGAGGAAAATTTCAAGGTTATTTGAAACAGAAGTTAAAAGCATTCTCTGAGTAAGAAATTAATAGTAAGAATCTTTAAGAGTTTATTTTCCAACACAATCTTTTCAAATTCAACATAGATTACATAAAAGCTGGTTACTTAAAATATTGAAAAATAGAGATATCATTCAGAGAAGGCAAATTGCTAACTTACATGTGAAGCTAAAAGAATACAGTAGAGTTTTTATATTGATTTGTGTATTTTTCATGAAATTTCTAGTGGAAAGAATATATCAGAAACTAAATCATGGTAAGGTTTTTATCATAATATATTATATTATAACGAGCATTTTCTCATTTAGATGTTATTTTTTATTGGTTGCCAAGTTTGTGGCCTTATACTTATGTTGATGGAATTCCAGTTTTTTTATTGTTTATTATTCTGATTTCTTACTTGAAGATTATTATTTTTTTACTTTCATGGTGTTGGCAATTACATCCAAAATAAAATATGCAAGAATAATGATCATCTTGTTTAATATTGGTAATTTTATATTTGCCATGACTTAACAGAACTCTCCTATATGAAGTTTTGCCAGAAATCATTTTCCTTGGGTACAATCATACAGTCAGTGTGGTATAGGACTGATGTTGTCCAAATTATAATTGACATAGAGTGTTGAGTCCTAAAAGATAAGAAAAAATTTAACAAAAAGTCAGGTCTACAGATAACTATAACTCATAAGAGAAAGAATAAAGATACTTAGCCCAAAGTGACACATACAGTCAGATAAAAACAAGAGGATCAAAAGAAAATAGAATCATGAATTCCCAGAGAAGAACAGGGGAAAATGATCATAGGTGAAGAAACCAGCCAATCGATAAATCAGCTAGATTGAGGTTAGAGTTAGACACTCACACTGGATTTAGAGATGATTTGTAATACCAGTGAGAAAAATTTGAGAGAAAAGGAAAGGTGAGGATTTTAGTTTTTAAAAATGCTGAAAAGAGTAAAGGTCAGAAAATAAGCACGTATGTGTATTCAAGTGAGTATCTGTATTGGTAAATATTTTAAAATCTATTTCTATATTTTTCAGCCATTTTAATAATACCACACTTTCTTCTCCCTCCAACTTTATTTTGACCCAGTCTCTTAGTGAAATTGATCAGGCAAATGATGGTAGCAGTAACTTCACTGCTTACGAATTTGTATATAATGGTTCACTGAAGTTGAAAGTTGGAATATACTTTCAAATTTTTTTCTACAGGGTGATCTGGGTTCTCCTCTTATACTGCCTTTTTTCTGACTTCCGCTTCCTTCTTGCTAGGGGTAGTGCTCTAGGAGAGGGGAATGTAGACTATTGTCAGAGTCCCTGAACCACCTGGGGTTCTGTCAGGTAAGTCCACAAGGCTGGTGTTAAAGATGCTCTTCACCTCCATCTACCAAGTCAGAGCTCCACACACATCTATTGTGCACACTGACAATCACAACAAATATCCCATCTCACAGAGATGTTTGGGGGAAATCAATCTGATTAATAAATTCATATTATGGATAAATCAACCACTTTTATCTTTTAAACTTTATGTAAGAGAGATTTTACACCATTTTCAGGCCTTGTTAATTCTTCTCAAGTAGTTCTTTCCACCCTTAAGTCTGGCTCTAAAAAGGCTCTTAAACAGTAGATACTGCAGAACAAAGCACTCTGTCTGAATTCTAGTAATTCAGTTAAAGTCCAAGAGTAATTCAGTCGAAGACTTACATACACGCTAATTTAGAGTTTTAGGTTTTCCTAACATGTATAACATGGTAAAAAAAAATCTCTGACTATTAATTAAGGGTCACTATGAAAAACTGCCAACAAAGGAAAAGTTTTCAGATATTAGATCTTCAAAAGACTAGACAAAAAGAAAGTGTTAAAATAAGTGAAATGACATCAGTGCAGTGTCCCCCAATTCCCTTATCAAATTAATTTTGTTACAGACAGCACAAAACGAAAGTGTATTTCTAGTTTTCTGAGTCAGGACTATGTTTAGTTGAATCATATGTTACCTGTCAAAATACAAACCTGTCCAATTGTGACCCAAAGCCTCATGTAGAATTTCTATCAAGGAGTCATCTAATAACACAGTCCTTATTTGAAATGGGCTTTCAGGACCTGGCTTCCAACTCAGTTATAAAAACACAGAAGCCTGCTTCTACAATGAGAATCAAGCTCTTGCTCTCGCTTGGCAAACCCCTTTACTGGCACCTCTACCACCATTTCTTAAATACAGATTCATTTGCCTTCCTTTTGATCAATGAATTAGTTCAGATTTGGTAACAAAGTAAATAGTCCACAAACAGAACCAGATCTTTATATTTAAACCACAGTTCCAATTACTTATGTGAAAACATTTGGAATTATTTTATAAAGGGGTCTAAAAATATTTCATTTCCCACTTGTGAAGGATCTGAGACTCAATCATTTTAACTATACAAAGGCAAAGTCTTGATTTCACAGTCCTTTTTAATAACTACAGTTCTCTATTTTTTCCACAAATATATACATGTCTAGCACTGTGCTCAGAACTATTCCAAATGCTTAATTCCACAAATCAATTGCAGTTCAGTTATAGCATATTTTCATTTGAACCAAATCCCTTGGGAAGATATGGGACATTCAAATCCTTTCACTAAGAAGGAAGCCTGATGACACCTGAATCCTTACGGAGCTAAATCAAGTGTTATAGTCAATGCTGGTTATTATAGAGCTAATGATGATGGATCAATTGATAGTAGCATTTCTAAGAAAACACAAACTTTAACCAAAGAGTGTATTATGTGCAGTCACTTTTTCACTCACTGAGGCAATACAGTCTCCTTGTGAAAGGATAAGATAAAACTTAAGGGGAATAAAGGCCAGATGCTACCCAGGTCCACACAGAAGAGCTTTTAGATTAGAAAACATCCACTTAGAAAATACTACCTGACTTAATCTGATTTGTTGTATGGGAAATGATCACCACTATATTGAAACATGGAAAAAACCTAATCATCAAGAATTATTTTATTGAAAACTTTATTTTTTATTTAAACCTTTAAACAGACCATAATTGGGTATTTTATTACTATAATATAAATAAGAGACAAAAAGCAAATTATATTACAACTATGTAAATATAATTTGTATAAAGTCACAGAGTGAGCTGGGGTAGGGTTGAGATTTGAAGCCAGATTTATCTGGTCTCTGAAAGTCAATTCTTACCCATCTATGACAAAGCAATAGCCTTATATAATCAAACAAAATACTTGGATAACAAACTGCTTTTTGGTGTGCAACTGCAAATCAATACCTCTGAAGACTGAACATTACTAAAAAAATGTTTGAATGTATAATGCATAGGCTCCAGTAAATAGAGGAGAATCATATAAATAGTATACACATTCACTGTTTGAACTTTTATAAAATATGCTTATGTGAAAAAGTATGAGTCAATCAATTCAATTTATAAACTCTTACATACCCAACACTATCCATGAACTCTAAAAGAAACACAAGAATATAAATACTATCAATCTGTTTTAGTAGGTAACAATCTACACTCATTGGGCACCTAGATATAAAAACCCAAAGAGCAAAATGGCTTTAGTGATGATGACAGGCTTAATACTGAGATTAATGTTTATTTGAAGAATATTTTAAACTGTATTAATACTTTGAAAATAATACTAAGAATAATCATAATGCATGAAATAAAATACTATTATTAATACACAAATTAAAGAATTATAACATGCAGGCTCATTCTTACTCAAAATATAGTTTGAAAAAGGGTGTGTTCATGGTAACTTATGACTCTTAAAAAATTCACTATATATCTAGTAAGACAATTACATGCAAACTCTTTTGGTCCTTATTCTAATACCTAATCTTTAATTTTTCTAATTGTTACTAAATTTTGATGGGAAATAAAGAGGCAACTTTTTAAAATGGGAGATAAAAAGATTCTAACAATTTTTCCTAAAAAGCATTCTTTGGGCTTTTTAATAAAATATCTTTATCACAGCTTTGGCTTTCCATCTCAGCAGACAAAAGCAAAGTACATAGGTCAAGAAATGCCATCAATACCATTCATGATTGCATGAATACAGCAAAACCACATGCATAACAAAAAGCTCCTGCCAAAATGCAAAAGACTCTCTTTTGTAATGAATATAATTTTTTCAGTAGTAAATGTTGAGAACTACCACTCCCTGACTTCCAGCCCAGATTGCCAATCATACACGAGCTTTTCCCTTTATCTCCAAAGTTCCCAGAATACAGATTTTAAATCCTTCTGAGGCTCAAATTCTTTAAAATAGTTTTCCAGAGGCAGGAGAGAGAGTAGGAATAGCTTTGAGAATTATGGAAGGATAGAGAAAAAGCTAAAAGATATAAGGTAGAGGCTAAAAGTTATAAGCTATAGAAGCTAGGGATTTTGGCAAAGGAGTAGACAATACAACCTAATTGTTAAAATGGAACACCAGGCCCAAAATGGAGTTACTTTAGTTAAGACCCACCTAGACTTAATACCAAGCTAATTACAGTTTCAGCTTCTCCCAGGAGTGGAATTTTAAACCAATCAGTCAATATTCCTGATCACCTCTAGTGAGATAATCCCTATTATAAAATTCCCCTCTCTTCCCCCTAAGGGAAGGTGACCTTGCCTGAAAAAATAGTTTCTTTTGCTGATAACTTTCTTGTCCCCACCATTTTTGCCTGTAAAAGCCTTCCATTTTGTCCAATTCCTCTAAGAACCCTTCCACTTGTTAGAGCCAGGGAAGCTAGCCTGGTTCATAAATCAGTGAATAAAGCCAATTAGATCTTTAAATTTACTCTGTTGAATTTTGTTTTTTAACATAACACATGCACAAACACATTCAAAAAGGAACTCAGAACACTCTTTTTCTTCACTATGTCAAAACTGATATATTTTCAGACTGACATGACTTGGGTTTAGCCTAAATAATTACCGTTAAAATGATCAAGTGTTCTTGTACAATTAATACAAAACTTGATACTGATAAATGCAAAGAGGAAATGAGCTGAACTTTAGGGTCATCCTTCCATTTCACCATCATGATCTTAAGACTTGGATTTTTCTTACCTCTGGGAGATTTTGAATATTTCAAGTAAGCGACAAAATTTTTCTTGGTATTATCAATGAATATCATAGTCAATTCAAATCCTCTTTGGAATAAGCAGAATATAGACATGTAAATAGATAATTTACAGCAGATATCCATTTAAATAAAAAAAGAAAAAATCTACAGTAGGCTAACTTTTGATGGTAGATATAAAAATCCATCATTTGTTTCAAGGCTCGTCTAATGGTTCCAGAGGGGACTTATAATTTATGCAGTAGAAGAAGTAGGTGTTAGGGAAATTAGCTAAATAAAATTATAGACAAATGTAGTCACACAGTATTACTAGTTCCCATGGAGATTTTTATGTGGATCTATTTAACCCACCATAATGATCAGGCCTTAAAATTGGAAAGGAGAATAAAAAAGAAAAAAAAAAGCCAGCAATCTTTATCCCCAATGAAAATATCTCCATATTTTAATCTCCGAGTCATGTAAGACACGATGAAAATATATCCTGTTTCCCCAAGACGTGCAAAAGATGATTAACTCTCTTACGGTTTTTCTAGTGGTGGAGTGATCAGGTACCACACTGCTTTATTCCATAAATTCCCTAAAATTAGCATTTGCTTTTAAGATCTTGATAATTGCTCTAATATTTAACAAGTCTGTGTAATTCCAAAATCATTTTATTCTAAATAGTCTTTTCAGTAAATTTGTAATACGGTTTTCATTCTATTCTATACTCAGATCACCTGTGATAAAAAACTCATTGCTCATAATTATTCTGTCAAAAATAAGTCAATCCTGATTATATGTAGACTAAGTAATATTTCTCTCCATGTTCTATTCCCACAATTAATTCTGTAATTGACAAATATAATGTTTCCAATCTTAAAGTATGAGCAGAAAATGTAAACATTTCTTCTTAAAATTTAACGTTAGTCTAATTTTTAATCAGGGGTAACAGGTCATGAGGTAAAACATGTTACTTCAAACAGTAATAGAAAATCAGTATCTAAACCTGAATCAAATAGCACAAAAAATATGCTCTTTGATTTAGTCACCTGCTTTCTGGAAATATATCCTAAGAAATCATTCATTTACATAAAAAGACCTCTTTTGATAATGTAAATATTCAATAGAAAATTATTTATAAGAGCAAAAATTGGAGATTAACTAAATACGCAATCAGTGGGAGATGGAAATTATGGAACAGCCACCAGAGAGAAATTTAGGCATGTACAATCTTTTTAGAAACATAGTAAGCATTATGTTTAATATCATTAAATGTCTGTGACAACATATGCATGGGAGCGTACGCTAACAAAAATGAGAAAAGGGCAATTTCGTAGGGTGGTGAAATAATGCTAATCTTCATGCAAATTTATATTTACTATTATTTGGTTTTAACAATGAAAACTGATAAAATTATAGTACTATTAAAAGGGGTGGAAATAATTATCATTTTATATTATATAAATAACTCAAAATCTACCTACCAATTAATAAATACACATTTATTGATTCATTTTGAAGGTGAGTAGTCCTTCTCAGACTAGAATGTAATTATTTTAATTCATTATCTTTCTTACGTAGAGACGACCCATTTTCACAAGTTACATGTTCAGTGAACTTCCGCCTTCCGTTTTTAATTCTATAACTCCAGTTTCATAAATTCCAACTTTTATGGCACATAAATAATGCTAGAAAGGAACATGGTTACATGCCTATAAATGCTCAACTGTTTCTGTTTCTGCAACTTTTCTATCCATGAAGGATAGTGGGTCATATAATTATAGAAGTGGCATTTATGACCGCAGGCTTTCAGTATTGTGTAATCATATCATGCAGTGTGATACATTAAATGTAAAGTTAAAAAAAGCAGGCAGGCTATATACTTAAAGTCAACAAGAGGCCATCAACCTAGAAGAAAAAACAGTGACTATGGCATGAATTATGACACATGGGGCTATGTGAGATAGGCTCTTTCAACCACAACCATTAACAGCTTGTGAAAATACCATTAAAGGACTCATTTCAAAATGGTAATATTTATCAAATGCAGACAGGTTTATATGGTGTTCATCTGATTTGAAACAGAGCTACTGGAATTTCATTGACTTGTGAAAGAGTCCTGAACCACAAAGGCTTTCTCAACACCTCTTCCCTTGCCCCTTTTTATTCTATACTTATTTGATAATTTGTCAAGATGAGCACGGCATGTAATTAAGAACACTGAGTTCTAAGTTTTATTTCGTTTTTTCTTTGCCGCAAGAACTGGGACATGACATTTAACACGACCTCAATTTTCTCATGTAGGAAACAAAGAAATTAAAGAAAGATAGCATCCTTTAATAATAATGTTTTAACTAGGATATGTCTTGCTTTTCATAGCTTGTCACATTCCCCTGAACTTTGTGTTGTTATTGTTGTTATTTGAGACCTGATACATTTATGTTTGTTTCCATTTTGTTTAGCAACTATCCCAAAAGTAAAATTAGAAAATGGAGAAATCTCAGAAATGTGTGTGTATGGGATACACATGGGATCTTTAATGTGAGGAAAGAAGAAATGGAGGGAGAGTAAAAATTAAATAATAATCAGAATTTATGAATTTTTACACTACCACAACTCAGGTTCCTAGGGATTTCCAGTCACGTCCCAAAAGCAGAAAAAAGTCAGAGGAGGTGAAGATCACTATTTTGGAAAATGAACAACTGCCCACCACACACAACGTCCACCATCCTTGTCCTGCCTTTTTAATGAATCCAGACCACCGAGATTGGAAATAGTCGCCCTCTACCTGTATCAAATGGAAATAACCTAACTAATCCATCTTTCCAGGAAGAGGAAAATGATTCCCAATTTGACAACACGAAGAACATGGTCCACCCGGTCCCCAGCACTGACTGGATAAAAAGGATCAGTTCCCTGAGGACACAGCTGGAGCTGTTATATCTTCTCCAAAAGCTTTAAAAATGGGAAGTGTCCACATAAAGTCAGGGGTAGCTAAGAACGTGTGAAGAATAGAAAAAATACTGGTCCCCATAAAAGATGTCAGAATCCTAAAGCTCCAGAATCTGTGCATATGTTAGGCTACATGGCTAGAAATAATTAGGCATTAGCTAGTTTTTAGATGGCTGCTAGTCAGAGGAGTTTAAAATAGGTTATTCTGGATTATCCAGGTGGGTGTGACGTAATCACAAGAGTTCTTTAAATGTGAAAGAAGGTGGCCAAAGAATAAGCATCAGAACGGGGGATGTGAGAAAGACTCACTGGCTATTGCTATCCAGAAAGGAACGCAGCCCGCTGACAACTTCTGACCCCCCGAAATAATAAATATGTGCTTGTTAAAGCCCCAACGTTTGTGCCAATTCATTACAGCAGGGATAGGCAACTAACATAAGACCCTTACAGCCTCTAAGAAAAAGCCTGCTTATGTCATACAATTTCTGAAGGGAAGAAAGTTTTCCCCCTTTCTTGAGGAAAAGCTAACTCTGCTGATGCTAAATTTTACCCCGCCAAACTGCTGAACTCCAGTCACGCAGACACAGCATGGGCCTGTCTTCCACGAACTGGACGCCGAGTTCACCGTACGACCTGATTACAACCCTGTCTGCAAAGACCTTCACCTGTAACCTAGAAACTAGAGTTTATCTTTGTAACTTGAGTCACTTAGACTGCTAACTTTTTTTCTGTAAGTAACCTCGCATGTATCATGATAATGTTGTGGGAATTAGAACCATGATTCAGAAGAGAATTTTCCATATTTTAGAATCAGAAAAATATAAAGCTACCCAATATTTAACACTATTTTACCAAAAATGTTTGCTCTGATAAAAATATAAATTGTGTTATGTAGTAATATGAGATTAGGATGTTCCCAGTCAGTTAAATGCAAGAAAACTTAAAGAATAATTTTCAAAAATTAGATAATTCATAGATCTACTTTCCTTCATATGTGGAATTTTTAAAGAAAGTTAATTGTATCCTCTTAGATGTTTCATTTGAAATGTTCTTATGTTTTTGTTCATTCAAGTGGCTGATTTTAGACTAACATGGAGGAAAAAAATCCCAAATCTGAGAATTCAACCAAAAAAATTCTCAGATTTGGTATTTTTATTCCCCTTTTTTATAGTCCCACTTGAATTCCTCCTTAAATAAGATAACTTCACCCAGAGTTTTGTATGGTTGCCATTGCAAACCTATGTTTTGCATTTATTTCTTTGAAACAAAATCTTACCTCTTTGTGTCCTCTGAATTAATCTTGGAGGGTTTATCTCTTTGTACCTAAAGAATATAAAGAATTATATTATTCCATTTTACTTGGCTTTCAGAGATTTCCCAATCAAAACCTCAATTGGTGTCTGTCTACCCTTTATCCAAACTGCCTCGAAAGCTATGTCTACACAAGGGCAGCAACTTAACCAATGGGGCAACGGGCTCATCAGCCAAACAAAAATAATATAGAATTTGCCTTTTTTTTTTTTCCATAGAAACTAAACATGTATAGGACTTTTGAAGGATAATGCAATTTGTCTCTTAATTCCAGTAAGGAGAAATTTTAGCAATCTTTTGTTAGTGGACTATTTTTTTTAATACTTAAATATATTAAGTTTCTTATAGCTCCTTTTTTTTAAAAGAGAATATAAGGCGACTTTTTATACTTAACCATGTATACAGTGGAATAACAAAAAGTAGTAAGTGATTTTTGGTTGATTTAAGAGCTTCTGTTTATCCTGCTATCAGTTGAAATCAACTGTCCTTCCAGTTTTAATGCCTGAGCAGCTGCATGTGGACAATTAAGTGACTCTGGTAGCTACTCTAAACTACAAAGTTGGCTTATGCCCTAAAGTTACAAAGTTTCAGTTCAACAAAGAAATCTTCCAGCTGAACCAGATCCAGCTCAGGATCGGGTTACAATGGCTGCACAGAGGGATAGTTTATGAGGAGACTTTGCCTTTCCTGATGTTGTCTCCAAAAGAGTAATATATCCTTAAATATCTTCATGGTTCTTTATGTCCTATAGTATTTCAATGTACTTATCAAGGTTTTAATGTTCCCCTCAGCTTGGCTAAACGTTACACAGGCTTTGTCCTGACTCTAGGCCCCTGACCTCCCTTTCCTTAGGACATTTACTTTAGAAACTTTGTAATTGTAAATTCTTTCTCGGCCCCTTTGAGACATAAATATGTTTTAAAGCTTCTTGCCAGTGTCATAACGCAGGCGCTGTCATAATCATGAGGGAAGGCAGTGCTGTATCTCTGTTTCCGCGGGAGGGTAGGAGCCTAACGTCAATAAGCAAACACAGATGTCGAATCACAAGGAATAATATTTCCAAACTCGTAAACAACTATAGGTCCTGGAAGTATCATTGGTGGACTTCCTCCCAGAAGTCCTCCAGTATTCTTCTAGCTCACTCCAGTGCTTAAACACTTTCCTGGGCTTTGTTGCAGCAAAGCTAAATTCAGACTCAGTTATGGCCTTCCTTCCCTACTGCAGTAGCCTTGAATTTGATCTTCTTCGCTTGTTTCATTTTATCCAGCACAGTTTTTGCCTTGATGGTACCTAAAATTTCCATTTAATATGTTCAATTTTCTGCTATTATAATCTTTTTTGTTAACAACATAGGAGAGGGGATAAACAAAGTTCTTCTACTTCTAATTCTGATAAAGATATACCCCAAAAGAGGCATGAAAATCAAGAAATTTCTTACATTTTAATAGTGCTTTGAATTCCTAAGAGTGATTTCACTTATTTTAAGACTATTACAAGGTGGTCAGAGAAATAGAAGTCTCCCAAAACCTCTTTATGCAGCCTCAGAACTGGGTAAAGCCACAGACCTGTATCCATACTGTCCAATAATAGATTATGTGTTAAAAGCATGGAACAATTTACATTTTCGCTGAAACCTCAGGGTTGGTATTGGATCCAAAGAGTCTGTTTACTTTAGGGCTAAGAGGTGAGCTATATTTTCACTGGAAAACCAACCAACCAACCAAACACACAAAAACAAACAAAAACTCAGAAAACAATAAGCAGACAGGAGCTCTAACACTTCTTGGGGCAGTTTATTGATTCCTTTTTTTGTTACTAAATCTACCCTCATGTAAAATAAAATTCCTATGCTAGTGAATGGAACAATTTAGAAAAATTAGTAATTTTTAATCAAGGAAAGGTAGCTTTGTTTGCCTTATTTCTATTCAACCCTTATATATTCAATTCAATTCAATTAGGAGAAAGTTTAGATCTAGAGAAAAATTCAAAACAGAAACTGAATATGAAATTATCCATAGGCAAAGGCTAAGTTGAACAAAATCGGGATTGAAGGAGTAAGGGTAATTAGGAAATCATCATCACTGTGATTAAGACTGGTGGCTTTGTTTTGTTTTGTTTTGTTTTGTTTTGTTTTCCTTTTGGCTCCTTTCACAGTTTCCACAGATGTTATCCTTTCTCCAATTCTTTAAAAAAATCTTTTCTGGGGCACCTCGGTGGCTCAGTCGGTTAGGTGTCTGCCTTTGGCTCTGGTCATGACATCAAGGTCCTGGGGTGGAGCCCCACCCCACATCGGGCTCCCTGCAGGGAGACTGCTTATCCCTCTCCCTCTGCCTCTCTCCCTGCTCATGCTCTCTCTCACTCACTCTCTCTCTCTAGAATAAATAAAATCTTAAAAAATTATAAAAAACAAAAAATCTTTTCCATTCAGATACCTCAGATTTTATTGTAGTGCTCTATGGAGCTAATTACAAAAATCTTTCTGCTGAAAACATCTTGCCTGAACTATATAATCAGTTTAAATATACCTGTGTATTTTTTCTTTCACTTGGCTTCATTACTAAAGAAGTAGACAAATGATATTGGGTGTAAAAAAGACATGCTGGGGCAAATAAAAGGGAATGCTAGTCATACTGAAATCATAGCTATAGTCTCAACTACTATTTTATTTTATTTTAAATGTCACTCGATTCTGTTAAAATATTGGGGCTTATTATAAAATAGTGACTTTCCTAATCAAATTATACTAGAAATTTAGAGACACATTGTATAATAGGAAAAAAAAGGATAATTTTTCACTATCCTCAAGCAGACTGGACATTCTAAAATAAGGAATATGATGACTGTCAATGTCCTTTCACAAATACAAAGGTTGAAATGTTTTCCCCTCCCCTGCAACCAATACCCAGCACCACTGTCATATGGAAAATCAACTTGAACAAGTGTGACCCTTAAAGAAGATACAACAAATGGCTATTCACCTCCAACATACATAATTTCAAATTATAGATTATTATCTAGTAGAAAAATCATAGTTGACATTATAGCATAGGGATGAGTCAGTTTCAGGCAATGAATGACATGTCACTGCTTATATTTAATTTAAAAGCAAACTCTTATTTCCATTTATCTTTCTTTAACACTTGCTTGGTCTTAGGGTGTTATGAACACCATGCTCAGTACCAGCTTTTCACTTTCTTAGAGTCAACAGTAGGGAAAGGAATTAGATTTAAAGGACCATGAGAATATATGCCAAGGGAGACTTTAATCTATTTTCAGAACTATAACTTCTGCTGAAATGGGAATTATTTTCTTAGATCAACTCTTACCAACTTAGTAGGTACTTGAGTGACTAGGGCTAAAGACAACTAAAAGACTTTAAGTAAGCTGTAAATGATGAGGTTGACACTTAAAAAAAAAAAAAGACACAGCCTAAGAATTTAATTTGAGCAACCAACACTTTCACAAATGAGTCTGTGCCTAAAAAAACATGCTTTGACCTAGATTAACCCTTGTAGCGGTAGTAGTTACCAATATAAATCTGAAGATAGTAAATTAAATACACAGAAATATTTAGCTTTTCAAACACTCTGATAACTTTCTGCAACAAGTAACCAACCACGTCAAATACATGAATCAGTTAATAACATTTGACCTCATTGAGCTATTTCTACTGGCCTAGGAACCGCAAAACCTTAGTCCTAGTCCCAACCCCGCATATAACTATGCAACCTTGGAAGAGTCATTAATCTCTACAGGTTTTAGTTTCCTTTTTTCTAAAACAAGAGCCATGATTAGTTGATCATTAGTACCCTTCTAGATTCAACAGACCAGTGGAACTTAAGAATATTAATTTTACTCTAAGGCTGAAAAAAAGTCTGAAGAGATAAAGATTACAACAAATTAAATGTGACAAAGACCTCAATTAATGAGTTATTAATTCTTCCTTGCTGTGAACCATAAGCTACATTTTTATGAAATAAGTCTGTATGAGCTTTTAAAAAATAATTTTTGTAATAACTAAAATTTAAATAGTAATGTATTAAGGAAAAACAAGCAAAGAAACCTTTAACTAGAGTTATAGTTATTCATTGACACAGTCCAAAATTGCCAGACACTGAAATCACCAGTCTGGATTTCGACATTCATTACAAAGGCAGTAAAAGAGTTTTAGTTATTTTCCCCTTGTTCTCACTGCTAGAGTCAGCCATACTGACCTACCTAAAAGACCACATTAACTCAGACATGAGACACTCATTGGTAAAGCCCTGGAAGTGAGAATCAAAACAAAACTTGCACTGGAAAAAGTTACACAAGCAGAGATGCTTTTATCTTAGGCTATTGTAATAGGGCATAGAGGTCAGAACTTTGAGCTCAACTCCACTAAAACAAAAGCCTAGAGAGATTTTAAGAGCTGTAGTGAATGGGGAGATCACAGGCCTTCCTCCTATAACTGCTGTTGCTAATGGTAACATGAGTAAACATTTTCCTGTCTTTATGATAGAGGGTAGTTTTACAACTTAGAGCAAGGCACAAACCCTCCCACAGAAAATGGGATACAGGGGTGCTTTCTTGGTGATTGCATATCAAGGAGATGGCTCTCAGGTCCTTGAGAAAGACATTTGTGGATTATAAAACTGGCACAATTTTTTTTAAAGATTTACATCTTAAAGGAATAGAGAAATAATTTACAAGGTTCCTAAAGTAAGCATTACAAGGAAAAGGAGGTCAGGGGCCTCAAGTTAGGAAAATTCCTGTCTATAATTTAGTCAAACTGAGAGGAACATTAAGGCCATCTTAGTTAGATGACACTGATTTGGTAGAAAAATTAATACTTTGGAAACTATCAAACTAGATAGAATAGCAGGATCTTATAACACATAGCTATATTTTCTGAGAAAATGCAACTTGCTTCATGAGTCATCAAAAATTATTTTTAATGATCATAGTTCATTTGTATCTCATACTTTTAATGTGTTCACTTTTTTAAAAAAAAGAATTCTTTTTTTTAAGATTTTATTTATTCATTTGACAGAGAGAGAGAGAGAGATCACAAGTAGGCTTAGAGGCAGGCAGAGAGAGGAGGAAGCAGGCTCCCCACTGAGCAGAAAGCCCGATGAGGGCCTCAATCCCAGGACCCTGAGATCATGACCTGAGCCAAAGGCAGAAGCTTTAACCCACTGAGCCACCCAGGCGCCCTAATGTATTCACTTTCACTGTGTGTATACTTGCTTGCCATTTTTCTATTTTCTCATGACAACTAAGGAGGGTTAGGTAAGTTAGAGAACATTAGTCTCATTAGTTTATAGCTAAGAGTGCTGGAGTTAAAGGAAGTCGAATGAGACTATAAGCCTGGACACGTGTAGGTGTAAAAGGCTCCCCAGTGTGGTCCATTGTTTAGTGTGCTGTGTGTGTGATGTGTATAAGCAAAACATGCAAATTCCTACTTCTAACTGATAGGGAAAAAAAATATTTCCCCTGGAAATATGACAACAGTAAACTGAAAAACAACATGTCTTAACTATTTCTTTTGTGGAGGCAAATATTTTTACTTTACTTTTCAAGAGTGTGTGGTCACTATAAGAGAAAAATACACTATAAGAGAAAAATTTTAAGAGCTAAAATAACAGTTTCTTTTAAAATATCACCATATGTCCATAACATGATGGAAAATAGTATTACATGTTTGATTGAAAAGAGAAAGGCCATATTCATCCAGCTAATCAGTGACAACCCAGAAGTTATTTCACTTCAAAGATGTTTTGTTTTCTAATCGAAAACACCTATAATCACCAGCAGAGAGCTTGATTGCAACTTATTTGTAAAAACTGTGAGTTTTCTTTTAAGAAAATGTGTTTACTTTGATCAGTTAATATTTTGAACTATTAAATGACTCTGCTGCTAAACCCTTTGTTGTCCTATTAATGTTCTCAGTATTTTGGATGGCTAAGCCAAGAAATAATGATGACGTTATATATGACTAGAGGTAGAAAGGAAGGCATATGGGAACACCTTCATATTCTACCTCATAACAGGATAATAAATTTTAGACTGCCCTAAAGAGAAATGCTGGTCGTGTTAGAGAGGATCTGTCAGTATAATAGACAGAAGTTCTATAAACTTCCTGGTCACTGGCAGTTTAACTTGCTCCAGGTTTGAAAATCCCCGACAGCTCCATCTCTCTTTGAAGAGAAATCAAAATTGTGGAATGTGAACAAACAACTGACAACATAAAATTCATTTTATTTGCACTAGAAATAATATATTTATGGGTAATATAAGTGCTATGAACTTTTGATCTACCAATGATGGCCCTACCAAACAACAGAAAAACGAAAAGCAAATAGTTTTAGGAAAGAAAATTTATTGGAGGCAGAATATTTTTGCAGAATTTTGTTTTCTTTTGCAATGAAGCTTGAGGTGAGCTACCTTTTCTAGAGTGTTTCTGAAATGAAACCAATGCTTTTGAGGTTAAGATAATAATTATATAAGCTTTCTCAATCGTATTCAACTTAGCACAAAGACATCTGTAAACAAACAAACAAAACACTTGTGAAAAAAAATGTACACTTGACATTTAAGCCTGTTTTTCTCCTGGATAAATTGAGAAATCAATTTAAAATGAAGTATGGGGGATATAGTGTCATATTTGTAAAAAAGGGAAGTTTGGATGCACGCCTGTATGTTTTTCCAGCATATGAAAAATTTCACAGTTTAGATTACAAAGAACAGGGTCGATGAACATTAACTTGTTATCTATGCAGCCTGACCTGATTCCCTGCTGATAAACATGATTCCAAGCAACAGCGGTATTTGGGAAGGGCAGCCTACATATTGTGTTTGTATCAACTAAGAACTGCATATGATTGTTTGTCAATAGGAAAACTAAATAAGATGTAAAGATTCCAACAATTACATAGCTGATTCAAAAGAAATGAAGAAATCACTTTTATTTCTGAAAAATAAAATAGGGTAGACAGGGGAGAAGGGAAGGGAATGCTTATCTGAATGATCCAGATATCTGAATGATCTGATATATGACTCAGAGAAACTAAATAAAGAGCCTCAAATTATGTTTGAGTAGGATCTAAAATTTTCAGTATGTATTTGACAATCTCCTATGTTATCGGTAATATTTACAAATTTGCAAAAACTCTTTCCACAAAACTGCACAAGCATCATGAAATAATCATTGGCTTTTTCTTAGAAATTTAAACATATATCCTTATTTATTTATCCAAATTTAATTATTTAGTTCTTTTCTTTTATGTTTCTGCTAATTTTTGTGGACTATAAGGAATAGGTAGAATTGGGGTGATGCAGGGTCATGACTGCTATAAGCATATATTAAAAGGAAACAGGAGAGAAAATAATATATACAACAGTTTTACTGGTTAGATCTTGAAGAGGAGTTGACTAGAAGAAGTACACTATGATGGGGGCCATTGACAGAGTATGCTTCCGAAAGGGACTCCCTCACAATCCATTTTATAAGCCATGTCAGAACGTGGACTTTATCTTAAGAGCAATGGAAAACTACCGAGGCATTAAGCTAGTGAGACAAATGAGTATGTTTTATCTCAAGAATAATCATCCTGGCTGCAGCGTGGACAAGAGATCCATAGAAGCAATAAGAAACATGTGGAGGCTTCATTAATTCAGGAGCGACACGATAGTGGCCTGGTACCAGTGGCCAGAAGGCAGACATATGAAAGATGTTTAGAGAACAGAATAAACAGGGGCGCCTGGGTGGCTCAGTGGGTTAAAGCCTCTGCCTTTGGCTCAGGTCATGATCTCAGGGGCCTGGGATTGAGTCCCTGCCTCGGGCTCTCTGCTCGACGGAGGGCCTGCTTCCCCCTCTCTCTCTGCCTGCCTCTCTGCCTACTTGTGATCTCTGTCAAATAAATAAATCAAATCTTAAAAAAAGAAAAGAAAACAGAATAAACAATACATAGTGGAGGTTAAAGAAAAGCCTGAGCCAACAATTATTTTAACATTTTACTGTTCACCAAGATTTTGGAGTACAGAAATAGGTTCAGATTTGAAGGAGAAAGATGATAACCTCAGAAGGGGACCTGTTGTATTGATGTGAGCCCCTTAAATTGTGCATTTAGATTAGAAAAATGAAAAATCTGGGGTGGGAATAAAGGTTTTGAAACTAATACCACATGGCTACTAAAAAAAGGAATGAATGGTCAGGAGAAGTATGTGGGAAAGGTGACATTAGTTGTGATGCCTCCTCTTTTTTTTTTTTAAGATTTTATTTATTTATTTGTCAGAGAGATAGACAGATAGAGAGGGAACACAAGCAGGGCGAGTGGGAGAGGGAGAAGCCGGATTCCCATAGAGTAGGGAGCCCGATGTGAGGCTCGATCCCAGGACCTGAGCCAAGCCGAAGGCAGACGCATAAGGACTGAGACACGCAGGCATCCCATTGTCTCCTCTTTCATTTCTGAGTTTAACTATTTGAGCCTTCTCTCTTTTTTTCTTCATTAATCTAGCTAAGGACTTTCCAATTTTGTCAGTCTTTTAAAAAAACAGCTCAGTTTTATTGATTTTTTTCCCCCACTACTTTTGTATTCTCTCTTTCCTTTACTTCTGCTCCAATCTATAATTTCCTTCCTTCTGCTAACTTTGGGATTCATTTTTTCTTCTTTTTCAAGGTCCTCTAATGTGTAAAAATAGGTAGTTGATTAGAGATTTTCTTGTTCTTTGAAGTACTACAGTAATATGTATTTGTCTATTTACTGTTACCAGTGAGCTTTATATTTTCATATGCTTTTTGCATTAATGCCTAACATCCTTTCATTTCAACTTCTAGGAACATTAGTGCATCTTGTAAGGCCTGGTCATGATTAACTTCCTTGGCTTTTCTTTTTTCTTTTCTTTCCTTTTTTTTTAATCTGGAAAAGTCTTTATTTCTCCTTAATTTTTCTCCTTTTAAATTGTAGTAAGATGCACATAACATAAAATTTACTATCTTAACTAATTTTAAGTGTACAGTTTAATGACATTAAGTACATATTGCTGTGCCACCATCATCACCAGTCATTTCCAGAACTCTGTTCATCTTGTGAAACTGAACTCTATGTCCATTAAACAGTAATACCCTATTCCCCACCTTCCCCCAACTCCTGCCACTCACCATTCAACTTTCTGTCTCTATGATTTTGACTACTCTTACGTACCTCATATAACTGGAATTATAAGTATTTGTCTTTTTGTGTCTATTTCACTTGGCATAATGTCCTCAAAGTTCATCCATGTTGTAGGATGTCATAATTTCTTTTCTTTTTAAGGCTGAATAATATTCTATAGTATTTATTTATATATACCACATTTTGCTTCTTCATCTGTCAAGGGATACTTGGATTGCTTAAATGATTTAGCTACTGTTAATAATGCTACTATGACAACAAGTGTACAAATATCTCTTCCAGACCCTGCTTTTGATTCTTCTTCTATGTTTCAAGAATGGAATTGCTGGATTATGTGAAAAGTCTATTTTTAATTTTTTGATGAATGGCCATACTGCTTCCACGGTGATACTGTTCTCACCAAAACTACAAGGATTACAATTTCTCCACATCCTCACAAACATTTGTTATTTTCTGGGGTTTTTTTGCATAATAGTCATCCTGTGAGATACAATATGTTATCTCATTGTAGTTTTGATTTGCATTTTCCTAATAATCGCATTATACATTCTCTTTACTTTTGCAAATATTTGACATTTTCCATAATAAAATGTAAAATAAAGTTCACTGTATTCTATATAAAAGTAATCATCCTAAAATATTATGAGAGAATATTGTCTCAAAGCTTCCTCACTAAAACGAACTACTTGTTTATTTTCTCCAATGTAATTATTAAAAACTGAATTATGTTAATTTGTAATTACCTGGTGATTATATTTATCGTACATTTTTATTTCTTGTTTATGATTTATCTCTTCATGCCAATAGTCTTTGATTCTTTTTTCTTTTTTGTTTCTGCTTTACTCCAAGTTCTGTTGGAAAAAAAGCTAATAATATTCCCAGGAAATATTTACTGAGTGCTAACTCTTAACAAAGGATTTTGTCAAAGAAATTAACTCAAAATTAGCTCAGAGCAATAGACCCATTCTAAGGGTTGAACTTATTGCTATCTATACTCTGTAGGTGAGGAAATAGAGGTTCAGTATGATTGTGTAATTGACCAAAGGTCAAACAGCTAAAAAAGGAGCCAGACTTAAATTTTTCTAACTATAATCAGAAATCTTGACCATTCTATGACTGCTTGCTTTCTTTCTTGCTTGTTTTCTGTAGGCTCCATGCCCAGTGTGGAGTCCAGTGTGGGGCTGAAACTCATGACCTTGAGATCAACACCTGAGCTGAGATCAAGAGTCAGTTGCTTAACCGACTGAGCCCTCCCAGGGACCTCTCTGCTTCTTTATTTAACATGTACATTTGTTCCATTTTCTTCATGCCTATTTTTATACCCCAATTTAAGACCTAGTTCTTATTCATGCAAAGAAAGTTTCTTTCTCTCACTTAATGCCTTTAATTTTTCTTTCCTCTATGTCTGTTTTTGTACTGGTTACAAAGTATGAAATCATAGTTCAAACACAACCTCTTTCATAAAGTTATATAGTGTAGTGGTTAATATAATTGATTGTGTAATCATTATCTAGATTTGAATATTGAATGTGCTATTCATTGGTCATATACTCTTGGATAAAGTACTAAATATGTCTGTTTTAATTTTTGTCATCTACATAATGGGACAGTAAAATCCAAATTACATTGTTTCTCTGAAGGGTGAATTAGATGAGTTTGACAATGTTTTTAGTCCAGCATTGACACAAAAATAACTATTAAGTATAGAAATCCTTTCCAAGAAGACTTTGAAGTATAATTCATCATCATGGAAAAAAAAAAGTTATCCTAGTCTCATACTCTTCCTAGCATCTGTGGAAGGCAGCTTCTAAGATGTCCCCAAATGATCTTCACCTTTTATTATCAACAACCTTATGTAATCCCTTCCCTTTGGGTAACTTGCTTTTAAACAATAGGATATAGCAACACTGAGGGGATAAAACTACAATGATTAAGTTATAAGATACAGTTATTTTCACCTTGCAAGCAATCTCCCCCCTCTATTTCCCATTGGCTTTTTATGAAGCAAGCTACCATGTTACAGGGCTCTACATGGCAATGAATCAGAACCATCTTCAGCCAACAGCCACTAAGAGAGAGACTGAGGTCCTCAATCCAAGAACTATCTAGGAACTAAATCCTGCCAGCATCCAAATAAGTAAGATTGGAAGATCACTCCTCAGCTCTAGATGACTTCTTGATAAAAACTTATGAGAGACTACGAAGCAGAGTGGCAAGCTAAACTGTGCCCAGATTACTGACACAGAATCTGTGAGGTAATAAATGTGTGCTGTTTTAAGTGATATAATTAAATTATATAATTACATAATTAAATTATTATACAATTCCACATGTAATTTTACTGCGCTGCGGTAGATAACTAAACAATGTCTTTAAGTTTTTGGTCTTGTGCTAATTAGTACCAGTTGGCATACAGTATTTATTTTGTCTACCATACAAATCTGTGAATAATTAAAGTACATAATCTAGGTCAACATGTTGTATTTGTTTTATTAATATTGGTTTGATGGATGTTTTGATGAATGTATGAATGGTTGTTGTAACACTGGCTTATTCTATCTTCACCCAAACTACCTAAACTACCCCGAGATACATCATACAGCTCAATTTCCAGAGCATTTTCCATTAGCATGATGCTTCACAAAACATCTGTTATGGAGGAATGCCATGAAAAATGTTTTCTATTTACATTGGTTGAATGCACAGTGAACAAGATGCAGTGATCCAGATGGCATGCGACTTAACTCGAATCAATATACAACTTCTTTCTTAGTGTGTCTTAAATATTTTTGTTCAATAGTAATTAAGTCCTGCTACTATTGCACAAAATCTCCCATACACATAGGGATTTGGTACATTAAATCTCAATTGTTATAGCATTGCTTAAGGAAAGAAAATCACAAGCTCAGCTATCCAAAGTGTGCTTGATAAGCATAAATAATTTTTGATAAAACAATTCCACATGTAATTTGAATCTCAGTTTAAAATTTTGACATTCTTCATCTGGCTCTGTATCTTTTTTTTTTAAGATTTTATTTATTTATTTGACAGAGAGGGAGAGGGATCACACACAAAGAGGGGGGGTAGCAAGAGAAGAGAAAGAAGCAGGCTCTCTGCTGAGAAGGGAGCCCAATGCGGGGCTAAAACCCAGGACCTGGGATCATGACCTGAGCCAAAGGCAGACGCTCAACCGACTGCCCCACCCAGGTGCCCTTAGTTCTGTATCTTGATGGAAAATTATGTCCAACAATAGCTAGAGCAGTTAGCAAATTGTAGGTACTCAGTATGTAGCTGTTGAATTCAACCAAAATGATTTATCTTTTTTCATAGATTATTTTTTGAATAAAATTTCCTCATGACAGAATAAGCCACTTTACTGAAGTTATCATCACATGTAGCAAATTGTCTTAATCGGATGTAAGAGAAATTCCTATTTCAAAAACAGTAATAGGGACAATATTATATTTTAGTATGGTACTAAGAAGAAAACTTCTCATCAGTGAACTAAAAAAAGCAAATTTAGTAAAATATCTATAAATTAACAAATATGCCAAATTGATAATATTCTGTCGAAATAACAGAATCACTGACAAATGTAAGATCGTTGGCATATCAGCGATTGGAAATTTTACTTCTCTTAATCATTACTGATTTTAAATTTAAATATATATATTTTTACTTATATTTGGTTACAGTGGTAGACAACTTTGGGAGAAGAGTGTTAGTGCTTTAACAGTCACTATGTATCCCTTCCTTCCTTCCAGAAGTTTCAGATTGAGGTTTTTCCAAATTCTTTATGCTACTACATAGACTAAAAAGGAATCTACCCTTAAACTACCTTTTCAAATAATTAAAATCAAATCCATCAAATCCATGAAAACTTTGTTCCTCACTTGAGGAGGACTATCCTCATGACAGACACCTGGCTTACTTTAATATGTGTCACCATTTAAATGTGTATTATCCCTTGAATCCCTAATTTTGAAGTTATTGATTATTTTTAGGAGTTTTTTGTCTTCTTTTTCTTTTTATACTCTTTGCCAATCATATATAGAAAAATACTGTTCTTTGCAGACATGACCATTTGGGCTCCCTGCGGGAAAATTACCTTTCTGGCTGAATTCTTTTCTTTTTCATTTGAACTTTATGGAATGTTTGGATATAGCTCTGGAGGACTTGGAGATGCCTCATAGAGAACAAAGTTGTATGTCAGGATGCAGTATAGGAAATTGGTTCCTAGTACTGTAAGAGACTAAAATTTACCAATATATACCTGTACCAAATGAAATAAAGCTTCATAACTCAAAGCCTAATAAGTTTGCATTTCATTTCATCCACTATTAGAGGTAAATTGCGTTACTGTAATTTTTACGGGTGAAACAGTCCGGGTGAACTTGTGAAAAGGAGCAGCAAAAAGTATATATGAATACTACCTGATCCAATTTCCTAGAAACCATAGAAAATGTTCTATTTAAGACTGGATATGACTAAACTTTATTAGACTTGAACTGTATTCTGGGTAATTGTCCAGTAATAACCTTTGCTAAATTATACGAAGTCTTTACTTTCCTTAACAGAGAACACAGACTCCCCAACCTCTAATATTATCATCATTCAAGATAATGAGCAACACAAACCATTCTATTACCAATCTAAAAGCAATAAATGTCAAAGTAAAGAAGTATGCAATATTCTGGCCTGAAAGAACAAAGGACAAAAGTAATGATAATACCTCTTTATATTTGCAGTCTATTATATCATGCATAACAAATGATGCCATAATTGTAGACAGTGTTATTTTAACAGGTTATAAGGAGAAGGTAGTGGGGGAGGTGAGAGAATGTTTTGACTATTGCTGTGAAAAACGCTTCCAGCTTCTTAATTTAAAATAGCTAGCAAGAGGTGGATATCATTTTTAGAGTGCATTTGATTTTAGTTCGTCTTGGAGTCATATAAGCTGAAGATTTCAGTGTTTGATTAACCATCCAATTCACTGCACTGGTGACTTTAAGGTAGTTAGAACATAGGACCTAATACAATATATTTCTTTCCAACTAAATGATCATCAGTATGAACAGGGCGCAGATAAATAGTTTCTTAACTGGTTATTTCGGTCTAGTGGGAACCAATGTTGGAAAGGCAAATGTGGGTAAAGCAAACAAAACCCTGTTTCTCAGTGAATGTTGAAAAATAAAAATGATGTCCTGTCCTACAGCATTATAGCTTCTGTGTGTCTCTCTCCAAGTGAAAGCCTAAGGTTTTAAGACTGCTGGGGAAGGCCACTGGGGCCACAAATGAGGAAGTCTGGGCTCAGGCTCTGTTTCCCCTAGCTAACAGATAAAACTATTTTTTAAATATGTTTTTCAAGTGGGAAAGGACTTGAAGATCCTGCAGTCCACATGAATTACATTAAATATAAGGGTAGCCAGGAAGTTCTGGTGTATATGAAAGTTTTTCACACAAGTTTTGGTCTTAAACTTATTGTCTCAAATTTAGCTAGAGACATGGGATGATATATAGATTCTTTGTAGAGAAAGTCTGTTGATACTTGAAGGAAATCTCCCCTACTTAAGGCTTTGGTGGCATTCCATACTGGTAACGATCAGTCTCTGTCTTTTTTAAGTTCCTATCCTCCCCTGCACCACTGAAAATTGGGACAATATAATCCTTTATGGTCAGGATCACAAGAAGAGGTTGAAATTCTTTTTGGTCCACAAACATAATTGCCATTGTCTGTGCCCATAATGAAAGCATCCACAAACTGTTTTTGATAGCAATAAAATAGAACATATTTTTCCCCTTCAAAATATGTGTAAGTGGTCATAATTTACAAAGAGTGATTAAGTTCAGTTTGGACATCACTGATTGCAACAGGAAAACTCACTAAGAGAAAGGTAACACTTTACTTTATAATACTTGCTTTGGCTCCACCCTCTGGGGGTGAAATTCTCTTAGGTGCCTTCTGCAGCAGGATTAGTATGCAAGTTCATGTCTCACAACTTTTCCATGTTTTCTTGAAGCAATATCTACCTGCCTGCTCAAAATGCATTCCTATACTGGTTGATAGGTGATATTTTTGCACATGTTTGTGTATTAATCTCATCTTGTGCAGAAGCAGTGCTTTCTTTAAAAAAGTCATCAATGAATAATATGTCATTATAGCATTAGTATACAAATGAACAATACTCTAAGGAATATGATGATTTCAGTCTCAATTTGGATGCTGTGTGGGGAATATTTTCCTTCAGTGAACTTTATTTCAGAGTTAATGAGATAATTTCTTTCTTTTCTCTCTTAGAAGGACCAGAATGATCTATATATATCAGAAGCTTATGAATTAAAAAACTCGTGAAAATAATATTTTTAATTCTTTTTTCAACCAATATTTAATATAATTTCTTTAGAAATAGGATATTTTAAGGTTGTCTTAGGAAGCTATAATTATTTGCTGATTGGATTTGTTACAAAATTCAGTATCTTTGCTTTTTCCCTCCTTTACTCCTTTTAAGAAAAGTATTTACTTTGAACAGTCTGGAAGAAGATTTCTGGGAGTATTCATCTCTGGCAAGAACAGTTTGAATTTAAGCTGATGATGTTTACCTTCTATGCTATCAGACTCTTATTTAGCCATGTGTGGGGCCCCTTTCAATGAACTGTCTCTTGAGAACAACCTGATAAACTTGGTTATGATTGATGATTAAAATATTGCTTAACATTTTTATTAAATTAAATTTGCTAAATAACATAAGCAAATAACCTCCCAAAGTATAAAGTTTTATAACTCCATCTTCTCAGAAAACCATCTTTGAGGTAGAATATTTCAGCATTAAATCAAAGTCTGCAACGTATTTTGGATTTCACATAGGATGATTCCTTTTTGGGGGCCCTAAAATTATTCCAGGTACAATACAGCCTATTCAGAGTACAATTTGTCTTTTACAGGATAGTTCTCATTTGACTCTAAGTTCATTAATGGCAAGAATCTCCATCTTTTACATGTTGTACCTGATGATTGGAACTCAACAAATACTCTGTATGTATTTCTCCAGGTACCAGAAATGAAGGAAAATCTTAGTCATTCCGGATTAATGTGGCTGGCAAAGTAGCAAATTCAATACCAAACAAAATATGTTTGGTTTTAGTGAATTTGTGGGGTTTAATTAAATTCATAGTTGTAAAGCTGGATCTGAAATAATTAAGAAAATGAAGCATTACAGACACACTGGGCTAAGCCAAAAATATTTGACCTAACACTTCTTTATAATAAAAACACAAATTTATAATCTCTCTAATCAAAAAGGGCCACATTCTACTCTTACATATTCAGGTAAAATTATCTATGATTACTACAAGAATACAAAATAAATTCTTGACAGCAAAATTTAGCCCACTGCATTTAATTAAAATTAACAAGCCATTATGGTGTGCTTATAATTTAGAAGGAAGGAGCTAAGATTATAGATCCAGACTTTAGTACAATAGTCAAAATGAGAGGGGAATATGTTTGGTAATAAAACAGTTCATTGATGATGCTACTTTAAGTGACTTTTAAATTCACTTTTAATGTTTCTAAAGAAAATAGAGTATGTTGCTGCATTCTTTCCTACTTGAAGCTACCAATTAATATGGTGCCTGCATTCTGAATTGCATTTGAATTCCAACTTCAAAAAAAATTAAAGTTTAAGGCAATTTAAAATATATAACTAACATTATAAACTCTGTCTCTCTCTCTGGTACATATTACTGTCCTATTTGGTTCCAGATTTTGTTACAAAAGTAGAAAATAAATTACATTTGAATAGTTGGATTCATTCTTTAATTTTCATAGCATATCCAAAACTGCATTTGCTGTAGGCTATTAATTTTTTTTAAATAAACACCACCTTTCATTTAATCCCTCAAAACCACAATGCATATTTTGAAAATATGAGTAATTTGTTGTTAAAAAACTAATGTGTATTAGTTCTAAACCAAAAAACAAACAGAATATCTGAATATTTATTTGTTATTGCATAGCTGAATACTGACTGCTGTAATTTTTGGAACATGAACATGTGCATGGTACAGATTCCAACCTGGAAACATGGGAACTATTTTCCCTGTTTTACAGATAAAGAAATTGAGGCTTAAAGATATTTCTTAAAAAATTGTGGGAAGTCAGATACTTGAAGCAAAACCCAGATTTGTCTGAAGTCAACATCTCTTCTAAGCATGATATCACAGTGCCTAAAACCATTCTATCTACAATTTTGTTCACTGTCCTGAAAGTGTGAGTCACCAAACCTGAAGAGAGAACATGGCTCAGGGACGAAAAACCCTAAGGGAGAGATGTCCTAACAAATTACCCCAGATGGATGTCAATTTGGTTTTACAATGGAATATGAGAATCTGTTAAGAGAAAAAGAAGTGTGCTTTTTACTCCCCCTCTTTGTGTTTGGTAGACGATGAATCCAGACTGGTTTTTGTTGAAGTTAAAAGTCCTTCCCATGCAAAAATAATCTCTTCAGCAATAATGATTATTTTTAAAAAGTTAAAAATGCCTACTTGTCTAATAAAAAGACAAATAATATGTAGGGTTTTTCTGGATATTATGCAGGAGAGTGATGGCATCAACCTAACATACATTATTTGAAAATTTGCAAGCTGAGGATCTTGAAGCTAAAGTAAAATTGCATGTAGGAAGACCAATATTACAACAAATTAAAGCAGAGTTTGGTTTGAATGGTGGGAAGAAGGGGTGCTGGAGCTTCTATTAGCATATCTCCCCAATGATCTGGGGATAGGGTTGTCTCTACCAAATCACTTGCTATTTCACATCAGAATAGTTTAAGAATCCTTGATCCAGGTTTTCAAAATGTAGATTTGTAATATCTTAAGGCTGTATCAGTTATATTTTAATTTTCTCTGTTGGGAAAAATGAAACATGACTAAGACATGCAAAATTTCTCTATTCCATGAAAATCAGTGCAGGCTGACTCTTTATCAGGCAGATTATATTCAATAAGTAGTGGGTAGATTGTAGTCAATAGCTCCAATAGGGTGAAACCTGGATAGAGTCTTAAGACTGGGAGAAGAAAGGACTATGAAAGGAAGATTTAGGAAGACCTGACACATCTCTGGGACTAAGATGATGGAATCTACATGAAAATAAGAAACACCAAAACAAAGGAAAACCCAGTCAGTGGACTTTTTCTTTTTCTTTCTTTCTTTCTTTCTTTCTTTCTTTCTTTCTTTCTTTCTTTCTTTCTTTCTTTCTTTTTCTTTCTTTCTTTCTATCTTTCTTTCTTTCTTTTTTTTTTAATTTTATTTATTTATTTGACACAGAGAGAGAGAGATCACAAGTAGGCAGAGAGGCAGGTATAAGAGAGGAGGAAGCAGGCTCCCTGCAGAGCAGAGAGCCCGACGCGGGGCTCGATTCCAGGACCCTGAGATCATGACCAGAGCCGAAGGCAGAGTCTTTAACCCACTGAGCCACCCAGGCGCCCCTCTTTTTTATTTTTTTTTAAGATTTTATTTATTTATTTGACAGAGACAGAGAAATCACAAGTAGACAGAGAGGCAGGCAGAGAGAGAGGGGGAAGCAGGCTCCCTGCAGAGCAGAGAGCCCCATGCAGAGCTCAATCCCAGGACTTGGGATCATGACCTGAGCTGAAGGCAGAGGGTTAACCCACTGAGCCACCCAGGTGCCCCTCCATCTGACCTCTTCCTCAAACAACTCCAACCTCTTGCTTTAGTCAATACATCTCCTACTTCCTCTTATGTCTTCATGTAATTTAGCCCAAGATATCCATCAGATTACTTTTTAAGGAAGACAGGGGGAAAATATCAGGGAAAATACAAATAAAAGATGTTCTTTGCTTCCATACGCCTTTGTACCCCTTCTTCCCAAAAAGCCTTTCTTCTTTCCAGCATATCTGGTTTGTCTAACTCTGTTTATTATTTATGACTGAAGTCAAATATCAGATCCTAGATGATTTTTTCATTGCCTCTCCCACATTTTCAGGCCTGACCATACATCTTTTTTCTTGTTCCCCTTCATATCTCATACTAATTAATGCATTGTCCCTCTAGAAGTAAATCTGTTAATTTGTTTTTCTAGACTAGACTCTGAAATCTTTAATTATAGAGACTATGGCATTAGTTTTTTTTTCATCTACCTAGTTCCTAGCACAGCACCTGGTACATATAATTATTTGATAATTAAATAATGAGTTTTGAATGAAAGAATGCCTTCATAAATAGTAAGAGCAGAAGTGATAATATATCATTTTAAAGGCTTAGGTTGACTATATTTGTAGACCAAAAATATCTAAAATGAGTCCCACAACTCTAATTAAGATTGTATTTGTAACTATAATATGTTTTATGAACTTTCCTTTTTAAAGCGATTCAGCATAGCAGGGATTTGTGTGTGTAAGTGTGTGTGGTGGGGGGGATAGTTCCAATCATACGAATAGAGTAATGTATTTTTTATGGCATATAAGCAATTCCATTTAAGTTAGTTTTGAGAAAAAATAAATAAATTCTAGGTTTTATTTTACTGTATGTTATTTCCCAGCTTAAGGCAGGGATTAAATATTCTGCCTTTCAAGCCATGTTCTTTTTGATTCAAAACCTTGCTTTTCCACCTATAGGTGATGTGTTCTTGGCAATTTACTTAACTTTTATTTATATTAATTCCCTAAACTATAAATAAGAATGTTAATAAACTTCCTACAAAGAGTTCTTACCATGGTTGAAGATTATTTGAGCCAAAATTTCTATGGTCTTCTAATTACCACTGAATATCTTAGTAGGTCAAGTAGCATTCAGGACAGTGCCTGACATTTTATAATCAGTCAATAAATGTTAATTAAGATGATGATGATGATGATGATGATGATACAAATTCAATGGATTTGATGATTTTAAAATATTTATTATTCAATCAAATTAACTATATGTGTTAACTTAAGTCATAACTTAGAGACCTTGAAATCGCTTACTTCCGATTTAAATTTTCCTTAAGTTCTTATCATTTATTTTTAATTAATATCTTAGTTTTCTTTTCAGTCTCTTAGTTGTCATTTCTTGCTATTGTCTGTCTCCTAAATTCTAACATCACTTTCTGTCAGTTAGTGTATTTAGGTACACAAACAGTTAAATAATATTGTTTGAGAGTATGGCTACTTGACCAAAAAGAAGGGAATAGCAGAGAAGGCATAGATTAAGTCAAGCTGTCTGCACAATTTGTTGAAACTAGTTCAAGAAATAGTCTGCTAATATTTGATTCAGAGACCACAGTATGATGAAAAAGCTTTACTAAGTGGGAATTTTAAGTCCATGTTACCTCTTAATTTACTATCTGTGCACATTACAAATTAAATTACATACATGTATGTTTATGAATGTGTATGTGTGTGCTTATAATTAATTTATTATAACTCTGTCTTCATTACTGAACATGGAGTTTAAGTTGAAGCAGCAACTTTTAGAAAAAAATGGAGTCCATTTCCATTTCCTCAAATTCTGACTTATCTCAAGAATTGATCTATTTTTGGAAATTATATTCATTTGTGTTTTTTATTCTTCCCCAAATTGGCAAGGATGTCAAGGCAACAGCTTTGTGATGTTCTGTGCCTGAGAACTCTCGCTGGCAGTCAGCCACCCTGGGAATGTGATTGGCAGGTGCCGCTAACCTCCCAGTTATATCATTTCCCTTCTTCCTGATTCTGCCAACCGTTGACTGAGAACAGCCATTCCAATAGTGAAGAAAGAGAAGCAGAAAAGAAACAAAAAGGAGATTTCACTTACTGGCTTATTAGTCTTGCTGATAAAAGTGTTTTTAGTAAAGTACACTAGAATTTATGATGAATCATTTGTAACCTTAACTAGTACATTGGTCATCTGTATCATTGGTTAAGTGGGGCATCAATACAAATTCAACAAATAAAATATTAAAGGATATCAGAAATATCTTTTTTCCTTATGTCAGAAACCACCAACTTGATAGTTTAATATATTTTTTAATTTAACTTTGAAAGAAATATTTGTACATACAGTCATAGAAACAAAGAGAAAAAAACTTTAGCAATGTTGACTTTAAACATTCTACAGTGGTTTAGATTAATTCTCATTAACATCTTAATTTATTAATAATTAATTAGATAATTCTTTATTACTTCACTTAATGAGATCTGAAAACTTTGGGACATTATAATCAGAGCTTACTTTATTCCATGGAAATTTGGGAACTGCCACCTTTTCAGACTAGTTTAGGGAAACAAGTCTATTGCTATAAGTTACATTCTCGGTTCTTTTTCTTTCCCATCTCTTCCTAAAGTTTCATTTGTGCTTACACATTTCTATGACACAGCAAGATCAATAAACAGAAGAGGGAATATAGTTAATGATGATATTCTTTTGGCCTACATAAAGTCAACCACCTTCTTTTACGGATGTTAGTTTTCACTGTATTAACTCATTCTTCTGGTAGGAAGTCAACATAATCAATAAGTATATATAGGCTGGAATTATGTTCTTCTTTTGTATGTTTACATTCCTCCCAGATGGCTATGTGCAGCTCCATAAGCTTGTAACACATTTTTGAATAACCTCTTCATCATTTTCTATGGCTACCACATAAAAAACAATGCAACTCAATTGAGGATTTTTATCTTTTCCCATACCATTCCCTACATAGGCTGAAATGTCCACTTTTTGATTTGCAAATTATCGCAAGGTTTTGTATCTTGTTTATCTATAATGGGAAATACATGTGAGAATATAATTTTAAAGGAAATAAATAAGTTTTAAAAGATGGGGCTGAAATTATTTTGACACACTGGGATGGTGTTGGTGACCATTTCACAGAATTTGAACCATAGTAGACACCAGAAGAAGACAATGTAGACAGGGTAATATTTAGGTAATGAAAAATAATGTACTGAGAAAATGGAAAACTTTTTAGATTATAAACATTAACCAAGGCACTTCATCACACCTAAGTGATTAATCTGTGAATCCATAGAAATCCATAAGATTAAAAAAAAATTAAAAATAGCTTACTTAACAATGTAACCTTTGAAAACATGTGAAGTGTGGCGCTATATAAATAAATATAAACATACTTTGAAATAACTTACAATTTTGATTTATGCTTAATATACATCATCAAATATTTAATTTAAATTTAAATCCAAATCAAAATGTGAATGAAATAATATACTATCTAAAATATTTAAATGTGTTTTATCATTTGCAATTATTAACCTATTACCTCTCAATTCCAAATCTGTTCTGCTGTATTTTTCTTTCTCATACTGAGGGTAAGAACTCTACAAATACCAATTCTTTGCCAGTTGGCTTTTTATTATATTCTGTCAATAAGGAGCACTAAAGACATATTGGAAGCAGGGGTAGAAAAGAAGAAACTTCTGTATTTCTGTTTGCTTATTGCAATTTTACTGAATTTCAGCAATTCACCACAGCTTCCTACTTCTTTTTGGCACACTCAACCAGGCTCCTTGGGCCCATGAGGTACCACAATGGTTAGGTCATAGACTGCTAATCACCCTGAACTCCAGCATCTTTGTTCCTCAGTCTTATGGGTGGAAGCTGTTTTCTGAAGTTAATAATTTTGCATATAATAAAACCCAGATGATAAGTCTTATTGCTCTTTCACTTTTACATACTTGTGTAGAAGTATTCTTATATTAAATTCCCTCTATTTAGATATCTAGTGATTTTTGTTTTCTAGACTAGATACAAAGAATCATGGTTTTTGTTTTTTGTTTAAGATTTTATTTATTTATTTGACAAAGAAAAAGATACAGCGAGAGAGGGAATACAAGCAAGGAGAGTGGGAGAGTGAGAAGCAGGCTTCCTACTGAGCAGGGAGCCCAGTGTGGGGCTTGATCCCAGGACCCTGGAATCATGACCTGAGCCAAAGGCAGACGTTTAAAGACTGAGCCACCCAGGTGACCCAAGAATCATGTTTTTATGGTCCAACTTCCCTATATCCTTTATGTTTGTCTTTCCTTTCTTCTTTTTTTCCTTCTTTTACACAAGAAAATCAGAATTGAATTAAACACAATCATTGGTTCTTTATATACAATCACCATTGATCCATTTGTATTCTATTTTCATTTAGCTGATTTTTAATTTAATTATTTTTGACAATGTAATTAGCACCAAATAAAAGGTAGTGTAGAGCAGTAAGGACATGCTGGTATTTTCAGTGGTGGTAGCAGGTCAGTTAAATATGCACGTGAGGAAAAACATATCTTGATTTCTACCACGTACCATACACAATCACAGATACAAGTCTAAAGTGAAAGGAAATATTTCAAAGAAATCAGTAAACTATTATGAGTTTGGAGTTGAAAAATATTTCTTCAACAAGGAAGAAAGATTAATAACCACAAAAGAAAATTCTGTGGTTCACAAATCAGGTCTCAACCAGAACTAAAATATTAGGATCATTCCCTGCATATTTTCAGACCATAATGCTTTGAAACTCAAACTCAATCACAAGAGGAAAATTGAAAGAACTCAAATACATGGAGGCTAAAGAGCATCCTACTAAAGAATGAATGAGTCAACCAGGAAATTAAAGAAGAATTTAAAAAATTCATGGAAACAAATGAAAATGAAAACACAACTGTTCAAAATCTTTGGGATGCAGCAAAGGCGGTCCTAAGAGGAAAGTATATAACAATACAAGCCTTTCTCAAGAAACAAGAAAGTTCTCGAGTACACAACCTAACCCTAAACCTAAGGGAGATGGAGAAAGAACAGAAAAGAAAGCCTAAACCCATCAGGAGAAGGGAAATAATAAAGATCAGAGCAGAAATCAATGAAATAGAAACCAAAAGAACAGTAGAACAGATCAATGAAACCAGGAGCTGGTTCTTTGAAAGAACTAATAAGATTGATAAACCCCTGACCAGATTTATCAAACAGAAAGAGAAAGGACCCAAATTAAAAAAATCATGAATGGAAGAGGAGAGATCACAACCAACACTGAAGAAATATACAAACAATTATAAGAACATATTACAAGAACTATATGTCAGCAAATTAGACAATCTAAAAGAAATGGATTCATTCCTAGAGATCTATAAACTACCAAAACTGAACCAGGAAGAAATATAAAGCCTGAAGAGCCCCATAATGAGTGAGGAAATTGAAGCAGTAATCAAAAATCTCCCAGCAAACAAGAGCCCAGGGCCAGATGGCTTCCCAGAGGAATTCTACCAAATATTTAAAGAATTAATACCTATTCTCCTGAAACTGTTCCAAAATATAGAAATGGAAGGAAAACTTCCAAACTCATTTTATGAGGCCAGCATTAACTTGATTCCAAAACCAGACAAAGACCCCATCAAAAAGGAGAATTACAGATCAATATCCCTGGTGAACATGGATGCAAAAATTCTCACCAAAACACTAGCCAATAGAATCCAACAGTACATTAAAAGGATTATTCACCACGACCAAGTGGGATTTATTCCTTGGCTGGAAGGTTGGTCCAACATCTGCAAGTCAATCAAAGTGATACAATACATTAATAAAAGAAAGAACGAGAACCACATGATCCTCTCAATAGATGCAGAAAAAGCATTTGACAAAGTACAGCACAGTTTCTTGATCAAAACTCTTCACAGTGTAGGGATAGAGGGTACCTAACTCAATATCACAAAAGCCATCTATGAAAAACCCACAGTGAATATCATTCTCAATGGGGAAAACCTAAGAGCTTGTCTCCTAAGGTCAGGAACATGGCAGAGATGTCCACTATCACCACTGCTATTCAACATAGTACCCTAGGAGTCGTATCCTCAGCAATCAAACAACAAAAAGAAATAAAAGGCATCTGAATTGTCAAAGAAGAAGTCAAACTCTCACTCTTTGCAGATGATATGATATTTACATGGAAAGCCCAAAAAACTCCACCCCACAACTTCTAGAATTCATTCTTTTACAGGAATTCAGTAAATTGTCGGGCTATAAAATCAATGCACAGAAATCAGCTGCATTTCTATACACCAACAACAAGACAGAAGAAAGAAAAATTAAGGAGTCAATCCCAATTACAATTGCAACCACAACCATAAAATACCTAGGAATAAATCTAATCAAAGAGGCAAAGAATCTGTACTCAGAAAACTATAGAATACTCATGAAAGAAATTAAAGAAGACACAAAGAAATGGGAAAATGTTCTATGCTCATGGATTGGAAAAACAAATAGNATCTGTACTCAGAAAACTATAGAATACTCATGAAAGAAATTAAGGAAGACACAAAGAAATGGGAAAATGTTCTATGCTCATGGATTGGAAAAACAAATAGTGTGAAAATATTTATGCTACTTAGAGCGATCTACACATTTAATGCAATATTTATTAAAATACCATCAACTTTTTTTTAAGGAAATGGAACAAATAATCCTAAAATTTGTATGGAATCAGAAAAGACTCCAAATAACCAGAGGAATGTTGAAAAAGAAAACTAAACCTGGTGGCATCACAACTCTGGACTTCAAGCTTTATTACAAAGCTGTAATCATCAAGACAGTAAGGTATTGGCACAAAAACAAACACATAGGTCAGTGGAAAAGAATAGAGAGCCCATAAATGGACCCTTAACTCTATGGCCAACTAATCTTCAACAAAGCAGGAAAGAATGTCCAATGGAAAAAAGAAGTCTCTTCAACAAATAGTGTTGGGTAAATTAAACAGCCACATGCAGAAGAATGAAACTGGACCATTTCCTTACACCACAAACAAAAATAGACTCAAAATGGATGAAAGTGTGAGACAGGAATCCATCAAAATCCTTGAGGAGAACACAGGCAGCAACCCCTTCACCCTCAGCCACAGCAACTTCTTCCTAGAAACATCGCCAAAGGTGAGGGAAGCAAGGGCAAAAATGAACTATTGGAACTTCATCAAGATAAAACGCTTTTGCACAGCAAAGGAAACAGTCAACAAAACCAAAAGACAATCGCCAGAATGGGAGAAGATATTTGCAAATGACACATCAGATAAAGGGCTAGCGTCTAAAATCTATAAAGAACTTATCAAACTCAACACCCAAAGAACAAATAACCCAATCAAGAAATGGGCAGGAGACACAAACAGACATTTCTACAAAGAAGACATCCAAATGAACAACAGACACATGAAAAAGTCCTCAAGATGACTCACCATCAGGGAAATACAAATCAAAACCTCAATGAGATACCACCTCACACCAGTTAGAATGGCTAAAATTAACAAGTCAGGAAATGACAGATGTTGGCGAAGATTTGGAGAAAGGGGAACACTCCTACACTGTTGGTGGGAATGCAAACTGGTGCAGCCACTCTGGAAAACTCTTTGAGGGTCCTCGAAGAGTCGAAAATAGAACTATGCTATGACCCAGCAATTGCACTACTTGGTATTTACCCCAAAGATACAAGTGTAATGATTGGAAGGGGCACATGCACCCCAATAGCTGCAATGTGCACAATAGCCAAACTATGGAAAGAGCCTAGAGGTTCATCAATAGATGAATGGACAAAGAAGAGGTGGTGTGTGTGTGTGTGTGTGTATACATATACACACACACACATATATGTGTATGTATATATGTGCATATGTATATACACACAATGGAATATTATGCAGCCATCAAAAATGAAATCTTGCCATTTTCAATGACGTGGATGGAACTAGAGAGTATTATGCTAGGTGAAATAAGTCAATCAGAGAAAGACAATTATCATATGATTTCATTGATGTGAGGAATTTAAGAACTAAGACAGAGGAACATAGGGGAAGGGAAGGAAAAATGAAACAAGATGAAACCAGAGAGGGAGGTAAACCATAAGAGACTCTTAATCTCAGGAAACAAACTGAGGGTTGCTGGAGTGGAGGACTGGATGGGCGTGGAGGGGGTGTAGGAGGGATGGGGTGTCTGGGTTATGGGCATTGGGGAGGGAATGTGCTATGGTGAGCACTGTGGATTGTGTAAGACTGATGAATCACAGGCCTATACCCTTGAAACAAATAATACACTATATATTAATAAAAAAAAAGAAACAAAAGAAAATTTTTCACATTGGTCTGTAGTAAAAATAAGATATTTGATTGCTAAAAACACCACTAAAAGTGTAAACAGGCAATGCATGGACTGAAAGCAAGTTTTTCCAATACATATATGTGACAAAAGATTCATATCTAAATATAGATAGAGAAATGAACAAACGAAAAGAAACTCATTAGAAAAATGGCAGAAAAGTTGTATATACATTTCACAAGAGTACATCAAATTAACAATAAATTTATGTAAAAAAGTTCAACTTCATTAGTAANCTCTCTCTGCCTGCCTCTCTGCCTCCTTGTGATCTCTCTCCCTCTGTGAAATAAATAAATAAAATCTTTTAAAAAAATAAAAAATAAATAAATAAATAAATAAATATAGATAGAGAAATGAACAAACGAAAAGAAACTCATTAGAAAAATGGCAGAAAAGTTGTATATACATTTCACAAGAGTACATCAAATTAACAATAAATTTATGTAAAAAAGTTCAACTTCATTAGTAATTAAGAGAATGCAAATTTAAGACACAAAGTGATACCCATTAAAGACATATGAGAATGGCTAAAGTGAGAAGAAGAAAAAGAAGGAAAAAAAGAAGAAGAAAAAGGAAAACTAATGTTGCCACAGATATGGAGTATGATAGTGATGATAGTGGAAAATGATAGTTCAAGTTGCAATTTTGGGAAACTACTTGGAAGGATCTACTAAAGTTGAATATCTGTAGACCTTATGGCCCAGCAATGGCTCTTCTAGATATCTGTTCACCATATACACATGTACATATACACACATTCACCAAAAACTAATACTAGCGTTATTTGTGCAGACATTATTTGTAATAGCCTCAAATTGGAAAAAAATAAGGTTTGATATTCTCACAAAGAAACTATGCAGCAAGAACAAACCCTTTATAACTATACCTTGAAAATATGGATTCATCTCACAATCATCATGTTGAACAAAGCAACTAGAGAATAGAGTATATACTGTCTGGTTTCAGTTCTATAGTTAGGATAAATGGTCTCCCTGGGTTGGGAGTATGAAATAATGACTGAAAGAAAGCCGAAGGGGTATATTTCTAGCTCTTAATGCCCTACTCTTCGATCTGAATGTCAGTTAAAAGAGTGTGTTTAGTTTGTAAAAACTCACTGAGCTATCCATTTGTGAAGAATGTATTTTTCTATAAAAATGTTACACTTCAATAAAAAATTTAAGGAAATAAAGAAAGCTAGGACTTGGCAAACCTCTAACCATATGTATTCACCTAACCTGTTTTTCTGCCTCTTACCAGCAGAAGTATTCATCATCCAGAATCCTATGTCACCATTCCTTTTCATGCAGCTTTCTTTGCATATCTATTCACTCTCAAAACATACTTTTAAGAATACATGGAGTTACTGTTGTTAACTTTATAAAAGGATATTATGCTGCTTACATAATGGCTGTTGAGATTCTCTTTTTTCCCCATATGATATTATATTGTTTAGATTCAAATTTGAGTGCCAAAACTGACACTATATCATGTCTTTGTGTGCAAGTGAGTGTATGTGCGTATGTAAATATGCATTTGCCTAAATATTTAGACATATAGTTAGCTCAATCCCAATATTTTGCTGTCTGATTTCTTATGTGTATTATTCAACAAAATTATTAGAGAACTGGCTCTTCACATAGGAAATGTGATATTCATTCCATCTAATTTCTGTTCAAATTTAGCCACATATTAATATCAATTTAGAGTAGTTTTAGAAATAAAAAAAAGTTTAAATTAGTTTCCCATTTCTTTTACAAATTTTTACTTTTTTTGGATACTCTCTCTTGTTTTGTTTTTTTTTAAGATTTTATTTATTTACTTGACAGAGAGAGAGAGATCACAAGTAGGCAGAGAGGCAGGCAGAGAGAGTGGAGGAAGCAGACTCCCTGCTGAGCATGGAGCCTGATGCAGGCCTCAATCTCAGGACCCTGAGATCATGACCTGAGCCGAAGGTAGAGGCTTTAACCCACTGAACCACCCAGGCGCCCTGGATACTCTCTTTTTATTAACAGTAAGAGTTAATTCCAATTATCACCATGGGGGTGTGATAAAGCTGTTAATCAACCCTCTGTCTTATAATTATTAACATTAATTTGGCATCACACATACTAATATACACAGAATAAATATTCACTTGCTAGGCCGTAATACTCAGGCTTTTATTGATGAAAACCGCTAGATATATTCAGGGACATAATCTGATTTATGGTTTATATGAATTCAAGCAATAGCATACATGCTGAATTAAATTTTAGTATATACAAAAATTAAAACTATTTTCTTAATTATAGCAACAAATAGCATAGCATTTGATTTCTAAGAGTGCATACTGATAACATGTTCTAAGTATAATTTCTGAATGATAAATGCAACATTCTTGTTATTACCTTTTTAGTCACATGAGGATAATAATAGGCTATAATCATCATTAAAATGAAATATCTCTATTTCTTAGAAAAGAAGAGGAAGAGCTAGCATAAGGAGTGAAATACAAAATTCACAGATGGGAAAATGATATATTTTAATCTGCCTTTGACATAATGGATCCTGAAGAAGGGCCTTAGCATCATAGAAAATTTATTTATTCCTAGGAGTAACATTTTCAAGGCTGGTTGGAGATGGAAATATTTTCATTTGCTGGGAAATAGTGCTCCTTAGAAGATTTTTTACACCTGCAGAAGATGAAAACATATACCCCTGTGGGAGTTTGTCTGGAATATTATAATTCATGAAGAAATGCCTGAATGAAACATAGTTTATTTCACAGACCTTCATTTTTATATTAAACTTGAAATGGAAATAAAGAATAGAGTTCTTCATAATTAAACACATGTCTACCTTCATTTTGTCAACACAACCTTTCTATTTCCAAGTGAACAAAAACCCCTAAAACTGGTATAAAAGAAAGTATTTTAATCTTTCCTTAAATTTGTTCATACCTGCATCAGCAAGTAGGCAAGACTCTTGTTTATGTGTGCTCTTTTATGAAATTCCTATTAAGGGCTTTCCAAAAATTCTTATCAAATAGTTTACTTAAGAATAAAGATAAGAAATTCTACTAGGTTTGGTAAGGTTTTTCCTAATAGATTTTTCCTTCCACTGTTTTTGTATCTTGTTGATAATTAGTTATTTTAACAAGGAGGAAAACTATTAAAATATGTTTCTTTGAATCACGGTCCAATTTTCTTCAAACATACATAGAAGATTATTCCAATATATGTGATTTGTAGTATAGCCAGAGACCTGCTTTCTAACATACTTGGATTTTCTTAGAGTCTAATTTAGTTCATTCAAGCCAAGTCTTTAAATTACAGCCCCTTTTTTTAGAATGATGATAACATGTGACATAATAATGCATTAATAGCCATTTTGTCATGTTAACCTATGGTCAATTTTTATAATAATGTTTTCTAACTCCCGGATGACTACTTTGGAGATAACTTGACCTGAATCCTGGAAGGAAACTCTGTTCAGGATGCTGGAGTAACACAAAGGATCAGATTGAGAAATCAGACTTACAAGAAGATTGAAGTGATTATAGGGCATAGAAAAAGCAAGGAGAGGTCTGGGAGTGCAGTCTGGTCCTTCCTTGCTTCATTAGAATGCTTTCTGGCTCAGATTTACGTAAGACAGTTCCAAGTAATTATGTGGCTATATTATTTACACAGGGAATCATTTCAGCATGAAGCATCTTTAGTAAAACCATGCCCCATAAACTCATAATTTCCAGGTTTGTTTAATATAAACAATCCTAGACAGACTAGGTATACCCTGATAAAAGGATTGCATGGCTAAGGCCTCTCTGCTTTACAAATACTACTTGTTAGTTTTCAGGGTGGTCTGTCTTTGAAGGTTTACAGAGAGGGTTGAAGGCATTCCTTGTTTAGAGCATCTGCTTCTATAAAAGGAAAGAATGGATGGAATGCCCATTGTTCATCATTTTCTCCCAAACATTATTTAATGGAAAAGAGAACCAGTTAAACTAATAGAAGTTAGTTAAAAAAGAAGAAATAGGTTGTCTAGCAGATAAAACACCAAAATGAGAAATGAGGACTTGGGAAAGAGGAAGGAAATCACTTAGGAGAATATTTGCTTATTTCAAAAATCTCTCTATATCTACCTTAATATCTGTATAAAATTATTTAAGTTACTATCACCTCCCTGTGAA
This sequence comes from Ailurus styani, assembly GCA_002007465.1. Classification (NCBI taxonomy): domain Eukaryota; kingdom Metazoa; phylum Chordata; class Mammalia; order Carnivora; family Ailuridae; genus Ailurus; species Ailurus styani. The sequence goes on along the minus strand of LNAC01000010.1, from coordinate 6,431,237 downwards.
GAACTTTTTCCATGTTATGTTTTGTTTTCATTATTGAAATTGCCCTATTTACTGTGTTGTTTCCTTGGTGAATATAACTTAGGATTTCAAATCAGGGTACTAAATATTACTTTATGATTTCAACCAGGGTACTAAAAAAATAATGGAAATGCTGTACAAATTAATACATTTTATTTTATTTACCAGGTTAGTAGCCACTAAAATGATTGAGAACATTCCACTATCACTTCCTTGAGAATAATATATGTTGATTTTAATTCTTTTAATAAATAATACAAAATATTTAAACACAAAGCAATACAGTGAGTAAAATAAAATTATACCTAAATCATAAGGTAAGGTTATCATACTTTGTGTGTGTGTGGGGGGTATCCTACATAGTATTAAAATCTTATCACAGTAAAATTAAAACAGGGAAGGAATAGCATTCTTGAATATAACATGATCCTTAAATTGCCCCTAAGAACAAAATTATTATGTCTGAAGGAGAAAATACAGTTTTCACATGATTGGACTATATAAGCAGATTTTCACCCTACCCCAAATGCTTGTCTGAAGTAGTTGCCAAATATAAATCATCTTCTCTCTTTCTCAATAATGTATCAGAAGCATATTATTAAATGTCAGGGAATTGGGGGAAATCTCTATTGGAGATCTTCAAAGCAGGAACGAGATGAAATACTTTTTTATTTGTAACTGATTCACAACATAATAATGTATGTTTTATGTATTCAGTAGAAAAGTTAATGAATGTCTTACTACTCCCTGTTAAGAGTTACATGATCTTATATTTGTGATAGGCATTATGCTGGATTTCATTGTGAAGAAACTGAAGAATGTGTAAAACTAAAACTATAATTCAGATAGCTTCTTTGACTACTATGTTTCAGGTGGGTACATAATAATTGTTCATATATGTCTGCTGGTATATGTAAAGTGTTTTATATAAAATATTTCTAAATTTTTCCTTTTCATGATATTCTGTCAAATTGCAACTGTCCATATATTCTTTCTTGATCCCATTATTTTCCATCAACGACATAGTTGCCAAAAAATCAGATCTTATTATAATCCAGAAAAATAAAATCTATGGTTCAATCTTAAAAGCCACATGCTGAAACACAAGGTCAGTAAGCAATATAAGAGTTCAATATTTTGGGAAAAAGATTTAAAAAATTGTGACAGAAGGGCGCCTGGGTGGCTCAGTGGGTTAAAGCCTCTGCTTTCGGCTCAGGTCATGATCTCAGCGTCCTGGGATCGAGGCCCACATCAGGCTCTCTGCTCAGCAGGGAGCCTGCTTCCTCCTCTCCCTGTCTCTCTGCCTGCCTCTCTGCTACTTGTAATCTCTCTCTCTGTGTCAAATAAATAAATAAAAATCTTTTTAAAAAAATTGTGACAGAAATAAAACATGTATCTCATATTTAAAATGCCACCATTCTAGGGATCTTGGGTGGCTCAGTCAATTAAGCTTCCAAGTCCTGATTTTGGCTCAGGTTATGATCTCGGGGTCATGAGATTGAGTCCCACATTGGGCTCCATGGTGAATGTGGAGCCTGTTTGGGATTCTCTCTCTCCCTCTTCATCTGTCCTCCACCCATTGGCATGATCTCTCTGAAAGAAAAGAAAAAAAAGAAAAGAAAAGAAAAGAAAAGGAAAGGAAAGGAAAGGAAAGGAAAGGAAAGGAAAGGAAAGGAAAGGAAAGAAGACTGCCACTATTCCTTATGAATGAAAGTAAAGCAGCAGTAATACCCTTATAAGTACTTTAATCATATTTTATTTGGTAAGACTATTGGACAATAGTTTGAGCAGATAACCAAACATGTCTTAGTAATTGACCCTGATTAATAATAATGGCTAAGAAGGGAATAATGAAAGCATAATAAATAATTCACATCAAAATAGATATGTAGAGTTAATAATAAATTTATAATGGTAGTGACAGGAATTCTTATAAAGTCCTTCTCAGGTTAAAAATAAATAAGTGCTGAGACTTCTGGGAAGATGGCAGAGTAGGAGGACCCTAAGCCCTAGATAACACCACATCAATGCAATTCACCCAGAAATTACTTGAAGACTAGAAGAATAGACTTTCCATAGTTAATCATAGAGAGGAGATGACATCAAAAAAGGAAAAGGGGGTGAAGATGTGGTTGGGAACCAAACTCCAGGCAAGACCAACCACAAATAGAAGAGACACTACAAGTATGGAGAAAGGAGAGGAGCAGACTCCACACCAGGTACCCCAGAAATGGGGGACATGAGTTACACTTGGTATACAGGTCCTTATAACATTTGGCTTTGAAAATCAGTGGGGCTTAACTTCCTGAGTATTTATAGTAAGTAGGGCTTAACTCTGGGTACTTAAATAATCAACTCCATCAAGATGCAGCAGTTTGAAAAGTGCCTGGAGTATTTTTGAAGATCTATTTATTAATCTCAGAATGTGTGCTGGAGGGACAGGGATCTTTTGGAGACTTCTCTAAGAACAACAGAGCTAGCAGGGCTCCATTTACCTACCCCACACCCCAGCAGAGAAAGACAGATTTGTGGGAACCAGCTCAAACACCCTCCACCTACATTGATAACATTGTACCACCTTTCCCCTTCAGTCTCCTGGGGATTAGCTCCATCCAACCCACCCTACTAAGCAGGAGCCCCTCCAAAGTAGATCCTGATATCTGGTCTTAGTTCTAGTCCTACCCACTAATGAAAATGCAAGGAGAACACTCTGCAGCTCACTGTGACCACATCCCTGGAAGATAGACTGAGGCAGCCATGTGGTCTGACTACTGATACCACCCAACTACAAGCCACAGCAGCCCCAGGATGGTACCCCAACAGCAAAGGGACCAAACGCTGCCCACAGCAGGTGAAGTGGGCCAACTGGATTAAAGGCAAATATGGCTCAGTCACAAGAGTAGGGCACATGCAACTCACAAAAGAGATACTCCTGAAGAGATAACCCTCAGTCCGTTATGTCTGGCTCAATTTTGGCTCAGGTCATGGTCTCAAGGTTGTGAGATTGAGCCCCATGTTGGGCTCTATGCTAGGTGTGAAGCCTACTTAGGATTCTCTGTGTCCCTTTCCCTTTATCCCTCCCCCCAATCTCTCTCTCTCTCTCTCTCTCTCTCTAATAAAATAAAATGACATAAAATAAAATAACAAAATAAAATATACTCATGTAGCACCTAGTTTTGGTAAAGAGCAGACATTATGCTACAGGGCACCACAAGAACTTTTCTTCATAAAGCCACTACTTTCATAATCAGAAGACATAGCTGATTTCCTAATACACAGAAACAGACACAGATTGCTAGACAAAAGGAGGTGACAGAGAAATATGTCCCAAATGAAAGAACTGGACAAAACCACAGCAAAAGAGCTAAAAGAAATGGAGATAAGCAATATACCTGATAAAGAATTTAAAGTAATGGTCATGAAGATATTTATTGTACTTGAGAAATGAGTATAGGATCTCAGTGAGACCTTCAACAAACAGATAGAAAATGTAAAAAAGAACCAATCAGAGATAAAGAACTCAATAATTGAAATTAAAAATCCACTAGAGGGAGTCAATATAGGTTAGAGGAGGGAGAAGAATGGATCAGTGATCTGGAAGACAGAGTAATAGAAAGTACCAAGCTGAACAGCAAAAAGAAAATAGTAATAAAAAATGAATATAGGCTAAGGGAACTCAGTGACATCATCAAACATAACATTCACATTATAGGAATTCCAGAAAAAGGAAAGAGAGACAGGGGGCAGAAAATTCATTTGAAAAAAAATAATAGCTGAAAACTTCAAAAAATCTGGGGAAGGAAACAGAAATCCAGATCCAGGAGGCATAGAGAGTCCCTAACAAAATCAACCTAAGGCAGACTAAGACACATTAAATGGTAAAAACCACATTAAAATGGTAAAATGGTAAAATGGTTTGGTTAAAAAACCAAATTAAAATTTTACCACATTAAAATGGTAAAAAGTAATGAGAATTTCCATCCAAAAATGATAGAATATACATTCTTTTCAAGCACACATTCTCCAGAATGATCATGTGCTGGGCTACAAAACAAGTCACAATAAAATCAAAAGATTGAAATTATACCATGCATCTTTTCCAACCACAATAGTATGAAACTAGAAATCAATCACAAGAGAATATCTGGAGGTTAAATATGGAGGCTACACAAGATGCTACTAAACAATGAATGGATCAACCACAAAATCAAAGAGGATATTAAAAATACATGCAGAGACACAAACCATAAGAGACTCCTAATCTCACAAAACAAACTGAGGGTTACTGGGGGGTGGGAGGGTAGGGATAGGGTGGATGGGTTATGGACATTGGGGAGGGTTTGTGCTTTGGTAAATGCTGTGAAAGATGTAAGCCTGATGATTCACAGACCTGTACCCCTTGGGCAAAGAATAAAAATAAAATTAAAAAAAATACATGCAGAGAAATGAGAATGAAAACTCAGTGGTCCAAAATCTTTGGGATGCAGCAAAAGCTATTCTAGGAGGGAAGATTATAGCAATATGGGCTTACTTCAAGAAGTAAGAAAAGTCTCGAATAGACAACAGAGTCTTACACCTAAGGAAGCTAGAAAAAAGGACAAACAAAGTCCAAAGTCAGGAGAAGAAAGGAAACAATAACAGTTGGAGCAGAAATAAATGAAATGAAGACTAAAACAAATAAACAAAAGCAATAAACAGATAAATAAAACCAGGAGCTGATTCTTCAAAAGATCAACAAAATTGATAAACCTTTAGCTAGACTCGGAAAAAAATAAAAACAGAGAGAAAGAGATAGGAGTCAGGTAAATAAAATCAGAAATGAAGGAGAAATAAGTGACACCACAGAAATGCAATTAGAATATTATGAAAAAGTATATGCCAACAAACTGGACAATCTGAAGATATGGATAAACTCCTAGAAACATGTAACTTACCAAGACTGAAACAGTAATAAATGGAAAACTTGGACAGACTGATAACCAGAAAAGAAACTGAATTGGTAATCAAACAACACCCAACAAACAGAAGTCCAGGACTAGATGGCTTCACAGATGAATTCTACCAAAAATTTAAAGGAAAATTAATACCTGTGCTCCTCAAACTATTCCAAAAATGGCAGAGAAAGGAAAACTTCTAAATTCATTCTCCAAGGACAGCACTGCCCTGACATTAAAACCAGATAAAGACACTACAAAAAAGCAAACTACAGGCCAATGTCTCTGCTGAACAGAAATGCAAAAATTCTCAACAAAATATTATTAGCAAACCAAATCCAACAACATACTTAAAAAAATCATTCACCATAATCAAGTAGTGATACATCACATTAACAAAAGAAAGGATAAAAGTCATATGACTATCTCAAGAAATGTAGAAAAAGCATTTAACAAAGTACAACACTCATTTGTGATAAAAAAAAAATTCTCAACAAAGTAGATTTAGAGGGAACACACTTCAACCTAATAAAAGCCATATATGAAAAACCCGTGACTAACACCATATTTAATGATAAAAACCTAAGAGTGTTTCCTCCAAGATCAGGAATAAGACAAGGATGTCCACTCTCTTCACTTTTATTCAACACAGTACTGGAAGTCCTAGCCGCCGCATCAGATGAGAAATAAAAGGCATCCAAATGGTAAGGAGGAAGTAAAATTTTCACTATTTGCAGATTATATGGTGCTGTATACAGAAAACCCTAAAGACACCCAAAGACAACTAGAACTGATAAGTGAATTCAATAAAGTCAGAGGATTCAAAATTAATATACAGAAATCTATCATTTTATTTCTGTACGCTACTAATAAAGCAGCAGAAAGAGAAAGTAAGAAAACAATCCTATCTATAGCTGCACCAAAAATATTAAAATATCTAGGAATAAACTTAACCAAGAAGGTGAAAGACCTATATTCCGAAAACTGTAAAACACTGATGAAAGAAATTGAAGATGACACAAACATATGGAAATACAGTCCATGAGCGTGGATAGGAAGAATAAATATTGTTAAAATGTCCATACTACCAAAAGAAATCTACAGTTTTAATGCAATCCCCATCCAAATACCAATAGCATTTTCCACAGATCTAGAAAAATTAATCCTAAAATTTGTATGGAATCACAAAATACCCCAAAAACCAAAGTAATCTTGAAAAAGCTGAAAGTATCACAATTCCAGATTTCAAGATATACTACAAACATGTAGTAATCAAAACAGAATAGTACTGGCACAAAAACAGACACATAGATCAATAGGACAGAAAAAAAAAAGTCCAGAAATAAACACACATTTATATGGTCAATTAATATGTAACAAGGGAAGCAAGAATACCCAATGGGAAAAAGTCTCTTCAATAAATGGTTTTGGGAAAACTGGACAGCTATAAGCAAAAGAATGAAACTGGACCACTTTCTTAAGCCATACACAGCCTCAAAGTAAATTAAAGACCTAAATGTGAGACCTGAAACCATAAAATTCCTCAAAGAAAACATAAGCAGCAATTTCCTTGAAATTGGCCATATTTCTAGATATGTCTCCCTGGTATGGGCAACAAAAGCAAAAATAAACTATTGGGACTACATCAAAATAAAAAGATTTTGCACGGTGAAGGAAACCATCAACAAAACAAAAAGGAAACCTACTGAACAGGAGAAGATCTTTGCAAATGTTAAATATGGTAAGGGGTTAACACAAAATATGTAAAGACTTTATACAACACAACACAAATTTGTGGTAAAAGAACCCACAAATAATCCAATAATAGTTGGGCAGAAGATCTGAATAGACGTTTTTCCAAAGAAGACATACAGATGGCCAACAGGTACATGAAAAGATGCTCAACATTACTAATTATCAGGGGAATGCAAATCAAAACAATGAGCTATCACTTCACATCTGTCAGAACTGCTAAAATAAAAAACGCAGGAATAATAAATGTTGGTGAGGATGTGGAGAAAAAAAGTACACTTATGCACTGTTTGTGGGAATGCAAATTTGTGCAGTCACTGTGGAAAATATTATGGAGGTCTTTAAAAAAATTAAAAATAAAATTACCATATGATCCAGTAATTCCACTACTGGGTATTTACCTGAAGTAAATCAAAACATTATTTCAAAAAGGTATCTGCATGCCTACGTTTGTTGCAGCATTATTTACAATAGCCAAGACATGGAAGCAGCCCAAGTGTCCACTGATAGGTGAATGGATAAAGAAGTTATGGTAGAGACTTTTAATCTCAGGAAACAAACTGAGGGTTGCTAGGGGTGGGATAGGGTGGCTGGGTCATGGACATTGGAGAGGGTATGTGCTATGGTGAGTGCTGTGAATTGTGTAAGACTGAAGATTCACAGACCTGTACCCCTGAAGCAAATAATACATCATATGTTAATAAAATTAAAAAAAAGAAGTGTGTGCTCTCTCTCTCTCTCTCTCTCTCTCTCTCTCTCTATATATATATATATATATATATATATATATACACACACACACAATGGAATATCAGCCATAAAAAAATAATGAAATCTTACCATTTGCAACAACATAGATGGATCTAAAGAGTATAATGGTAAGTGTAGTCAGTCAGTCAGAAAGAGAAATATACCATATGATACCACTCATACATGGAATTTAAGAAACAAAACAAATGAACAAAGAAAAAAAGAGATAAACAAACAAACAAACATAAATACAGAGAAAAAACTGGTGGTTGCCAGAGGGGAGGCAGGTGAGAGAGTAGGTGAAATAGATGAATGGGATTAAGAGTACACTTAACTTGATGAGCACTGAGAAATGTATAAAATTGTTTGGTCATTATATTGTATACCTAAAACCAATGTAATACTGTATGTTAATTATGTTTGAATAAATTTTAAAAAGTCAAACTAGAAAGGAAATAATAAATAAATAAATAAAACTAAATAATACAAAATAAATACAAAATAAATATTATTAAAAATGAATATCACTAATTTTTGTAATCACCATTCCTTTCACCAGCAGATTTAGCTGTGAATTATACTTTTATACCCTTACATTAGGTCAGAAATAGACAGTGTTTTATGAAGATTTGCACGTTGTTGCTGTATTAGGGAGGGCTCTCAGAATAATCACCAGTGAGGGAGCAAGGTAAATAGGACTGGGTACGGGGAGGAATTGAACTGTGAAATATTTGCAACAAAGGCCTCAGGTGATCCCATGGGTAGCTTTATAGCTAGAACATGGCTTCTGATGTGCCCTCCCCTCCATCACTGAAGCAAAGGGCTTTGTTTTTGTATCCCCATTTTGGCCAGTTTTTGGGTAAAAGTAGCCCTGAGGAAGAGGCTTACCTTAGCTGTGGGTGAAGCAGTTCTCTTAAACCTAGAGTAATTCCTCGGGAGAGACTCAGTAGTGAGCTGTTTATAGGCAATACTCCTAGAAGCCAGAAAAACTAATGTCTTGGTCCTAAAAGTGAGGGAAGCATAGTGTTCATTCCACCCCTTTATCTAAATAAATGAAATAACAAAAATCCTTCAGGAAACACCACCAATTTATAACCACAGACTGTTTCACAACAGCTACTCATATAAAACTTACTTATCAGGAAAACTTGTATAATTCAGTCTTATAATGGAATCTTTTGAAACACTGCAGATATATTTCTTTATTATTATTTTTCTTTGTTGGTTTTTGGTGTTTGGTAATTTAAGATTAGAGGAACTAGAATATGTACCTAGTGTAATGGTTAATTTTATACATCAACTTGGAGGATATTTTTGGATGAGATTAAATTTAAATCAGTGAACTTTTATTAAGGCAGATTGCTCTCCATAATTTCTGTGGGCCTCATCTAATTAGTTGAAGACCTTAATAGGAAACAAAGCAAAACAAAACACCTCCCTGAGCAAGAAAGCCTCCCCTAGCAGACTTCTATCGGACTGGAACTGTGTTATCAATTCTCCTGGGTCTCTAGTCTGCTGACCCACTCTACAAATCTGGATTTTCCAGCCTCCATAATTACATGAGCCAATTATTCACATAAATTTCTTTGTATACACTCATATTCTATTTGCTCTGTTTCCTTGAAGGAAGAGATTAACACATCTAGTTTAAAAATAAGCTATCAATCTATTCATGAAAGTTAGGAAATTATCACAGTGATTTTCTTATAATTATCTTCTCTCTCATTTTTGTCTCATTTTTGTACTAATATTATATTCCAAATAGATATTCCTGCATAACTAAATTATGGATTTATAGGATTTTGTGCAAGGATATTCTAACCTTCTTTTATTTGTCATGGGGATGCTCCTCAATAAAATTATATCTAGTATGTAAGTCTTTGTCTAAAGTCAAATAAAAGGGGACAAGGTCAGACAGAGATTTAAAAATATTTCAAATATTAGCTTTAGCATTCTCCTTTATTGCCTACCCTAAAGACTGGATATAGGTCTCTTAATGAAATCATTAAAGCTGTTAACTCAATTAAATATTTTTGATGTGCATAGTGTTTTATCCATATGGTCTCACTAGTTCATTTCTATAAGTAAAACTGTAAACTACATTTATTTGACTTCATGAATCTCATTTTAAGCTAAACCTGAAATTGAATCTAATAAACTCACAAGGGACCAGAATACTGGTCTTCAGTGATAGTTTTTGAAGGCAACTAAAATAAAAAATCAAAAATGAAAACATCCTGTTGCCTTGTAAGTAGACTCAATATATTCAAATATATATCAGACACTACATACATGAAATTTATATATACAAATTCAAACTACTCAAAAACTCTCAGAGTGGTGCTCAGCAATTTCTGGTTTTAAAAGCCCTCCAAGTGCTTTTTATGCATGCTAAAATTCAAAACACTGGCTAGTATAATCATTAAAAATAAAACAATGATTTATCTAAGAAGTGATGATTAAAGATAAAATGGAATTATTTTTTAAAAATCAAGTAACCAAAAAGAAAGCAGGAAGAGAAAAAAAAGAAGGAACATGAAAAGATAGGACAAATACAAAACACATAATACGATGATAGATTTAAACATAATCATACTGATAATGAATTCAAAGTAAATTACCTAAATGTTCCAATTATAAGACAGAGTTTGTGAAACTGGATAAAATGGCAAAATTCAATTAAATGTTGCCTGGAAAATAGGATTATTAAAATAATCATAAATATTCATTTATCATAAATATAATATAAAGTATATCAATGTAAGATATATACTTTGAAATATAAAAAGTATATTGTAGACTAAAGGCAAAAAGGATGGGAAAAAGAAGATATANCTCTCTCTGCCTGCCTCTCTGCCTACTTGTAATCTCTCTCTCTGTCAAATAAATAAATAAAATCTTTAAAAAAAAAAATAAATAAATAAATGTTGCCTGGAAAATAGGATTATTAAAATAATCATAAATATTCATTTATCATAAATATAATATAAAGTATATCAATGTAAGATATATACTTTGAAATATAAAAAGTATATTGTAGACTAAAGGCAAAAAGGATGGGAAAAAGAAGATATACCATAAAAATACTAATCAAAGGTACACTGTAGTGGCTAAATTAATATCAGATAAGGTAGATTTCAGAACAATGAATATCACAAGTAAAGAAGGACAATACACAATAATGGTGTCAATTAACTAAGAAGACATAGCAGTTTTAAATGTGTATGCACTTAGTAACAGAACTTCAGAATACTTAAAGCTATAATTTATAAACTATATGAAGAAATAGACAAAACCATAAACAGAAATGGAGAGTTAACCAATCTTCTTTCAATAGTAAATATATAGATAGGAAATTAGAAAGCATATAAACTGCTTGATCAATACTACTGAACAACTTGACCTAATTTATACTTGACCTAGATAACTTAAGAGTAAAATACACATTTCTTTCCAGTGCACATAAAACATTCACTAAATTAGAATTCTTAGCCATAAAAGTATACTAAATAAATTTTAAAGGACCCTTATCATACAAAGTATATTCTCTGACTATTGTAAAATTTAACTTGACAGCAAAAACTGGAGGATATCTGGAAAATTTTCCAACTACTTAGAGACTAAACGATATGCTTCTAAATAGTCTATGGTAAAAAGAAATCTGAAATAAATTTTGGAAACATTTTTAATTTAATGAAAATAAGAACTCAACACATCAAAACTGAAGAAAACAACAAAATTAGTGCTTACAAGGAAATGGATATCACTAAATACTTTATTAGAGGAGAAAGTTATGAATCAATTATCCAAGCTTCTACCTTAAGAAACCAGGCAAAAGAGCGTGCAAAGGATAGAGAGCAGAAGTTCTTGGAAAATAAATTTGCTCACAAAGTTAGATCACAAAATGGCAGCCTTCCTTCAATCCTTTGGGACCTCTTTTTTTTTTTTTTTTTTAAAGATTTATTTATTCATTTGACACAGAGAGAGAGATTACAACTAGGCAGAGAGGCAGGCAGAGAGAGGAGGAAGCAGGCTCCCCGCTGACCAGAGAGCCCGACGTGGGCCTCGATCTCAGGACCCTGAGATCATGACCTGAGCCGAAGGCAGCGGCCTTAACCCACTGAGCCACCCAGGCGCCCCCTTTGGGACCTCTTAAGCAAACAAATATCAAAACATGCAAAACCTCTGGTTATTGCAAATAAAAAGCTTTAGATTTCAAAACTTACTTCTAACAAGACATACTGAAAATGTTTTGGATTTAGAAAAGAAAAACTCTTTGTTTTCTTCATCTATTTCATTTCAGTATAACAAAACTAATTCTCAGTGCAATTTATATATTCCTGGGTGATGTATATAACAGTCCAGTAATGAGGAAGTATTAGGAGAAAAGCACACTGACAAATATCTCAAGATAGTTCTTAATACACAAAATACCATATTTTTAAATGCATTTTGAAATGGTATTGATTGAGCTGCACCTTATAACAATGATACACATAAGGCATACATGTGAACTAAATACATAATGTCTTTTTTAAATATCTCATGCAACTGCTAGATGGTACCTCTGCCATCATTTACTTGTACATTAAAGTTTTGACCCAGGGGAGGATTTTACATTGAACTCTACCTAATTTCATCTTTTTTAGAGTCACCCTATTGCTACTGCTTTAATGCTTACTATAAATTCGGATGCTGACACTGTTAGGGCTTCTGTACCAAAGTACCAAAACTGGATGTCTTAAACAACAGGAAGTTCTTGTCTCACAGTTTTGGAGGCTAGAAGTTCCAGATCAAAGTTTGAGCAAGATTGCTTCCTTCTGATAGAGAACGTGTGTCATGCTGGTGGGTTGCTGGCACTCTCAGGTTTCTGGTCCATCACTGTAATCTCTGTCTTCATTCTCCTGTGTCTATCCTAATTTTCCCTCTTTATAAGGATACTGGTCACAGTGGCCAAAGGGCCCACCCTGCTCTGGTACGACGTCATCTTAACTAATTACACCTGCTAGAATTCTGTGTCCAAAGAATGTTACCTTCTTCTAAGGTCCTAAGGCTTAAGACTTCAGCATATGAATTTTAGTGGAACAGAATTCAACCCATAACAGAAAACAAACATATTCTCTTTTTCTTATACCTTCTTTTATTTTAGTCACATAATACCTCTTGATGGCTTCCCATTGGAATTTGAATAAAATCCAATACATCAATATATTCAGGAAAAACCCACATCATTTGATCCCTGCCTGTATCCTTACTCTCTCTTCACACCACTCTTTGCTCTTTGTTTCATTTATTCCTCTTTTCTTAAATATTTCTGACACAATATCTCAGCATCAGAACAGCTTCATGTTCACTGTTTTCTCCACTTAGAGTCCTCTCTAGTACAGTCATCTACTTATCCATTTAGCTAAAACTGCTTATCTTCTAGACACATCTTAAATTATTCCCACCACATGCAAACATTTCCTATGTCTACATCCTAGTCTGAGTTAGCATTTTCATGTATGATCCAGGAGATACCTTTGTAAGAGTATGACACACTTGAAATTGTGTATATTATGTATTCCCTGCTGACTGTAAGTTGCATGAGGCAAGAGATAGGTTTGTTCATCAGTCCATTCACAATGCATGGTAACAATGCATTTGCCACTTGGTTGATGCTTAAAAATTAACTGAATGAATACAAGAGTGATATAATCCACGAAGAGCATTCAATGAAGTTTAACCTATGGCATAATAATCACGTTCATATATCTTCCTTATGCCTAATGTAGTCCGTGAAACTTTAACAAATAATTTATGGCATCTAGATTCAACAAACATTAATGATTATCAGTGCCTAACACATTTCTCTAGTCTACCAGAATAACAATCCTAAAAGAAAAAAAAAGAAAAAGAAAATTTAAGGCTAAATAGTTTGTGTTAAGTGAACCAATATTGACTCCTGGTGATTGCTGTTTTTGTTTCAAAGGCCCAGAAATTAGAACATAATAAATATTTGAGAAATGTATGCCTTGCCTATGTTAAATGAGCTATTTTTTATCTTACAGAATACAATTAGGTCTATTTTTGAAAACTATAGTTGTGCATTTCAAATCATTTTGCAGGATGATTCAAGTACGACGAAAAACAGTTTGAAGGTAATTATAAGTTAACACCATTCCTGCAAGGTCAGGAGATTTTAACTAATTTTAGAACAATTAGTTTTTATAATAAAATCTGTTCTACAATAATTTAGCTTGTTAAGCCTTATGTTGTTCTCTATGTAAATTAGTCTTAAAGCCCCTTTCAGAATAAAAGCTGTGTAAGAGTAGAAACCCTAGGTTATATTTCCATGCTCCCTCTAGTATTGGCTCATGCTGAGTGTAAAGATGGCTCTGGATAACACCTCCCTAGCATCCTGGCCTATCCACTCTATCATTCCTCCCCCAGCTCCAGCCACACTGACTTTCCTGCTACTCCTTGTATATGACAAGCATGATCCTCCCAGGGGGACACTGTCCTTACTCTTCCCTCTAGCTTAGCACAATCCTCCCCCAAATATGCACATAGTTTGTAAGTGTCTACCCAACAATGTTATCAGAGGGGCCTCCCAAATGGCCTTCGCTAAAACCCCACTTCATATTCATCCCTCCTTGTATTTATACATAGCAGTTTTCACCATATAGCATATGGTATGTTTATTATTTGTTTACTCTGTGTTTTTCCAGACCAGAATGAAAACACCATGAAAACAGGAACCCTTGCTATATTGTTACTGCTCTATTGTGAGTACCTAGAACATTGAATGGCATGCCATACTTGCTGATTAAATGAGTAAATTGTAAATGAATAAACAAATAATGCATTGAATGTTTCCAATATTGCATAAATTTATCCTGAGTCAAGGTTAATGTAGAGCATAAAATCATCCATAATACCTGGCTTGCTAAAATGTGACAGGAGGCGCTGGGGGCAATGGAATGTTTCAGAGGAGGGCATAGGCCCTTGGAATGCTGAAGCCTGGGGGGCCACTCTGCTGTTGGAATGTGGCCAGGAGTTGCCTTCCTGGAAGCTTTCTTAGCCCAAACAGTACGCATTGTCCCCTACACTATGTGTAGCATAACTTGCAGAACACGCTGACCCGCACATTGTATCTTTCCCTTAGTCAGACTCTCCTATTTACTGTAAGACCCCTTGTCACACATCACTTGCTTGAGAAACAGAGTAATAAAGACTTATGACTAACCTGAAGCATCAATAAAGAGGAGAGTAAAGAAAAGCAAAGGGTCTTTGTCTCTGAGTGTTGCCCGGCTTGCCTTCTCCTCTCTTTCACAGCAGAGTCTGGAGTAATCTTTCATCTGTCTGTACAGGAATTGCTGGCCATTCCCAGCATGCCAAATTAAACAATTCTGCTCAGACTACTGATGTACATAATAATACAAGGTTTTTAATTTAGGCACAAAGTAAGAAAAATAGAAATATGTTTTATTGTATTCCTTTTGTTTCTTTGGCCATTATTATTTGCATATTATCAATGCAGATAACTTATCACTAGGATACTCTAGGGTGAAATATGACACCCAACTTGTGAGCCCTCACCGCAGGTCTATATCTGTTTCTTATCTTAGTCTTGGGTCATTTTCTGGATCACATCAGAATGGTCATAAGCCGTTCATCTTTCAAAATAACTCAGGTTAAATCTCTTTCAAGATATGACTGAATCTTAATACTGACAGTAGCTCATACTTTCTACACAATCCAGTTTAGTATTATCTGTATAAGTACTAGCAAGAAAAATGTAATTAGATTCATTCTATAATATAATATGGTTTTAGAAATTAAGAGACAGTGATAGAATTGTGAGTGGTCAAACCAAAATCGTTTTCTCTGGGAGACTTAAAAGTTACCATATTTTCCCACTTATAAATGGGTTTTATAGTATATACACAGAGCCTTTAATAATATTGACCATCTCTTTGCCATTAGATAGCTGCAAAATCTAGTTCAATTTTTATATGGACTCTTTCATTTTAAAACGATTTTAGTAATGTCTCATAGAAGTAGCTCAAATCAAGTAAAACAACTTCCTCTTAATTTCCATTTCCCTTTTGTTTTTTTATTAAATAAGACTTACAAGACATCAAGAAAATATGATGTCTATGATGCAGAAATGAAAACACTATTAAAGATATCATTACAGCTTTTTGTGCATTAAAAACATTTTGCCAACATAAAAATTTGATGGCTTAAGTGTAAATGAATCAGAACAGCTGAAATTAGATTGTTCTTCCAGTGGTTAGTAATAAAGGGATGCAATAATAGATAAAATACTTACTTATGATTTGAGTAGGTATTCCATTATAATTGGAAACATAAATAGGCATTTTAAAGTCTGCTTTTCAGCAAAAGATAGATTGTCAAATAAGTCTTTTCAATGTGTGCTTCTCTTTTCAGGATCTAAAATAATATATTCTACAAATTTTCTCATAAAATATCATCTAGTTTGAAACTAAGGACAGGGAATCACCTTCATAAGAAATCACTTCATGGAGTAGTTAAGTTGGCCTTAGGAAAATCCTTATTACTTTATTCAAGTCTATATTAGCAACATATATCTCTTAATCATAATGATGCCTCAAAAAGAAAACTGTATTTGATGGTTAGCTGGAAGACTCCAATTTCAGGTAATATTTTACATAAGGAAGTTACCTCCATTCATTACAGAGGAAGTTTTAATTCACAACAAATATTAATTATATCATGTGAATTTAATTCTTTTAAAAATTGTCAGCAATAATTGTATTGGAGGTATTAATTTATATTTTAGGCTTATATATTCTCTCCAGTTCATTTGCTTTATAAAAATAAATTTTCACTCTGTCTGCTTCTTGTTATGGTTGAAAATAATGCTGAAAATTTTACTGCGTGTAGTCAGAGAAAATATGCATCAAGTAATCAGAATCCAGAGAACATCACTCTTTACTCCCCAAAACCCCTTCCTAGAAGCATATACTATACTTCCCACTGACTATTGCATAGCTATTTAACCAACTGCTCTAATCGTCTGAGATCAGTATCAATATGATATTTTCTATAAATGATAAGAAGATTAAAACAGGTTTCATTAATAGTTGTTAATAATTAGAATTTCAGAGTCTTAGAAGTGGTAAGACACATGTGCTGCCAAAGTCCAAGTATTATTTCCACTTGTATGTATAGCTTTCCTTCCTCTTAAGCCTATAAGCTTTGTAAGTATAGTGTTAGAAAGAAAAAATAAATAAGGAGAGATTCAAGAACTATATATATTTCCTATTTTTCTCTCCTTTATCTCAGTTGTTAAGTTGCTACCAGTGGTTTAATTTGGAATAGATCTGGATGGAATCCAAGCTCTTCCTTTAATTTACCAATAAAATCTTGAACTCTAGCTAAAACATGTCTCAAATACATTTGATGTCCAAAGAATATCGTGCCCTCCCCCTTCTTGCTCTTTTTTCTATTTTTCTGGATCAACTTTATTAAAGATACCTGTTTCTAGCCATTTCAAGTTTCTTTTCCACTCTAAACCTTTGGATCCCTTGAGAAGGCATAAAAGAATAGAAAGTTAAAAAAAAAAAGTAATGCTAACCAAAATAGAAAACAGGACCATCTAGAGAAAGAATAAATAATTTTGATTCAAAAATTATTAAATTAGTATTTGCTATTCTTCCTATGGATCATAAAATTATGAATTGTTAAAACTTAAGGGTTTCAGAAATGCCTTACTTTAACTTTTCCATTTTTGCAAAAGGTGAAGAAACCAAAAAGTCATTTATTTATTATTTTCTCATTGTTGTCTTTCAAAATTAATTTACATTAAAATAATTAAATGCATGCCCAAATGTTTATTCTCTCTCAAAATTCTTGTTGAAATCCTAATGCACGATGTGATAGTATTTGGAGGTTAGGCCTCTGAGGGGTTACTGGAGCCTTCATGAATGGGATTAGCACTCTTATAAAAATATCCCACAAATCTCATTAGCCCCTTCCACCATATGAGGATAAAAGAAGTCTTCAACCCAGAAGGCTCTGACTCAGCCATGCTGAAACCCTCATGTTGGACTTCCAACTTCAAACAGGATGGGAAGTAAGTTTCTCTTGTCTATAAGACACCCAGTTTGTAGTATTTTGCTATTGCAGCCCAAATGAACTAAGACAAGATGGGACACTGTTCTAGGGATCCAATATAAAATTATATATATATATAATTATATATATAGATATAGATATAGATATAGATATATAAAATCTTCATTTTATCACGTCCAACACATGTCCAAATACAATTAATATCCTTTAGCAGGAGGCTGTCATGATCAGCTTATAAGTAAAAATAAAATGAGATAATGAAAACTTATGAACCTTGACTTGACATGTTTTTTTAAAAAAATAAGCTGCTTTAGCCATAAACTGCACCACACTTCCGTTTAGATCTGACAACAAATTTGGTTTCTCCAGTGTTGCTGTCATTGGCCCTCTTTTGTTAGGTGCCTTTTGCCTTTGGGGTCCAATATTTCCTGACTTTAAGTTCCTCACTCAGACTCTGGACTATCTTTAGAGCTGAACAGATCAGATTGGAGGCCAGAAAACCAGCTAGGAGTCTGCTGCAATAAGAAAGGTAATAATTAGTGAAGAGTTGAAATGACTCAATGATGGGGATCAAAGAGAAGATATCAAATGCTGTCAGTATTAAGTGTATAAACCTTGGGTCCCCACCTCCCCCCACACACACACACACAGTACTGCTGAATCTTCAAGGAGTTAAGTAATCCCAACTGAGTGTCTACCAAGACCTAGAATCAAAAGAACATGCCTCCAACTTGCTCACCTACTGTTTGCCCAATATCCTTAGGTATACTGGTAAACTGGTATCCTTAGGAATCAGTAATCTGTAGTTGCTTCTAAAGACAATAAAACTTTTAGAAAGTGCTCTTGCCCTGAAAACAAGTGAATCAGTCCTTTAAGAATAGCTGAAAGCCCAGATAATATTTTTTCCTACTTTGTCAGAATTGATGAGCCACTCAGAAACCTGTAAAAAAAAGTGCTCTTGCCCTGAAAACAAGTGAATCAGTCCTTTAAGAATAGCTGAAAGCCCAGATAATATTTTTTCCTACTTTGTCAGAATTGATGAGCCACTCAGAAACCTGTAAAAAAAATTTTTTTTAAAGAATAATAAATTCAGATAATTAAGGAGCTTGGGTGGATTTTTAATTTGCAGTTGTAATTATAACTGGCTTGCAGCATCACCAAGTGCTTGCAATGCAGCACAAAGGAGACACTTTTCCAAGGGTCTAAATGGACAGCTATTCAAAATTATGTGAAATAATGGTGATTCTAGTCTTGTCTGCTCCCTGCAGATGATATTAAATGCCTCTGATGTACTTCAGGAGAGCATAATAAGATATAACCCTTTAAACAAATATCTGTATGAGCGGGTGCTAGACAAGTATGCATTTACAAGCAAAATAAATCTGTCTACTACTTATTTGATACCATTTTCAGGGATATCAAAAGTGATATCATTATTCCACAGATGACTTGTTCTGGGCATTGTATCATTTATGTAAAAGAGATGGCACTTCTCTCTTAATGGCACGTCTGGTAGGTATGGATAGCTTTCAGCCGACAAAAGTTTTACAATAAATTTCAGATGGTCTGCATAAAAAGGACTTGTGTCTCTTGGCAGCTGTAATAGAGGCATCTGCTGCTTTGTTTAAGTCTGGTTTTTCTTTTCTTCCCTGCTGTGTGTGTGTGTGTGTGTGTGTGTGTGTGTGTGTGTAATTACCATTGTACATCTCAATTAACCAATCATATAAATATTATTATTGTTATGAATATGATTATGATTATGATTACTCAGAATTTGTCCCTCTGGTCTGTAAATTGGTGATTTTGTTGGCTTGATAATCTATATTTGTATAGTAAGTCTCATCTCAGGCCATCACTCCCAGAGCCAAATAAGGTTCAGTGTAGCTAGAGCAGCATTTCTAACTAATTAGGGTAAGACTTAAGAAGAACTTACAATATGCTTGTTCTTGCAAAGGAAACTTTGGAGTTTTATCCTCTTATTGTTATATATAAAGTCTCATCTCTCAAACACTAAAAAGGTTATTCTCTCCACCACATCTGTCTTCTAGTTGGGTCAGTGACTTATCACAGGATTTTGGCTTTGGACTTGTATTACACAATGTTCAAAATAGTACACGTGTTAATTAGATGCAGAATGCACAAAATGGGTGAATAAGAACTATATTGTGTAACATAATTAGGATCTAGAAATACAGACAGCATCTGGAATGGCGGACATTTTCTACGAAGATAAAATTTAAAATAGGTGAAAACCATATTTGAAAAATAAAACATTCAAAATTTACATGATGAGCCAGTCATAAATAAGAAACAGGATGAACAGACGAGTCCCAGTAGTAGTACAATGTGTTCATTACACTAGCTAATGCGATGTAGGCTGCGTTTAGGAAAAAAGAAGGAAGCTAGTAACGATTTCCCTGTATGCAAAAATAATTACTAACATTTATAGAGCATTTGCAAAGTAATAAACACTATATTAAATTCTTTCTGTTATTTTATTTAAAACTCACAATTAAGGATGTACATTGCTTCTTTTACCATTAATAGACAATGAGGGTAATGCTTGAAATAATCATTAATCAGATCATTTTTGGAATACTGCATCAGTTTGGGAATAACAACTCGGCAGGAACATACTGGAAGCTGAGTATATTTAAAGAAGTGAGATCAAAATAGTGAAAGCTTTTAAAAAAGTTCACATTACTTATTTGTTTGTGGTCTACCTCCTCCACCGGATGGTGAATTTATGAGCACAAGTCCAGATCTCTCCAGTGCAAGACCATATCTCAAGTGCCTAGCACAATACCTGGCACAGAGTAGGTCATCATATATTTTTTGACAGACTTAATAAAATTAAATTTCCCTGCATAGACAATCAATATTTGGGGGTCCAGTGCAGTTTTCCTGAAATAATTTAAGAACTTTTGTGTGGAAGATTAGATCTATTCTGTGTGCTAGTGGTAGGAAGAAAACAGAGCAAAAAAATCTAAAGAAAAAAAATGTAATAGTCATTACTCCCCCTAAAATAGAGGAAATAGAATGAGAAGGAGTTATTTCACTGATACTGAATAGTCCAGCATAATCTGGGTATAAGTTACCAAAAGCAGTGAAAAGGTATTTTTACTCTCCAAATGGTAATAGGTGTCCTATGCATTAAGGTCATTTATAGACTGAAATACCTTGGTTTTAGTTTGCATTCCAGAAAGGAAGAAAATATCTAAAAGTTTTCAAGTCTTCTAGGAATAGTTTGATAATATTTTGAGTTTATGTTAGAACTATTTTCACTTGTAATTATTACATTACTCACAAATGATTTTGGCAAAATCATTCAGTAACAAAGTAAATAAAGCCAATTAGACCATTCAATGCAATGGTATAAGTGATCAGTTTATTTATATGAGAATAATTTAAACATATAATTCACAAACTATAAGGTAATTTATATGTAATTTAATTACTACAAAATTGCTAATTGTATCTAATTAACAGCAGAAGCTATAAATGTCAATCTGCTTGATTTTTATAGGAGCCATACAGATTCTAAGCCAAATTAATACTCCTTTCCCTCTATGTACATGTAACATAAACACAGACACATATAAGTCATTAGAGTCAACCAATACATTTTATTATACACCCTATATATTACGAGTTAAACATTTCCATTTCCATAAAAGAAGAAGGAACTAATGACTAAAATAAAGATGAACATTATTATATACTGGAATATCAAGGAATGTTCTTTAAATATATTTTCACTGCCTATGGTAATACTGTCATTTTTTTCAACAAATACATATTAAGCTCTTGATGACTCTCAGACCCTTTGTAAATGCTGAGGTTATGCAAATAAATAAGGCAACAAGTTTAAGTCTTTAAAGATTTCAAAGTCTTCTGAGGATTAGAGACAGGACGTCCAAATAGTATTTTGTAAACAGTAACCCCTATAATGAAAGGGATCAGTGTATTAGGATGTCCATAGAGAGAACAATTTTCATTGCTTAGTGGGAGGCACAACATAGTTTATGAGAAAGAACGAAGGTGATATTTGTATTTGACCTAAAAAATATGCAAGGATCTACAAGGGAGATAAATATAAAAGCATGAAAGTACATAGCTTGTTCAAAAAAATATAAGCAACATAATGTCCAAAAAGCTCAGGAAACCTGGGGCTGTATTAGTAGTAAGGCGATTAGAGTCAAACTTTGACTATACTTATATGTGATGATGATTATGGATTTTAACCTGCAGTGTATGCAATGCAAGAATCAAACTTTTATTTGGAATAACTCATAATTTATTCAACTATTTTGAAAGCTGATGGTGGTCATTCTAGAGATAGCCTAGGGTGGAGGAACAGTGGAAACAAGCAGGTCCCAAATCAGCATTGTGATTGAGTTTGGGAGTGATTTTAAGTGACTGATTATGGCTGTGGCCATATTTTTCAAGTCATGGCCAGCAGAGTGTGATGGTTTTGAATCAGTTTAGTTAAGCAGAAATAACATTTCCCAGTGTCATTCCTTACCCTGTGTCCTTCCGGATTAGGTTGGCCATAGAGAAATTTCCATTAAAAGGAGTTGCCATTATGCTTTCAAGGTTATTACAGGGCACCAAGGGCTGTTTCTGCTCATGTGTGTTGTCCTTAATCTCTCCCTCTTCACACCTAGCTTATATCCTCTACCTGGACCTATGCCACATGTTTCAGGTTTCTGTTAAAGTAGAACCTCAGTTTTAGAATTAAATCATTTTCTGGTATTATACTGCTGAATAACAAGCCACCCCAATACACAAAGGCATAAAACCACCACCATGCAATTGTGTTCACAAGTCTGTGGTTCAGTAGTTTGGGCAGGGCACGGTGGGGACAGCTTGTCTTAATACTGTGATGATTGGGGCTCAGGTGGAATAGCTCAAATGGCTGGATATGCCTGGGGTGGTTGAAAGGTCATATGCCTCGTACCTTGGTTCTGGTTGCCATCTGGATTCCACAGTTCTCCATACTATCATTGTGGGGGCCTAGAATATTTGAGAGAGCCACTTCACTCTTTTGCTTAGAACCTGGGCTAGAAGAGATACAAAAGCTAACAGCTCCCTGGGCTTCTTTCTCTCTGGGTTTTTCCCTCTTTCCATGTAGCCTCTCGATGTGGTCTCCCTCATATTTGTGCTTCCTCATTGCCTAGTATTCTAATGAGAGTCAGACTTCTTACAAGTTAGCCAACTTGACCCACAGTGAGCATTCCAGGGGACCTGCATGGAAGCTGCCAGGTGTCTAATGAACTAGCCACAGAGGTCCCAGAATGTCAGTTCCACTGAATTTTATCAGTCAAAATTATTAAAGCCAGTCCCGACAAAGGGAAGAATGTTGTCTCTCAATGAGACAAATAGCAAAGAAGTTTCAGTCATCTTTAATCTACCATAGAGTAAACAAAACTACATGCAGAAGAAGCAAAGGTAAACGAAGAGTCAGGAATGGTTGAGATTTTCAAAATAAATTAATTATCTCATTAATGGACAATGAGGTCCATGTTGGCTTATGTGGGTTAAGCTTGAGGCCTAGCACCTCACTAGCTAAATGCCTAGACATCAAACACTATTTACCTACACCCTCATCATTTTCATATATAAGCCATAGGATAAGAGAGAACACAAGTCTAACTTCATGAGAACCAGTAGGATAGTACTTCATATATGAAAGAGAAACTATTTTAGATACATATTATTATAACCCTTCAGCATTAAGACCAGATTTCTTCCTGATGACAGTTCCTACATGAAGAGAAGTTTAGAGATCCCAGTCATTAGGTTTCCACAGGATATGTCAGCAAATGTCTGCCCTGTGGATGTTGAAAGACCAAGAGTCTCAGTATCACATGTAAGAATGAGAAACTGCCCATGTCTCTGCTTGAACTGTGAAAGTGGTGGAGGCCATGGGTAGAGAATGCACCTAAGGAAGCAACTCTGTGACAGCGTCCCTTAGATTGGCCAGGTCCAATCTAAGAAGCGACTGTAGTTGTAAAGGTGGAATGGAGCCACGTAGCATGTGAATTATCTGCTTGAGACAAGGAATGCAGTGGAAGATGTTAGACTTGAGAGAAGGTATTGGAAAGGGGCTCACCGCTAGGAAGGACAGGGGTGTGATCAAAAGAAATCCAGGTTCTAGTCCTTGCTTGACTTTCTGAGTCTTACCTTCTTCCTCTAGGAAATAAAGGGATCAACCATGATCTCTAATATTCCTCGTAATGCTGAAAGTCCATAAATGATTTAGAGAAATATTATAGGCTAATTCTGTGCTAAACTGCCCATTAGGATAACAACAACACCACATATCCACATAATCCCATGACTTTTTTCAAATGCATGATTTTGTTTAGATTATCCTTACCTCTTCTCATTTAAAATAACCATAAACCTGAGATTTTCAGGAGCAGCATTATTTTTAAAAAATTCTAACTATTCTTCCCTATTATTTCGACTACATATCTGAGCATGAAGTATAAAATTTGGGACACTATACATACACAGAAGACTCATGCTCAAAGGGAACAAGTCTCCAAGATAAGGAATATTTGTCTTTAGCCAAAAGTATATGAGAAGTTTTGCTGTTGTCTAATGCCAAAATAAAATAAAATTCATATCTTGTAGAGAAACAAGGAAATGAAAAAGTATATATTGTGGAATACAAAAATGACTTCCTACAATTAATGACTATGAAAGTATATTTTAATTTATCAACACCAGTATATTTTACTTTCTCTAATGGTTGTGGGCTTTCCGAAAATATAACAGAATAAAGGATTTCCTGGTTCTTCACATGCTGAAAGCCTTTTTCCCCCCCTTTTCCAAAATGTTAAATTATTCCCTAAACCTATACAGAATGGGAGTGTTTTGCTCAATGTCAACATATGTATTATGTGAGTTTAACAGAGGTAAATATTGTCAATTTTGAGATAGAAAAAGAAAAAAAAAGCAAGAGAGAGACTGATTTTCCCATGATCACTAATAAAGACTCCTTGATGAGTAAATTTATATCATGTTTTACAAATGTTGACAAAACTATTCCTGAGCAGCTTCGAGTCAAAACTTTCATTTCTTAGCTGATGAAAATGTGAATACAAATTCTTCTGAATGCATGCTATTTTTTGCCCTCACGTGAGACCTGCAGCTGGTTTTCAGAAAGGTTGCAAAAGGAGTGGTTTGGAAATAATTCTGCTGTCAGCAGTGTAGCTAAAATGAAACTCCTCTTTTTGCTGTTCAACAATCCAGATATTTAATCGCAGTATAGCTCATGTTCAAGTGGACAAAGGGATGATGAGGCCAGGGAAGAAGAAAACATAATATCTATAGACTCTGTGAAATGTCAGTATCACAAGGCTTAGTATGAGACCTTCAAAACCAGATGATAAATGTGTACCTTTGTCAAGTTGTTATGGGTTATGGTCAAGGTCTCTATGGTCATTTCTTTAAAAGTCAGGTTTCTTTTTAGAATGAAAGGTTGAAGAATCATCTTCTTTGGGGAATTCTTAGAAAAGACTATTTTTAAGGATACTTGCAGCAAAGTTTGTTCTGTAGCTCAGAGAATGAGCTGCAACAAATTCCCAGAGTCTCATCTAGCTCTATAATAGAATAAGGTGACAAGATATGTAATTATATGCATATAATGTGACAAGATCATAATATTTTATAACTAATAAAAAGGCACAGATTAACAGGCAATAGAATCTCAAATTCTAAGGCATAATTATTAGTCATAAGAGTAAAGTAGAGAACTCATAAAATAACTCTGTCAATAAAGATACACCTCTAGACAGCACAGATAAGCATCCAGATAAGTCAAGGCAAAGGATTTTTCTTTTTAATTAAAATATGTTGTTCTTTAAAATAATGGGAACATTAATTAACCATTCCAATACATTCTTGCTAAAATCGAATATATTTATTTTCATAATATTTGAGGTTAGAATAAAAGAAACAAAAAACAAAAAAAAGAAAAATTTAAATATTAGAAGTTTATCTCTGATGAAAATTTTTGTGATGGTAGCATAAAATTTAGGATCGTTTTTATCACTATTCCATTGATCTAGGTCAAAGCCCTCTCAACTATAACTTTTTTCTCCTTTTTATTGAAAATGAATACTGACATTATAGAATCACTACTAAGATTGGACAGATGACTGAAATGAAAAATCCCTGTTTTGAGGGTGAAAAAAGACTGTTCTTAGAGGTCTGAAATAAATTATTTGCTGAGACTGTGTGTATATGGGCACAATAGTCTTTTCAGCAACAGACAGAAAAGCTTGCCAGGCTCATAAATCTGAGGAAACAAAAGGGGAACAAATACCTCAGAAAACCCAGCCCCCACCAACTCAAACAATGAATAATCTCTCTCTTACTTGGAACAGAAATGTAATGTGAATAACAATAATATTACATGCAAAAAGTGCATAAAAATCTGCTGCTAGCTTATAGAATTGGATTCAGATACAGAGGGGTTTTTTTTAATCCATATTATTTTACTGTATTTGAGATAGTTGTAAAAATTGAGGTGACTTCAGATTTAACACTTTTCAAAGCCTTTTCAATAGCCGAGACTGAACTGCATAGGTATTAAAAATGTGGATATTCTATATGAATAATAATATCTACATAGTGCATGGTATTTTAATGCCTTCTAGCCAAAGACCACTGAGAATCAACCCGTGGCTGGACAAGTTGCAGTGAGACAGACTGCACACCATTGGGAACTATGAGGAGTCAGTAAGAGGGTTTTATTTTTCTTTACTTAAAAAAAAATGTTTTTTAAGATTTTATTTATTTACTTGAGAGAGAGAGAGAGGGAGGGGGCAGGAAAGGGGGCAGAGGGAGAAGGAGAGGGATAAGCAGACTCTGTGCCAAGCATGGAGCCTGACTCAGGGCTTGGTCCCACAACCCTGAGATCATGACCTGAGCTGAAACCAAGAGTGAGACACTTAACTGACTGAGCCACCCAAGTGTCCCTATTTTTCTCCATTTTTTAAAAAAGATTTTACTTAATTTAGAGAAAGAAAGAAAGCAAGCATGAGTCGGGGGAGGGGCAGTGGGAGAGGAAGAAACAGACTCCTCACTGAGAAGGGAGCCTAATGCTGACTTGATCCCAGGTTCCCGGGATCATGACCTGAGCCACAGGGAGCCATTTAACCAACTGAGCCACACACATGCCCCAATAAGAGGTTTTAGAAAAGACTTATTAGAGGCTGTGCTTTGGTTAGATGACTTGGTGGGGAGGTTCAAGAAAGCAGAAGTTCACTCTAAAGTGAGTGAGGTCAGAAAGTAGGGAGAATTCTACATCTATGTATCTTAATAAATTTCAACTAGAAGGAGCGAAGACTGGAGTGAGAATAAAGTCCTAATGTGCAAGGAATTAGCGACCACCCATTATTCCTTGGGAGTGAAGGCTGTGTGGGAGGGAGGTACTTAGACAAAATTGTCATCATCTTCTTTTTTTTCTTTTTTTTTGTCTCATTTTATCAATGTCACAAAGTGGGCTTGTTTGATGTCGGTGTTCTGTGAGATCTTTTATGTCCGACAGGATTGGACAACACCATGACATGCAGCTGTAAGTGTCAGACCAGGTCCCAACTGTCAAAGGAGTTTTTCTCACTCTCAGGTGTAATATTTAGTTAACCATAAAGTGATCAATAAAAGTGGCCTAAAAAGCACATACACACACACAAATTAAGTGTATCATTTAATGGGCTTTATAAAATCATTTCAAACACAATTATTTTATTTTATGGAACCTTTACATAATATAGGACTTAGGCCACCAAATTTCCAAATATTAATTCATTTAGTCCCCATAAAGTAAGTACTATTTCTACCTCAATTTTTAAATATCAGAAAACTGAGGCATAGGAAGATCAAGCCACTTGCCCAAAGATGCAAATCTAGTAGGTAGAAAAGTTGAAATTTAAACTCAGGCAACTGGCTTCAGAATTTAAACTCTTTATGCTATGCTACTACTAAATGTTACTCTGCTCTTTTGGATTTTAAATTAATTTTCATATTAAATGTATAAAATTATGAGGAAACCTATGCAAATTTTGTTTTTCTTAATATTTAACCATTCCCACCTCCTGCTTATTCATTATCAATGTTCTAAAACTTGGCAGACTTCAGCGTCGCTTGATTAGGAAGGAGATTATGCAGGCTACCCTGGGTTCAACTGTTGTACTAGAGATTATTCAACCCAGAGGGCTGATTAACAGGGATAGGCCAAGCAGACGACAGAATGGAGAATGAGCAAAGAGAGATCAACCTTAAACTAGCCCCATTAGAACAAAAATCTGGATTACCCAATTACTTCTACCTCTCAATATTTACTGTGTTTTGTTTTAATTCAAGGGTGCAACACGGCTAGTCTTCTTTGGCCATTCACAATTAGATGACTATTTCTGTGCTTCCAAACATCTTTGTAGCCCTCAATGATGTTTATTTGATTTGAATTAAAAGCTGAAATTGAGGCTTGGGTAATGAGTCTATGCTGCTGACTCAGCTGCTTCTTCTATAAAGCCATTCTATCTGCCCCATCCCATGCGTCAATACTCTTATTTTTGCTAACATGACCTATTAGCAGTTATGTACACAGCTTGTCCACAGTGGTAAATCTAGTATAGAGTCCCTTAAATAAAGTTTTAAATTCCTCACATAATAGACCCATGTATTCTGGAAATGTAAGCACGGCATAGGAAGAACTAAGGTCTTTCAGGCTGTGATAAAATTCTATAAGCTGCCTGTACCAGTTCTAGACATTGAGGTCTTTCACTGGTAGATTTAGTTTATCACATTTCCTGTTACCAAGGAATGAGACACATTAATATACTCCTCAGCTTTATTCTGAAAGTCTCATGTGGTCTAAAGCTTCTTATCTGATATTTTTGGAATAAGCATTAAATGTCCAAGTGCAGGTAAGTTGGATCTTCCTGTTTTTGTCTGGTGGCTCCCATTTTATCACTCAGCTCTTAGAACTGGGTACCACTAAATATTTGAGTTATTTTCTCAAATGAATCCTGTATTGGAGACTATGCTTAGTATCAAACATTACAAATCACAATAGATCACTACCATGTCTGGTATTTTTCCAGACACTAAACATAAAATGGACTACAAAGTAAACAAAAATCCCAACCCTTGTTGAATTTACATTTTAGTAAGAGATCGTATTAGTTAGAGAAAGCAGCTACAAAAACAAATAAACCACAAATTATATAATGGCTCCAACTGTATAACGGTTCAAATAATGGTTCATTTCTTATTCAGATAAATAGTCAAAACTGCTCCTTTGGGTCAAGGTGGAGGAGGGGCTGCTTTGCCCCACATGTGGCTTTAAGATAATATTGAGATACAGTATGTAGACAGAAGAAAACAAACATGCAAATAAATAAATAAAGGAATGCATGTGGAATCTTTGTATGTCTTTATATTCCAGGGCTGGAAGTCATACTCTTTACTTCTGCTTATATTCCATGGTTAGAACAAGTAACGCCCTTAGACATGGGCACATAGGGCCTCTGTCTTATCCCTTGTACTTCTGGAGACCTGTGCTTTAGGGAGCTTTATTTGAGATTTTCTAAGCCCCCTGGCACTGACTTGGGTTTGGCAAAGAATAAGAATACTTTGTCTAAGTAGGACACCTGGATCCCAGACTAGGTCCTCTGTGGACTGCCACCTCCATTTCTCACCTGGGGTTACTCTGGGGTTACTCTACTTCACGTGTGGCAGCAATCAGATGATGCAAAGAGCTCTCAGACTTAAGTCTACAAGGTTACCCTGAGATCCTGTGCCCAGGTATTGGCTCCAGGAGGGTGGTATAATGAGTAAATCATTCATATATATATATATATTTGTCATAGAAAAAGTTTTAACATCTTTTTTTTTTTTCGGTTTCAGAGGTAGACTTCAGTGATTTATTGGTTGCATATAACACTCATTACATCAAGTACTCGCCTTAATGCCCACCACCCAGTTACCCTTCCTCCCCCCCACGTCCCCTCCAGCAACCCTCAGTTGTGTTTTTTTTTTGTTGGGGTTTTTTTTTTTCTGTTTGTTTTCTATAGTTAAGAGTATCCTGTGGTTTGTCTCCCTCTCTGATTTGTGGTTTTTTTTTTTTTTTTCATGGTTGCCCGAGATTAGGGTGCCTGTATTGGTTGGCATGCTGATATTGAGTGACTCTCTCATGTTGGACGTTTGCTGAGTTTAGAGATCTATACTACCTATGACCAGCACCAGCACTTGAGCTTGAACCACATGTATGAACCGATACATTAGCTTTTTTATATCTATCAGCTCTCAATGGTGCAAGTTCTGAGCTAAGTCTGGTCTGGAGTACCCATAGGTGGTAGCTAGGAGTAGAAGGTGTCTTTCATAGGTGGCAGCTAGCTAGTAGAAGGTGAGCTCCTTTCTGCTGGCACCAAGTACTGCGTGTCAGGCTATCCTCCAAGAGTGGCTACACCTCTTCCTTTCCTAGGATTTTGAGCTTATTGCTCCACAATGACAAAGGGTACTTTGATTGTTGTTTTCTTGTCTCCATTAGATGTGGCAGCACTATGCTCATCCAAGTCAGTCTTATGCCAGAGGACAGGTGGACATCTCTTGTGTAGAAACAACTGCTCTTCTTGCTCCACCTATAGGCCCCCTATATATCCTCTCCGCTGATGGTGGTGTGTGGAAGGCAGTGATACTTACCAACATTGAAAGAGATCACATTCCAGAATATAGTGACTATGGCTCTAAGAGTTCAAGAGAAGACATGGTTGGAATATGCACTATTATTATTTCCAAATGGTAACCATAAGGTAATAAGAAAATGAATCATCTTTCTCACTATTCTCCATTCCCTGGATGACACTTGCATTTTTGGTCATCACCAATAAAGCACAATAAGAATCTCTGAAAAAGTCATTGAAAGTTGGTACCCCTAAACAGTATGATGGATAATGCAGTGTCTAGAGTAATAATGCAATCAGCATTAAATAAATGGTATTCGGATCCACAGAAGAAAAAAGATATATATGGTTTAAATACAAACAGTTTCAAAAAAAACAAAACAAACATGGCATTATTAGTAATAATAGCATTGCTACTTTTTTCTCACAGTGGAAGATAAGAAATTATCCAAGAATGTCACATTTGACAATAAAGTACCTACAGAGGTTTCTTAATCTTAACAGGAGATGATACCTGGATACTGTAGAGAATGTTTGCATGTATTTCTTGGATAATAAACCAATACAGAAATAACTCTTCCATGCCCGTTATTCTAAATGGTCACTGATAAGTCACTGTATCTCAAATGGACTCATGAATTCTTTAATATATTTTTAATCAAATAGGTTAAATAAACGAAGTTCCCACAAAAATATTTTCCTGGGTCTCTGTACATCCCAGTGGTGGACAAGACTAGAACTCACTCACATGGACCCATCTAAGAATGGAAAATGTAGTCTTAGCTATAAGACAAGGAAGAAATGTAAATTCAATAAGAGTTGGGATTTTTGTTTACTTTGTAGTCCATTTTACGTTCAGCTAGCAATGCTGTCACTGATAGTCAAATGATGAATATGAATGTGCAAATTGTCAAGTATATTGGAGTATGAAATGTGCTATGGAGAAAAACAAAGTTAAGAATAAAGATGGGGAATGTCTAATCCATGATAGACTCAACACTGGGAGCAAAATGCTGTTCACCATATTGCTAGATTTGATCTTGATTTTGTGCAAAAGGGACTACTTTCTTATCTCCATATAAACTTGTGTCTATAGTGAATCCTCCTCTTCTTTGCTTACTTAAATTTAGTATATTAAAGTCCAGATCAATTAGCATTTATTCAGTCAATTTTCTCTTCTCATTGAGCATTCCCCCCTCTAGTTTTCCCAAGCATTTTGTTGATGTTTCAGCTATGCTGCTTATCTCACTCTGCACTATATTACAAAGAATATTATATATTCCTTGACATCAGGATCCATCTCTTCTTTTTCATCTTTGAGTTTCACAATGCTCACTGCCATTGACTTAAGTTTAAGAAGTCCTCTACAAATATTTGTTGAATTGCCTTTTTGGTCTGCTCACCTGGAAAGGTAGCAAAGACTTACACCTAATATAAACAGACCTAATAGAACAAAACCCATAAGGCCTCTTGACCTTGGCCATTTAGACCAATACATTTTGATCCTAAATATGGAAATAAAAACACCAATAAGGATAATAATAGAAGGTAATTACAATGGCAAAGAAATGGAAATAACTAACTTTTTAGGGAAGACAAGCCTACATATACACTTAATAACCTGTTTATTGTAAATAATAACCCCTTTTCAAAACCTAATCCCAGTAATAGATGATCTGATGATAAATGAAAAAGAGAAAGCCTGATGAACCCTCTAAAGTTACTCAGCAGTTTCTGTCTCCTACCCAAGGACTGAGAAAATCACCCATGTGTTATAGTGGCCATGTCAATAGAAATCCCATTTGTAAATAAAAATACTGCATATGATACTATACTGTTAGATACTGAATCACAAGTAGCACCAATACAAGGACGTCCTACTAATATAGAAAACGTTAAAATAAAATAGGACCGATTGAGGGAATAGGAAGGAAATTAACTCCAGGGGCATGGGTACAGAGATTTCTAACACTTGATGATAGACCCTCCTGTTAAGGCTAAATTAGTTAAAAGTTGCAAATTAGGAAACATTCCTGGAATGGATGTGACAGGACATCATATAAAAAAATAAGGGTTTAAAAATCCCTAAAACTATTTTAGCTATAGCAAAATAGACTGTAATTAAATGATCTACCCTGTCTAGAATAACAGATATAACCCAATACAATCTTAAGAGAGGACATATTCAAATTAAGGAGGAAATTCAGAAACTTCTAAAAGAACAAATTATTGTGCCTACCATTTTACCATATTATAACCCAATCTGGTCTATTAAAAACCCAGACAGGATATAGATTTATGGTAGATTTTAGGAATATAAACACTCTCCCAAAACGAGAGAGCACTCCAAGATACAGGCACTATCATAAACAAGATCACCCCTGGGTCCTGAAATTATAGAGTAATAGACTTATTTGACATATTCTTTGCTATACCAATTGATGAGGAGAGCCAACTCATGACTGAATTTACATGGGAAGGTAGACATATCAGTTTAGTAGGTTGTCACAAGGATACCTTAACAGCACAGTGCTAGCCCATAACCTTCTCATACAAGACATCCAGGCCTTTCAGGAAAACACAACACACACAAACCATTATTTCCTATATTGATGACATCCTTATTTATGATGATAACTTGGAAGAATAGACTAGGGTCAAGACAGAGTTAATTGAATTTCTTACACTCAGCAGATGGATGATCAACCTAGGTAAGGTCCAAGGACCCCAAACTACAGTAAAATTTCTAGGCATAATTTGGTTCTCTGAACATAGGAAAATGCCAGAGCCAGTCATAAACAAGATAGATTTCATACCAACTTCTACCACAAAAGAAGCAGCTCAGAAACTGATAGTACTATTTAGATACTGTATACAACACATACCATATATGAGAATAATATTAAAATCCATCTTTGAAATAACTAAGAAGAACAGGGAATTTAGGGGACAGAGACTCAAGAGGCAGCTTTTACTTATTTGAAAAAAACACTACTGGAAATCTAACACATTAATGAGGACTCCAAATATAAACTAGAGTGCCTGTTTTCACAAGGGTTTGCAACATGGTCACTGTGGACTAAAACACCACAAGACCCCAAATTTTGCTCAGTTGGATTTTGATCTAAAAAGTTCCTGTGGTCTGAGAATAGATAACAAATATTGAAAGACTTACCTGGGCACTCTGTGAGGCCCTAAAAAATACAAAGGCACTAACAGAAAATAAATTAATTATACTTAAACTCTAACAGCCTGTTCTGGATTAGGTAAAACAGATCCTGATAAACAGAGGGAAATTATCCCTGACCATAAAGTACTAACATGGAATTGGTATATTTCAGAATGGGACATTTGAATGAACGGTCAACACTCCACATTATCTTAGGAAATCTGGGGAGAAGATCAAGGGTTCCTGGACAAAATAACAATGGTACCGCAATGAGTAATGAGGCAAGGCCAGGTAAAACTGAACAAGTAGCTATATGCCCATCTTAAATGTGGGCAAAATCTATATATAGTGTTTCCTCTGGACCTGATAGAATAGAACCATTCATACCCATATTAAAGGAATATAAATTACCAGTTTGGTGCTATAGCAAAACACATATCAATATAGCAGTGTCATCGTTTATAATCTAAGCTTCAATTTATTAAATTATACTAAATGTTCAAGTAATGAGGTGCTAAAAAACATAACCGTAAAACAAATATTATGGTGGCCCATGCCAAAAATTACTTACTCTACTTTGGACTTTACCAATAATATTCTCATTAAAAGAAAATGTGATGTGGAGTATAGGTACTATAAATATGAGCCACAGGCTGATGTTATAACAGTTATGAAACCAGTTTCACAGAACCAGTACATGCATTCGGATGCAGGAAATCTAACACAGACATAAACACAACCAGATGTGAAGCAAGAGCCTGGAGTTTTCAATGAGAAAATCTCTACTATACTAACAACATCTCAAAGATTACTACTGGTATAAAATAGTAGCTTATTTATGGAACAGAACACACGAGGAGTCTATAAATGACTTGGAGAAGCCTAGGGTTGGAAGTAAAATGTTGAGATCAAGTAAGTGTGTGGGACAACTTACAAGCAATAATAAGATCATGCCAATAAGATCTTACCATTTGGAATTCTAAGTATCTTACTGTAACCATGGGCAATGATGATGCCTTTGGGACAGATACAGTTACAACACACCCTCACAATGATTCAGTTACAACACACCCTCACAATGATTCAGTTACAACACACCCTCACAATGATTCATGGGCCATTATATCATTGAATATTCATAAGCCCACATTAGACCATTTACAACACCCACAGTTTACATTTTATAACCCGTATTCACCCACTAGAAAGCTAACTGTAGATCCATGGACCCTACTACTTCTAGAAAAGAGGAAAACTATGTAAATAAAATACATAGAGGACACATTGGAAACCTAACATACAATGCTTAGCATTACCCATGGTGGTACACCACAGGTTTCTATCTCACCCTTAATGTCTCAATGCCCCAAAAATGTGAACCTATACCCATTAAGTCCCTTTCTGTAATAACAGAGGTCACCATAGCGGCATATACTTTAAAATTCAATGCACAGGATTTTAAGGTCGGATATAGATCCCCGAACTGTGTTCATTTTTATCGATCTAATTTTATGCTTAACCACAGCCTATGACAAAGATTGATTCATTAAAGGTAAGAAAACCCCTACAGTTCCTTGCTGGACTTGTGGGAGGACTAATTGGTGGCACAGGGGCAGCAGCCTTTTCACATTTTCAGTTTGATCAAATTAATTTGGACTTTAAAAAATTTTGAAAATAACTTATTCCACATGCTGTCACAGCTTTATCATCTTTGGGTGCATAGATGGATATGACTAGTAGCATCTTGTGAAACATAAATTATTTTCAGAGGGAAACAAGTAGGCACCGGATATTCTAAAGAAAACACGGGGGGATAATCATAAAAAAATATTAAGATCCCCCCAAAATATAAAGGATATTTTTTTTAAAGGTCAATTGTCAATTATTACAGTTAAGGTTGATAAATCCATGGAATACACTTAGAACAGCCACGATCTCTGGATAATATCGGTCACCGGAACTTGCAGATAATCTGATTAGAACCAGAGTAGACAACATGCATTCAAATATCCATGACTCCTGGGAAACTGTGAAATTAGAATTTTGACATGTAAAGAAGGAAATGTGACATTGGGTTATCAAACTTTTGTGGTTCCCCAATATCAAAAGGGAGAGTCAAAGTTACAAGCCACAAAAAGCTCCCAATGATAGAAGGAAAATATGTTCCTAAGGATATGTTGGCAGAATAGAACAAAAATATCTTTATCACTGCTAGACCTTTATATATACCCGTGGTATAAGTACCCACGACTATACCCTTGATGCCTCCTCAGACAGTGTAATATGGGATATTGGACCATGATTCTCTGCTCTGAGCCAAATCTTACATTATCCAATACCACGGTGGCTCAGTGGGTTAAAGCCGCTGCCTTCGGCTCAGGTCATGATCCCAGGGTCCTGGGATCGAGGCCCACATCGGGCTCTCTGCTCAGCGGGGAGCCTGCTTCCTCCTCTCTCCTCTCTCTCTGCCTGCCTCTCTGCCTACTTGTAATCTCTCTCTGTGTCAAATGAATAAATAAAAAAATCTTAAAAAAAAAAAAAAGAAAGAAACACAGCATAATGGGGTGTGTAAAAATAGAACAGGTAATGAATGTGATGACAGAAGGAAAAAGGTATTATTTGAGGTCAATATAAGATAGGATAACTATTAAAATAACCAGAGAAACATTCCAGACTGAGTCTTCTAAAATTAATCTAATAAACGTAAATGATACATTAGAAAAAATAAAAGAACATCTTGAAGATAAGACTAATAAAGGAAAAATGACTTAATAGGAATTGGCAAAAGAACAAAAACATGCCTTCCCTAAAATAATGACAGCCTTGAATTCTGATATTATGGCAACCAAGCACATGCTTGACAGTGCTGTGCAAATTTGTACTTCCTGGGGCTTCAAAATCATGGCTTTTATAAGGAAACACAATTGTCACGGAAACTTACTGAACTGAGTGGTTTAAGAACATTAAGTTTTGGACTTTTGGAAATATAATCTAGTATTGTATTAAAGAATTCTTTGTTATGTTTTTGCTAATAATATTGGAGATTGATTTAATAAAATTTGCGGTAATGGAACTGTAGAAAATTAAAGGACAATTGGACTGTTAGTGATGTAGACTTACTTACAAGGCATACATTTTTGGGAACTTAGATTTGTATAGGGCATTAGGCCCTTAGGATTAATAGTGTCTAACAGATTTGAAATCACAGGGTAAACTGTATACTGGTTTGTTATGATTTCAAATCCACTTTTTTTTTCTTCTCAAGTTTTTCTTTAAATTCCAGTTAGTTAACATTTACTGTAATATTAGTTTCAGGTGTAGAATCTAGTGACTCCTCACTTACATACAACACCCAGTTCTCATCACAAGTGCCCTCCTTAATCCTCATCACCCATCTAGCCCATCCCTCCCACCCACCTCCCCTCTAGTAACCCTGTTTGTTTTCTATAGTTAAGAGTCTGTTTTCTGGATTGCCTCTCTCTCTCTCTCTCTCTCTCCCCCTCTCTCTCTCTCTCTCCCCCTCTCTCTCTTTCTCCCCTATGTTCATCTGTTTTGTTTCTTAAGTTCCATATGAGTAAAATCATACAGTTTTTGTCTTTCTCTGACTTATTTGCTTAGCATGATACTCTTAGCTCCATCCATGTCATTACAAATGGCAAGATTTTATTCCTTTTTTATGGCTGAGTATATAATGTGTTTGTGTGTGTGTGTGTGTGTGTAGATAGATGGATGGATGTATGGAGAGAGAGAGAGAGAGAGAGAGAGAGAGAGAGAGAGAGAGAGAGAGAGAAAGAGAGAGAGATATCACATCTTCTTTATCCATTCATCAGTTCATGGACATTTGGGATCTTATCATAATTGGCTATTGTTGATAATGCTGCCATAAACATCAGGGTGCATGTGTCCCTCCACATCAGTATGTTTACTTTGGGTAAAAACCTAGAAGTGCCATTGCTGGATCATAGGGTAGTTCCATTTTTAACTTTGAGGAACCTCCATACTGTTTTTCAGAGTTGCGGCACAACTTTGCATTTCCACCAACAATGTAAGAGAGTTCCCTTTTCTCCCCATCCTTGCCAACACCTGTTGTTTCCTGTGTGGTTAATTTTAGCCATACTGACAGGTGTGAGGTAACATACATTTTAGTTTTGATATGTATTTCCCTGAAGATGAGTGATGTTGAACATCTGTTCATGTGTCTGTTGGCCATCTGGATGACTTCTTTGGAAAAATATCTATTCATGTGTTCCACCCATTTCTTAACTGGATTATTTGGCTTTTGGCTGTTGAGTTTAAGTTCTTTGTAGATTTTGGATACTAGCCCTTTATTAGATATGTTGTTTGCAAATATCTTCTCCCATTCCATAGGCAGCCTTTTAGTTTGTTGATTTTTTTTTATTTCATTGTGCAGAAGCTTTTCATCTTGATGAAGTCACAGTAGTTCATTTTTGCTGTCCTTTTTCTTGCCTCCAGGATTGTGTCTACTAAGAAGTTGCTATGGCTGAGGTTAAAGAGGTTTCTGCCTGCTTTCTTCTCTAGGATTTTTGCCTCTTTCCATACTTTGGCTATTGTGGACATTGCTGCTATAAACACTGGGGTGCAGGTCCCCCTTCAAATCACTATGTTTGTATCCTTTAGATAAATGCCTAGTAGTGCAATTGTTGGGTCATAGGGTAGCTCTATTTTTTAACTTTTTGAGGAAACTCCATATTGGTTTTTTTTAAGATTTTATTTTTAATTATTTGTCAGGGAGAGAGCACAAGCTGGCAGAGTGGCAGGCAGAGGCAGAGAGAGAAGAAGGCTCCCTGCTGAGCAAGGAGCCCAATGCGGGACTCAATCCCATGACGCTGGGATCATGACCTGAGCCGAAGGCAGCAGCTTAACCAACTGAGCCACCCAGGCGTCCCTCCATATTGTTTTCCAAACTGGCTCTACCAGTTTGCATTTCTACCAACAATGAAAAAGTGTTCCCCTTTTTCTGTATCCTTGGCAACATTTGTTGTCTCCTGACTTGTTAATTTTAGCCATTCTGACAGGTGTGAGGCGGTATCTCATTGTGGTTTTGATTTGTATTTCCCTGATGCCAAGTGCTGTTGAACATTTTTTCATGTGTCTGTTGGCCATTTGGATGTCTTCATTGGAGAAATGTCTGTTCATGTCTTCTGCCCATTTCTTGACAGGATTTTTTATTTTGGGGGGGGTGTTGAGTTTGGTAAGTTCTTCATAGATTTTGAATACTGGCCCTTTATCTGATAAGTCATTTTGCAAATATCATCTCCCATTCCATAGGCTGCCTTCTAGTTTTGTCAACAGTTTCCTTTGCCGTGCAAAAGCTCTTTTTCTTGATAAAATCCTAAGAGTTCATTTTTGTTTTTGTTTCTCTCGGCTTTGGAGATGTGTCTGGCAAGAAGTTTCTGTGGCTGAGGTCAAAGAGGTGTTCTCCTCCAGGATTTTGACAGATTCCTGTCATTTAGATCTTTCATCCATTTTGGTTTTATTTTTGTGTGTGGTGTAAGGAAGTGGTCCAATTTACTTCTTCTATATGTGGCTCTCCAGTTTTCCCAACATCATTTGTTAAAGAGACAGTTTTTCCCATTGGATATTCTTTCCTGCTTTGTCAAAGATTAGTTGACCATAGAGTTGAGGGTCCATTTCTGGGATTTCTATTCTGTTCCATTAATCTATGTGTCTATTTTTGTGCCAGTACCATATTGTCTTGATGATTACAGCTTTGCAATACATCTTGAAGTCCAGAATTTATGATGCCTCCAGTTTTGGTTTCCTTTTTCTTTTGGGGCCTTTTTTGATTCCATACAAATTTTAGGATTTTTTTGTTCCAGCTCTGTGAAAAATGCTGATGGTATTTTGATAGGGATTGCACTGAATGTGCAGATTGCTTTGGGTAGCATAGACATTTTAACAATATTTGTTCTTCTAATCCATGAGCATGGAATGTTTTTCCATTTCTTTGTGTCTTCCTCAATTTCTTTCATAAGTTCTACAGTTTTCAGAGTACAGATCCTTTACCTCTTTGGTTAATTTTTTCCGGGTATCTTATGGGTTTTGGTGTAATTGTAAATAGGATCAATTCCTTGATTTCTCTATCTTCTGACTCATTGTTAGTGTATAGAAATGTAATTGACTTCTGTGGATTGATTTCATAACCTGTCACTTTGCCGAACTCCTGTATCATCAGGTCTAGTAATTTTTTGCTGGAGTCTTTTGGATTTTCTACATAGAGTATTATGTCATCTGTGAAGAGAGAAAGTTTGATTTCTTCTTTGCCAATTTGGATGCCTTTTATTTCTTTTTGTTGTCTGATTGCTGAGGCTAGGATTTCCCAGTACCATGTTGAACAGCAGTAGTGAGAGTGGACATACCTATCATGTTCCCGACCTTAGGGTCAGGACCTTAGTTCTCAGTTTTTTCCCATTGGGATGACATTTTCTTTGGGGTTTTTTGTATATGGCTTTATGATATTGAAGTATATTCCCTCTATACCAACATGGTGAAGAGTTTTTATTAAGAAAGGATGCTGTATTTGGTCAGATGCTTTTTTTCTGCATCTATTGATAGGATCATATGGTTCTTGTCCTTTTTTTATGTAGGGTATCACACTGATTTGTGGATGTTGTACCACCCTTGCATCCCAGGAATAAATCCCACTTTATGGGTGGGTTGAAGGTGAATAATTCTTTTAATGTACTGTTGGATCCTATTAGCTAGAATCTTGGTGAGAACTTTTGCATAAATGTTCATGAGGGATATTGGTCTGTAATTCTCCTTTGTAGTAGGGTCTTTGTCTGGTTTTGGGATCAAGGTAATGCTGGCCTCATTAAATGAGTTTGGAAGTTTTCCTTCCATTTCCACTTTTTGAAACAGTTTCAGAAGAGTAGGTATTGATTCTTCTTTAAATGTTTGGTAGAATTCTGCTGGGAGGCCATCCAGCCCTGGACTCTCATTTGTTGGGAGATTTTTCTTTCTTTTTTTTTTTAAGATTTTATTTATTTATTTGACACACACAGAGAGAGAGAGAGAGAGAGAGAGAGAGAGAGAGAGAGAGATCACAAGTAGGCAGAGAGGCAGGCAGAGAGAGAGGGGGAAGCAGGCTCCCTGCTCAGCAGGGAGCCCGATGTGGGCCTCGATCCCAGGACCCTGAGATCATGACCTGAGCTGAAAGCAGAGGCTTTAACCCACTGAGCCACCCAGGCGCCCTGTTGGGAGATTTTTCATTACTGATTCAAGTTCTTTGGGGGTTATGGGTTCAAATCTACATCTTTATGGCTTAAGTGAAGTAATTTAGATCTAAAGGTGAAGTTGTTTATATTAGGGAGGCTATGTCAGGATGATGTCATCAAAATTGTGTTACTGAATGCATCAATATGAACACGAGAGAGCAAATACGATGTAATGGGCATTGAAATTTTAAATACCAAGAATTTGTGAGAACTTAGTGAGAGTGTTAAGTCTGGGAAGGGCTACACTTTGCTGATCTAAATAGGTCTCCAAAGACCTATGGGCATATGCTACTGCCACAGCAAGCCGACTCCTTCCAGAAGTGGGGAAAACCATGCAGTGGTCATATGAAGAAGATTTGCTTATGTGAACAACCCCTTTGCTCAGCTAGCATTGTGCTGTAGTAATAAGGGACTTTCTATTTGTGCTGACACCTGAACATCAGCTGTTAGCTAAGCCAACTCTTCTAGGAACCAAGTCAGAGGAAAGTGTATCTCAACTAAATTTAGATTTTACTTATTTTTTTCATCATCCCTATGTTTGGAACAGTGGTATAATTAATCTAACATTGGCTTGAAGTATGTTAGCTTACTAAGAGACATTATCCTGTATGTTATCAGCACACGAAATATTAGTATTATAAATTTTAATTCATGCAATGAATCTGTATTAAATAAATTATTGGCAATGACAGTCTCAGTCTAAGAATAATTTTCCAGGAACCCACCTAACTTTTTGTTTTTCAAATACTCTTGTATTTAAAATTATACTGAATGTAGAGCAGGAAAACAATAATGAAAAAATACAGCAATGATTTACTAAAATAGGCTTTTTTTCTGATGATCAGTAAATAAAGACATATTATCAGCCTGGTCCATTAAGTTACTAAATGTCTAATAACATTTTTATTAATAAATTCTCCTTATCTAACTAGAAACAAAATTGCTGAAAAACTTATATGGGCACTTGAACCCTAATTCAGAAATACTGATTTCAAAATGCCAAAGTGATCTTAACTCTTATTACAATATTTGGAGATAGAGTTATGCAGATGGGAGCTCATATGGTGAACAAGAAGGAAGTGTTAGGTAAAAAACTGGAAATCTCATGCCTAAACCCTTTTGCCTGAATTAAAGATAGCATCTTCTGCAGAGGCTCGAGAAATGGGACATGCAGTAATTCTGATCCTTAACTTTTCCTCCCTTTTCTCCAAGAACCCCAAATTGATGAAAGTAAGGGGGAATCAGTACATAATTTGTCATTCCTGATGTCCTGGGAGGCACAATAGCTGACCCAGAGGGTGGTTTTCATCAAGACTGGCCTTCCAGCTTCCAAGCTAGAGGCAAATTGCTCCACAATGGCGGTGGTTTGGTAAGTCACTGAATGTCCCTTAGGGTCAGCAGTTTGAATTACATCTGAAAGTGTCTGTGCAACAGGCACTGTGCCTTTAATCCTGAAACAGAACTTCTCTGAAACATGTTACAAAGTATCTGCTGACTGAAGACCAGTAAGTAAACTTTTGGTCCCTTGGTGCACTTACATCACCTCCAACAGGAGAATCATCTTTTCTTTAGACCAAACTGTACTTTTACTATATTCTGCACAAATTATCATTTGTTACACTTTAGCAGGAAAGAACTAAAATATTATCCCTTTGGTCCTTTTCTTTCTTTTTTGTTTTTTTAAAGATTTTATTCATTTATTTGACAGAGAGAGAGATCACAAGTAGGCAGAGAGGCAAGCAGAGAGAGGAGGAAACAGGCTCCCCGCTGAGCAGAGGACACTGAGATCATGACCTGAGCCAAAGGCAGAGGCTTAACCCACTGAGCCACCCCGGTGCCCCTAGTCCTTTTCTTTGATGGAGACTATGAAATGCCTTTTTGTCTTATTCATCTCATCCCTAAATTGTTAGCCACAATGTAACTACAATGTGGGCACTAATGCCAACCTTCTTTATTACTTGGGAATCTTAAAATGCCTCATATTCATTAAAATGTTTGATATTCCAAATAGCAGTCAGTACCAGGTCTTACTGTTAACCTCCAAGCTCAGATCCTTCATTGTCTCTCCTTAACATTTGGTTTCTCAGCTTG
Source organism: Ailurus styani (assembly GCA_002007465.1). Classification (NCBI taxonomy): domain Eukaryota; kingdom Metazoa; phylum Chordata; class Mammalia; order Carnivora; family Ailuridae; genus Ailurus; species Ailurus styani. The sequence goes on along the minus strand of LNAC01000010.1, from coordinate 6,388,477 downwards.
GTGCTGTGTGCCTGGCATTTGTTTCTTTCCTTTTATAGCTGTGTGAATTGCATATGCATACCTAGAGACCTGTTAGCAACAGACCTATTTTGAAAGAACAATAGAATAAATAAATTCACTTTGAGTTCTTTGTATCATACTCAATGTGTGGGCTTAATGTTGATGCAGGAGCAAAATCACAGACAGGCACCTCTTTTGAATTTAATGTTTATGAAAAATTAAGACTGTGGTTTAGTGGGGGTGGTAAAGTAAGTAGAGCGTGGGGAGCCTGAGAAAGAAGAGGCTGTTTAAGAAGATAGGACTGGTGGGAGGACTGGGAGAAGATGCTGATCAGCTGGCGTTTGTGGCTTGAGATGTAGCGTGTAGATTTCAGGACAGCAGAGGACTGGAGGAAGGGCCCGTTTACAAAATGCCTACAGTTGCACATCATCCAGCAAGGAAATGTACTCTTGAAACGGCACTCCCTGGGCTAAGACAAACAGAATAGAGACAAAAATCTTTCAGCTAGATATCCTTTTTTTCTTTTTCTTTAGTGGACAGATCAATATATTACAAGCAGCAGAAGTATTCACAATAAGGAATATCGATAGTTTGAGCTAGTGGGGATTTGAAGTGCATATTTGCACATACATAGATTAACAAAGTTTAGTTGCTTTCCAGAAAAAAAAAATCATAGCCTGTACTAGATGGACTGTTTGGTCAGTCATGTGCAACATCTATTTGCTTTCAAACATAGTCATTTTGTTATCATTACTATGACCTGGGCTTAGAAGTGCAGCATCATTTAATATCTAATAAAATATTTCCCTTCACATGGTTACTTGTCAATGATATTTTGGTGAGGATTTTTATCTACTAGAGCACTTCTGAGAGAGATGTTTAATTCAACTGCTTCTGCTTCAGACTGTGGTCTTTTTTATCTGGAAACTCCTAAAAAATACATAAGCTTGAGACATTGTTGACTACATTATAATACTAATGTGATATAGTTAAAGTTTTGTTGCAGCATCTGGGTGGCTCAGTTGGTTAAGCATCCAACTCTAGATCTTGGCTCAGTGTTTTAAGTTCAAGCCCTTCACTGGGCTCTACACGGGGCATGGAGCCTACTTAAAAGATATAAATAAATACATATATACATAAATAAAGTTTAATCAACTTTGCATGCCAGGTCTGTGCTTTTTTTTTTTTTTTTTTGATTTATTTACTTGAGAGAGAGAGAAAGAAGGAGGAGGGGGCATAAGGAGAGAGAATCTGGAGTTGACTCCCTGCCAAGTGCCAAGTGCAGAGCCTCACGACCCTGGATCATGATCTGAGTCAAAATCAAGAGTCAGACACTAAATGACTGAGACATCAAGATGCTCCAATCAGTTCTGTGTTTTTAACTCATACTAGTCTACTGTTATTTTCTATTTCCTATTTCTATATATTATTAAGTGTAGAGTTTTATATGTATTACAAAGAAAGACATTGCTTTAATATTTCCTAAAGCCATATCTTTTTGCCTGCTATATGCTTAGAAAAATTATAGATAGAAAAATTTAAATATAAATTAATATAGAGTAATATATTTATTTACATATAAAATTTTGAGTTTGCTATATCTCTATCATCAATAATCCCCTACCTTGCTGAATTTGTGTGAGTGTAACAAAGATAAAGACAAAAAATTATGTGAAAACATTTTGATTGACTTTTTTATAGCAGCTTTGGGTTTACCACCAAATCAAGCAGAAGGTATAGAGACTTCCATATAACCCCACCCTCACATATGCACAGCCTCATTCACTATCAAAATCCCTCACTAGAGCAGTATATTTGCTACAAATGATGAACCTACACTGACATATTATCACCCAAAGCCCCTGGTTTACATTAGGATTCATTCTTGTTTTTGTACATTCTTTGGGTTTGGGCAAATGTATAACAATAGGTATGAACCATTACAGTATCATACAGAGTAGTTTCAGTACTCTAAAACTCCTCTCCATACCTCCCTCTCCACTAACCCCTGGTAACCACTGATTCTTTTATTGTCTCCACAGTTTTGTCATATAGTTGAAATTATACAGTATGTATTCTTTTCCTAATTTTTTTTTTACTTAGTAATATATAATAAGTACATACATTCATACTTAGTAACATGAATTCTCCATGTCTTTTCATGGCTTGAAGCACACTTGTTTTAGAACTGAATATATTCCATTGCCTAGATATACTACAGTTTATTTATCCCCTCATCTACTGAAGGACATCTTGCTTGCTTCTTAGTTTTGCCAATTATGAATAAAACTAATATAAACCTTTACATGGAGGTTTTTGTGTGGACATAAGCTTTCAGCTCTTTTGGGTAAATACCAAGGAGCATAATTGCTGCATTGTATGGTAAGAGTATGCTTAGTTTTATAAGAAACACCAAACTGTCTTCCAAAATGGCTGTATCGCTTTGCATTCCCAACATTACCAGTGTTTGGTGTTGTTACTGTTTTGGATTTTGGTCACTCTAATAGGTGTTTTAGTATCTCACTGTTGTTTTAATTTTCAATTCCCTGATGACATATGCTGTTGAACATCTTTTCATATACATATTTGACATCTATATATCTTCTTTGGTGAGTTGTCTGTTCAAATCTTAGGTCATTTTTAAATTAGGTTGTTTCTTTTCTCATTGTTGAATTTTAAGAACTCTATGTAATTTTGCATATCAGTTCTTTATTAGATATGTCTTTTGCAAATATCTTCTCTCAAACTTTGGCTTGTTTTCTCATTCTCTTGATAATCTGTTCTGCAGAGCACAAGTTTTAAATTTTAATGAAGTTCAGTTTATCAATTATTTTTTTCATGAATTGTGCATTTGGTGTTGCATTAAAACGGCATACCCAATATCATCTAGGTTTTCTTCTGTGTTATCTTCTAGGAGTCTTATAGTTTTACATTTTACATTTAGGTCTATGATTCATTTTGAGTTAATTTTTGTAAAGGGTATATGTTGTATCCAAATTCATTTTTCACATGCACACATCCAGTTGTTCTAACATTATTGGCTGAAAAGTCTACCTTTGTTCCTTTATATTGTTTTTTCTTCTTTGCCAAAGATCAGTTTACTGTATTTATGTGGGTCTACTTCTGGGCTCTCTTCTGTTCCATTGATATATTTGCTTATTCTTTCACCAATACCATACTGTCTTGATTACTATAGCTTTATGTTAAGTTTGAAGTCAACTGGTTTCAATTCTCTGACTTGTTCTTCTTCAATACTGTATTGGGTATTCTAGGTCTTTTTCTTTTCTATATAAACTTTAGAATTAGTTGTCAACATCTACAAAATAACTTGCTGGAATTTTGATTGGCATTGTAATAGATCTATTTGATAATTGGTAAGAACTGATATCTTCAGTCTGCTTATCCACAAAATTGAATATCTTTCTGCTCATTAAGCTCTTATTCAAAATCTTTCATCAGAGTTTTATAGTTTTCTTCATATAGTTCTTGCATGTATTGTTAGATTTATACCTAAATATTTCTTCTGAGAAAGTACTTATGTAAACGGCACAGTGTTTTTAATTTCAAATTCTACTGTATATTGCTGGTGCATAAGAAACTGATTTCCAGGAGTTTTCTGTTGATTCTTTTGGATCTTCTACATAGACAATCAGGTCATCTCAGAACAAAGAATTTTATTTCTTCCTTCTTAATCTGTACCTTTTATTTCCTTTTTCTGTCTTATTGCATTATCCAGGATTTCCAGAAGGATGTTGAAAAGCAGTCATAATAGGTGACAGGCTTGTCTTTTCTCAGATCTTAGTGGGAAAGTTTCAAGTTTCTCACCATTAAGTATGATGTAGCTCTAAGTATTTCGTAGATGTTCTCTATTAAGTTGAGGAAGACTCCCTCCACCTTCCTAGTTTACTGAGAGTCTCTATCATGAATGGGTGTTGGATTTTTTTTCAATTTTTTTTTCTGTACCTACTGATATGATCATGTGATTTTTCTTCCTCTTTAGCCTACTGATGTAATCATTGATTTTTGAATGTTGAACCAGCCTTGCTTAACCAAGATAAATCTCACTTGGTCATTGTGTGTAATTTTTTATACATTGTTGAATTTGATTTGCTGATGTTTTGTTGGAGATTCCTGCATCTATCCTAAGATACATTGATTTGTAGTTTCCTTATGATGTCTTTTTTTTTTTTTTTTTGGTATTAGGGTAATGCTAACTTCATAGAATGAAGTAGGGAGTATTCCCTTTGCTGAGATTGTAGAGAATTGACATAATTTCTCCCATAAATGTTTAGTAGGATTCACAATGAATCTATCTGAGCCTGGTGTGGGGTTTTTGTTTTGGAAGATTATTAATTATTAATTCAAATTCATTAATAGATATAGGTCTATTCAGACCATCTATTTCTTCTTGTTGGGTTTGAACAGATTTTGTCTTTCAAAAAATTGGTCTATTTTATCCAGGTTATCATATTTGTGGACATAGAGTTGATCATGATCGTCTTTTATTATCTTTTAATGCTCTCTATTTTACTGTTCAAAACATCTAATTTCAGGACATTTTGTACAGTTATTGAGGCAATTATTAAATCTAATAAATACTGCTCCCTAATCTCATATATACCTTCCAAAATTACAGCGATAAAAGCAGACTAAGCACAAAATATGAGAATTAGAGCATTGCCGTTTTCCTTGATTCTATAAAATGATAGATATATGAACACAGTATTAGGGTGTTAAGAATTGTCCTTATGGGGCACCTGGGTGGCTCAGTTGATTAAGCATCTGCCTTTGGCTTGGGTCATGATCCCAGCATCCTGGGATCAAGCCCTGCATTGGGCTCCCTCCTTGCAGGGATCCTGCTTCTCCATCTCCCTCTGCCCCCATCACTCATGTTCTTTCTCACTTGCTTTTCTCTCTCTCTTTCTCTCTCTCAAGTAAATAAATAAGTGTTCTTAAAAAAAAATGATCCTTATATCACTCATCAACAAATACTCATATTTTCCTGTTTGATGAAAGTTTGTGGTTAATAAACCTGGATTAAGTGTCAGAAAATTATTTTCTTGGATTTTCTTTCTCAGGTTTCCCATAGAAAGGAAATAGCAAATGATCCTTCCTGGTATCCAACTATTGTTGTTTTAAATGATATGAGGAATTACAAAGAAAGTGTTGTTTTTTCTCATATACTTCATGTCATCCATTAAATGACACATGCTTGATAACCATAAAATTTTATAGAGGATGCTATTTTATCTTCATAGTTTTTATTGAATAGCTAAATGTTAAAACCACTGTTGCAAAACTTAATTTTTTTCTTATGTAACAAAACAATGAGATATTTTCATAACTCCAAATAATACCTTTGTTCATTTGTTCTCTGAAATATTTCCTAGCCTTCTGTAGGGAGTATATTGAGAAAAAAATCCATATTATAGTTTTAAATCTTGAAGTTAATAGCAACATCTTATAAAACAGTTGACAAAACTACTGGTCATGATTTCTTCCCTAGTCATGGGGACATTTCAGGACAAGAGCCAGAGAAATCAGGATACTTCTGGGGGAAAATCAATAGTAATAACATTAGAGAAAGTCCTTCTGGAAAGTATTATTAAGACAATAAGCCCTGATTAATTGGAAAAATTCCTATAGCTGGGCTTCTAAAGATGTTAGGTCTTTCATTAAAATTTTTTCTTACATCAGCTTTATAATAATATTCCACAGTTTTAGAGCATTTCACTTTTCAAAGCAGTATAAGAATGAAACAATCACTGTTATTCCCACAACACATGCATGCACACATGGGCACACCCATACATATTTACATCACACAGATTACATACAGGTTTTCATCATCCACATCCCTTTACTCCCCTAGTGAATACTACTGGCTACTTTAAAAAACAAAAAACAAAACAAACAAACAAAAAACGAAAACAAAACAAAACAAAACCCCAAAAAACAAAAAACAAACCTACAGCCTTCAAGTTCAGCTATAGTCATGCAGGGAGAGAACTCTTGACCTTACATAGCAGCATTGTGCAACAGAATTTTCTGTGTTGATGGAAACATTATACAAATGTGCTTCAAGATTGTAGCTGCTAGTTTCATGTGCCTATTGAGTATGTGGAATGTGGCCAGTATGACAGAAGAATAGAAATTTTAACTTTGTTTAATTACCTTAATTTAAACTGAAATTTATACAGTGACATGTAGCTAGTAGCTACCATATTGACAGAATAATATATAGACTCTAGAGTTCTGTTCCTTTTGATTTCCCCACGAGTGAGTTCCTGCTTTACTGCTCTATCACAGTTGTACTTTACTATAACTGCACATTAGATTAGCCCAGGGAGTTTTAAAAATATCAACTTTTTAGCATCACTTTGATGATTTTATTGTGAATCCAAGGTTCAGAATAATTGCTGTAGTGGAAGTGTGGACTCACAAATCTTTCCTTATCTCTATTAGTACAGGTACAACCATTTAAACTAGAAGTTATTCAAAGCTCTGCGATAAGAGAATGAGAATAGGCCCAGAGGATACATCCATCCAAATCAGTATTTCACAAAATGTGTTTAATGGGACAGTAGATCCATAGGATGCTAGTGGAAGTTTTGTTATCAATTAGTCTGTGATATTTGTGGTAAAAAAAGTCAAATGATTTTCTTTATTGTAGGATTTCTCAGAAAGCGTAACTGTTAGTGTGTTAGAAAATTCTAAGAAGGATAAGTTGTGCCAAGATTGCTTTTTTCCCCCACAATTTACTTGGCTAGGATGTACTGTGAGCCATTCTTCTAGAGTAGTGTTTTGCCAATTAGACTTTGGAAAACAACAATATTGATAATGTGGTTTATGAAGTAAAGACATTCTCCTGTTGCTGACCTGGGAAGATCAAATTTGATCTTACTAAAGGAACTAGCAAATTTATGTATTATATTTATACTAGTTTCTTTTTAGCTGGCTCCCTCAGTAGACATTGTATGATATTCAAATTCTTGGTTTCAAGGGAGGGCTCTAGAGTCAAATTCTAATATTCTAATATTGCTTCCACCATTTTCAGGAACTGTGAAGGATCTGAAATTTTATCATCCTTGTAAGCTAACAAGTTAGACACAGTGTCATAGATGCTGGCAGAAGGATTAAACCCTCCAGTTGAAAACAGATTTATCATGCAAGGCAGAGCAGACATCATGAACTCCCTGTTCACATCAATTCCTCTTGACCCCAAGTACCATGGGTGTTAAGCAAAGAGGCCCAAGTGGGTACTACATGTACAACATGCTTGGTATCACAGTGAGTAAATGAGAGCTTAGGAGGCCCCTATCTTATGAGTGGCTGTTGTAATACTTGCCCAATCTTCTCCCTGTAGGGAGACATTATCTTTCTTTTCCTAGTCTGAAAACAAACCTGCTTTCTGCTCTGGAAGAAGACAATGCTATTTCTATCTTCCAAGGCTGTTTGCTATACCAACATCCTTGAATAGTCTAGAACAAAAACTATCAACACCTCTCCACCAAATGTACGGAAATTCAGAAAACTGATGGAGAATTATTTTCTGACATTATTCACTAGCTGCATTACATCTCTAAGTTTCAATGAAAATAACAATTGAAGTAAAAATCATGTCTCCTTTAGTGACCTAAATAAAGTGTTCCAGTACTAGCAAATAAAACTCAGCTTCACAAAATTAATTAATTAATTAATTTCTATAAAATTTTAAAAGGGGGCTTAACTATCAGTCTTCTAATTTGGTTTAACAATGCTAATTTATTATCAAATAATTGTATTATTTATATTTTTTATCAAAGATAAACTGTTGTTTTCCTGTTGTATAAAAACTCCACCAGTTCAGAAACTCTTTTCTTCCTCTTGTCTTCCCATTCTTTCCCAAATATGACCCCAAATCCTGGGACCTTACATGTAGCTCTGACATCAAAAAGATGTGCCCGGCCCAGAGTTTTCAGAATTCATCCATATGTGGTCTTACATAATTTGTGAAGTCCCCATTTGTTCTCAGATATCAAAACCTATTATGTACTAGTCCCTGAAAATGAAAGATGAAGTCATGAGCCAAGAAACACAAGTGGTCTCCAGAAGGTAAAAAAAAAGGCAAGGGAAAGAATTCTCCCCTAGATTTTCAGAAGAAATACAGCAATGTTGATACTTTGATTTTAGGACTTCTGATCTCTAGAACTGTAAGGTAATAAATTTTAATTGTTTTAACTGCAAAATTTGTGGTAATTTGTTAGAGTAGCCATAGGAAATTAATACTGCTTATTTGTTTGTAATCCCTGTCCAGGGACATAGTAATAATATGATTGCTGGGCTTTAAATAATGCCATTCTCTTACACCTTACATAAAAACAAACTCGAAATGGATGAAAGCCTCAATAGAGACAGGTATCCAACAAAATCCTAGAGGAGAACATAGGCAGTAACCTCTTTGACATCGGCCACAGCAACTTCTTTCAAGATATGTCTCCAAAGGCAAAGGAAATAAAAGCAAAAATGAACTTTCAGGACTTTATCAAGATAAAATGTTTCTGCACAGCAATGGAAATAGTCCACAAAAGAAAGAGGCAGCCCAGGGAATGGGAGAAGAGAAGTGTCGCTTATAAATGACACTATAGAAAAAGGGCAGAAAACCAAGATCTATAAAGAAATTCTCAAATTCAACACCCAAAAAACTGATAATCATGTCAAAAAATGGGCCGAAGACATGAACAGACACTTCTCCAATGAAGACATTCAAATGGCTAGCAGACACATGAAAAATGTTCATTCTCATAAGTCATCAGGGAAATTCAAACCAAAACCACATTGAGATACCACCTTACTCCAGTTAGAATGGTGAAAATTGACAAGGCAGGAAACAACAAATGTTGGAGAGGATGTGGAGAAAGGGGAAACCTCTTACACTGTTGGTGGGAATGCAAGTTGGTGCAGCCACTTTGGAAAACAGTATGGAGATTCCTCAAAAAATTGAAAATAGAGCTACCCTATGACCCAGGTAATACACTACTACCAGTTTACCCCAAAGATACAGATGTGGTGAAAAGAAGGACCATACATACCCCAATGTTCATAGCAGCAATGTCCACAATAGCCAAACTGGAAAGAGCCGAGATGCCCTTCGACAGATGAAGGAATAAAGAAGATGTGGTCCAGATGGGTAGGAGAAGATGACAGAGTAGCAGAAGACTGATTATCATCAGGTCCCAGGAGTTCAGCCACATAGTTATCAAACCATTCTGAACACCTACAGATTCAACAGGAAATTGAAGAGAAGAGCAGCAATTCTAGGAATAGAAAATCAACCACTTTCCAGAAGGTAGGACTTGCGGAAAAGTGAATCTGAAGCCATAGGAAGAGAGATCCCAGAGGGAGAGGCCGGCTCCTGGCAAGTGAGAAAGCAGCGGAGCACAAAATCAGAACTTTTAGAAGTCTGCTCCACTGAGGGACGTCACTCCAGAGGCTAAGCAGGTGGGGAAGCACTCGCGGAGACAGTGTGCTCTCAGGACCCACGGGGACAAAAAAAGACCAGGGGTGTCTGAGTGCAGCAAAGCTCCCAGGTATCAGAGTGGGGAAGCTGGCTGCAGAGACAGAGCTGAGCCAAGGAGGGATCTCTCAGCTCTGGATTATCTTAAACTGTGATCCAAGGCACAGTCAGGACTCTGCTCTTTGAGCAGGGACTCCACAAGTGTCAGATCCAGGGAGACTCACCTTCCTCCTCCAGGAGGAGGAGCACAGATGTGTGCTGCAGGAATCTGCTGGGTTTGGAGACTCCAAACGGGGCCATACACCAGAGACAGAAATGCTCAGTCACAGCCTGGCTGAGCTCGGAGTGCAGCCAGAGACCAGGGAGACAGGAGGAATTGACTGCTTTTCTCTGAGAGGACACTGAGGAGTGGGGCCCCAAGCTGTCGACTCCTACAGGGCTGGAGATTGGGAGCTGCCATTTTCATTCCCATCCTCCAAAGCTGGACAGAAAGCATTCAGGGAGTAAAAACTACCAAGAGCGAACCAGGAAGATTACTTAGCTTAGCCTGGCTCCTGGCAAGGGTGGTGCAGTTCTGCCTCCAGCAAAGACACTTGAGAATCACTGCAGCAGTCCCCTCCCCCAGAAGATCAGCAAGAATATCCAGCCAAGACCAAGTTCACCAATCACTGAGAACTGTGGAACTCCAGAGCTAGGGGAAAGCAACACATAGAATTCGTGGCTTTTTTCCCTTGATTCTTTAGTCTTTCAAAGTTAAATTCTTTGAATTTTTTTCTTACTCTTTTTTTTTAACTTTTCCTCCCTCCTATTTTAACATTTTTAACTATTTTATCTTATCAATACCTTTTTTAAAATCTTTTTTAAATTTCCATTGTTATAGTCATATTTTATCCCGTCATTGTATTTAACCTTATTTTTTGTATACATATAGGTTTTTTTTTCTTTAAAATTTTGGGATACAATTTCTTCTAATAAATCAAAATACACCCTAAATCTAGTGCATGGTTTTGTTCTAGTCTCCAGCCTGGCCACATTCTTTCCTCTTTTTTTTTTTCTTTTTTCAACTAACTTCTTATCTTATCAATTCCTTGTTTAGAACCTTTTTTAATTTTCAGCTTTACAATTATATTCCATCCCTTCATTGTGTTTACCCTTACTTGTGAATATATACAAGTTTTTCTTTCGTTAAAATTTTGGGAGATAGTTTCTTCTAACAGACAAAAATACACCCAAAACCAAGTGTGTGGCTCTGTTCAATTCACTAGTCTAATAGATGTTGATATAGATATAGATAGATATAGATATAGATATAGATATAGATATAGATAGATATAGATATAGATATAGATAGATATAGATATAGGTATAGGTATACATAGATACAGATTTTTTTTCTCCTTCCCCCCCCTTTCTTCTCCCCCCAGTTTTGGGTCTCTTCTGATTTGGTTAGTGTATATTTTTCTGGGGTCATTGTTACCCTTTTAGTATTTTGTTCTCTCATTCATCTGTTCTTATGTGGGTAAAATGACAAGGTGGAAAAACACACCACAAAAAAAAAAAAAAAGAAAAAGAACAAGAGTCAGTACCAATGGCTAGAGACCTAATCAATGTGGACATTAGTAATATGTCAGAACTAGAGTTCAGAATGACGATTATCAAGGTGCTAGCTGGGCTCGAAAAAAGCATGGGAGATGTGAGAGAATCCCTTTCTGGAGAAATAAAAGAACTAAAGTTTAACCAAGTTGAAATAAAAAAAAAGCTATGAATGAGGTGAAATAAAAAATGGAGGCTCTTACTACTAGGATAAATGAGGCAGAAGAGAGAATTAGTGATATAAAAGACCAAATGATAAAGAATAAAGAAGCTGAGCAAAAGAGAGACAAACAACTACTGGACCATGAGGGGAGAATTCAAGAGATAATGTAAGACAAAACAATATTAGAATAATTGGGATCCCAGAAGAAGAAGAAAGAAGAGGGGGGTAGAAGGTATATTGGAGCAAATTATAGTAGAGAATTTCCCTAATTTGGCCAAGGGAACAAGCATCAAAATCCGGGAGGCATAGAGAAGCCCTCAAAAATCAATAAAAATAGGTCCACACCCGGTTATCTAATAGTAAAACTCTCAAGTCTTAGTGACAAAGAGAAAATCCTGAAAGTAGCTCAGGACAAGAGGTCTGTAACATACAATGGTAGAAATATTAGACTGACAGCAGACCTATCCAAAGAGACCTAGCAGGCCAGAAAGGACTGGCATGATATATTCAGAGCACTAAATGAGAAAAATATGCAGCCAAGAATATTATATCTGGCTAGGCTGTCATTGAAAATAGAAGGAGAGATAAAAAGCGTCCAGGACAAACAAAAACTAAAGGAATTTGCAACCACCAAGCCAGACCTATAGGAAATATTGAAAGGGGTCCTTTAAGCAAAGAAAGAGCCTAAAAGTAACAGACCAAAAAGGACCAAAAAGGAACAGAGACAATATACAGTAACAGTCACCTTAAAGGCAATACAAGGGCACTAAATTCATATCTTTCAATAGTTACCCTGAATGTAAATGGGCTAAATGCCCTAATCAAAAGACACAGGGCATCAGAATGGATAAGAAAACAAGACCCATTGACATGCCGTCTACGGGAAACTCATTTTAGACCCAAAGACACCTCCAGATTTCAAGTGAGGGGGTGGAAAATAATTTACCATGCTAAAGGACATCAAAAGAAAGCTGGGGTGTCAATCCTTATAACAGATAAATTAGAGGTGGCAATCTTTATAACAGATAAATTAGATTTTAAGCCAAAGACTAGAATAAGAGATGAGGAAGGACACTGTATCATACTTAAGGGGTCTGTCCAACAAGAATGTCTAACAATTCTAAATATCTATGCCCCTAATACAGGAGCCAATTATATAAACCAATTAATAACAAAATCAAAGAAACACATCAACAATAATACAATAATAGTAGGGGACTTTAACATCCCCCTTACTGAAATGGACAGATCATCTAAGCAAAAGATCAACAAGGAAATAAAGGCTTTAAATGACACAGGACCAGTTGGACATCACAGATATATTTAGAACATTCCATCCCTAAACAACAGAATACACATTCTTCTCTACTGAAGATGGAACATTCTCCAGAATAGATCACATCCTGGGTCACAAATCAGGTCTCAACTGGTACCAAAAGACTGGGATCATTCCCTGCATATTTTCAGACCATAATGCTCTGAAACTAGAACTTAGTCACAAGAGGAAAGTTGGAAAGAACTCAAATACATGGAGGTTAAAGAACAAGACCCATTGACATGCCGTCTACAAGAAACTCATTTTAGACCCAAAGACACCTCCAGATTTAAAGTGAGGGGGTGGAAAATAATTTACCATGCTAAAGGACATCATAAAGAATGAATGGGTCAATCAGGAAATTAAAGAACAATTTAAAAAATTCATGGAAACAAATGAAAATGTAAACACAACTATTCAAAATCTTTGGGACACAGCAAAGGCAGTCTTGAGAGGAAAGTATATAGCAATAGAAGCCTTTCTCAAGAAAGAAGAAAGGTCTCAAATTCACAGCCTAACTCTACACCTAAAGCAGCTGGAGAAAGAACAGCAAAGAAAGCCTAAATCCAGCTGGAGAAGAGAAATAATAAATATCAGAGCAGAAAACAATGAAATAGAAACCAAAAGAACAGTAGAACAAATCAACAACTCCTTAGGGCTTGATTCTTTGAAAGAATTAAAAAGATTGATAAGCCCCTGGCCAGACTTATCCAAAAGAAAAAAGACCCAAATTAATAAGATCATGAATGAAGGAGGAGAGATCATAACCAACACCAAAGAAATACAAACAATCATAAGAACATATTATGAGCAACTCTACACCAGCAAATTCGACAATCTAGAAGAAATGGATGCATTCCTAGAGACCTACAAACTACCAAAGCTGAACCATGAAGAAATAGAAAACCTGAAAAGACCCATAACCAGTAAGGATATTGAAGCCGTCATCAAAAATTTCCCAACAAACAAGAGCACACGGCCAGATGGCTTCCCAGGGGAATTCTACCAAACATTTCAAAAAAATAATACCTATTTTCCTGAAACTCTTCCAAAAAATAGAAATGGAAGGAAAACTTCCAAACTCATTTTATGAGGCCAGCATTACCTTGATTCCAAAACCAGACAAAGACCCCATCAAAAAGGAGAATTATAGACCAATATCCTTGATGAACACAGATGCAAGAATTCTCACCAAAATACTAGCCAATAGGATCCAACAGTATATTAAAAGGATTATTCATCACGATCAAGTGGGATATATTCCTGGGCTGTAAGGTTGGTTCAACATCTGTGAATCAATCAATATGATACAATACATTAATAAAAGAAAGAACAAGAACGATATGATCCTCTCAATAGATGCTGAAAAAGAATTTGACAAAGTACAGCATTCTTTCTTGATCGAAACTCTTCACAGTGTAGGCATTGAGGGTACATACCTCAATATTCATCAAAGCCATCTACGAAAAACCCACAGCAAATATCATTCTCAATGGGGAAAAACTGAAAGCTTTTCCCCTAAGGTCAGGAACATGGCAAGGATGTCCACTATTGGTGCCTGGGTGGCTCAGTGGGTTAAAGCCTCTACCTTCGGCTCAGATCGTGATCTCAGGGTCCTGGGATCGAGGTCCGCATGGGCTCCCTGCTCAGCAGGGAGACTGCTTCCTCCTCTCTCTCTATGCCTGCCTCTCAGCCTACTTGTGATCTCTCTTTCTCTGTCAAATAAATAAATGAAATCTTAAAAAAAAAAAGGATGTCCACTATCACCACTGCTATTTAACATAGTACCAGAAGTCCTAGCCTCAGCAATCAGACAACAAAAAGAAATAAAAGGCATCCAAATTGTCAAAGAAGTCAAATTCTTACTCTTTGCAGATGATATGATTCTTGATGTGGAAAACCCAAAAGACTCCACTCCAAAACTGGTAGAACTCATATAGGAATTCAGTAAAGCATCAGGATATAAAATCAATGCATAGAAATCAGTTGCATTTCTATACACTAACAACAAGACGGAAGAAAGAGAAATTAAGGAGTTGATCCCATTTACAACTGCACCCAAAGTCATAAGATACCTGGGAATAAATCTAATCTAAGAGGCAAAGAATCTATACTCAGAATACTCTAAAGTGCCCATAAAAGAAATTGAGGAAGACACAAAGAAATGAAAAAACGTTCCATGCTCATGGATTGGAAGAACAAATATTGTGAAAATATCTATGCTACCTAAGGCAATCTACACATTTAACACAATCCCTATCAAAGTACCATCAATTTTTTTCAAAGAAATGGAACAAATAATCCTAAAAATTTATATGGAACCAGAAAAATCCTGAATAGCCAGAGGAATGTTGGAAAAGAAAACCAAAGTTGGTGGCATCACAATTCCAGACTTCAAGCTCTATTACAAAGCTGTAATCATCAAGACAGTATGGTACTGCCACAAAAACAGATACATATATCAATGGAACAGAATAGAGAACCCAGAAAAGGACTCTCAACTCTATGGTCAACTAATCTTCGACAAAGCAAGAAAGAATGTCCAATGGAAAAAAGACAGTCTCTTCAACAATGGTGTTGGGTAAATTAAACAACCACATGCAGAAGAATGAAACTGGGCCATTTCCTTACACCACAAATAAAAATAGACTGAAAATGGATGAAAGACCTCATTGTTGACAGGAATCCATCAAAATCCTTGAGGAGAACACAGGCAGCAACATCTTTGACCTCAGCCACAGCAGCTTCTTCCTAGGAACATCACCAAAGGCAAGGGAAGCAAGAGCAACAATGAACTATTGGGACTTCATCAAGATCAAAAGCTTTTGCACAGCAAAGGAAACAGTCNCACAGCAAAGGAAACAGTCAACAAAACCAAAGACAACTGACAGAGTGAGAGAAGATATTTGCAAATGACATATCAGATAAAGGGTTAGTATCCAAAATCTATAAAGAACTTATCAAACTCAACACCCAAAGAACAAATAATCCAATCAAGAAATGGGCAGAAGACATGAACAAACATTTCTGCAAAGAAGACAAATGGCCAACAGACACATGAGAAAATGCTCAACATCACTCAGCATCAGGGAAATACAAATCAAAATCACAATGAGATACCACTTCACACCAGTCAGGATGCCTAAAATTAACAAGTCAGGAAACGACAGATGTTGGCAAGGATGTGGAGAAAGGGGAACCCTCCTACAATGTTGGTGGGAATGCAAGCTGGTGCAGTCACTTTGGAAAATAGTATGGAGGTTCCCCAAGACGTTGAAAATAGAATTACCCTACAACCCAGCAATCGCACTACTGGGTATTTACCCTAAAGATACAAATGTAGTGATCCGAAGGGGCATGTGCACCTTAATGTTTATAGCAACAATGTCCACAATAGCCAAACTATGGAAAGAACCTAGATGTCCATCAACAGATGAATGGATAAAGACATGGTATATATATATATATATACAATGGAATACTATGCAGCCATCAAAAGAAACGAAATCTTGCCATTTGCAATGATGTGGATGGAACTAGAGGATATTATGCTAAGCAAAATAAGTCAATCAGAGAAAGACAATTATCATATGATCTCTCTGATATGAGGAATTTGAGGGGCAGGGCATGGGGTCTTGGGGGGTAGGGAAGGAAAAAATGATACAAGATGGAATGGGTAAGGAGACAAACCATAAAAGACTCTTAATCTCAAGAAACAAACTGAGGGTTACTGTGGGATGAGAGGGTAGGGATAGGGTGGCTGGGTTATGGACATTGGGGAGGGTTTGTGCTATGGTGAGTTCTGTGAAATGTGTAAGCCTGATGATTCACAGACCTGTACCCCTGGGGCAAGTAATTTAAAAAAAGAAAGAAAGAAAAGAAAAGAAAAAAGAAGTGGTGGTCGATAACGGACTATTACTCAGGCATCAGAAAGGATGAATACCCAACTTTTGCATCAACATGGATGGGACTGGAGCAGATTATGCTGAGTGAAATAAGTCAAGCAGAGAAAGTAAATTATTACATGGTTTCACTTACTTGCAAAACATAAGGAATAACATGGAGGACGTTAGGAGAAGGAAAGGAAAAGTGAATTGGGGGAAATCAGAGAGGGAGAAGAAGAACCATGAGAGACTGTGGATTCCTAGAAACAAACTGAGGGTTATGAGGAGAGGGGGGTGGGAGGATGGGTGAGCCTGGTGGTGGGAATTAAGGAGGGTACATATTGCATGGAACACTGGGTGTTGTACATAAACAATGAATCTTCAAACACTGCATCAAAAACTAATGATGTATTTTATGGTAATTAACATAATACAATAAAATAAAAAAATAACATAAAATAAAAAAATAAAGTATAAAATGAAATAAGATAAAATAAATATAATAAAATAAAGAATAAAAAAATATTCTACTATTTTGTCTTCTATTTTTATCTTACATTCCATTTTCCCTAGGAGAGATAGAAAAGAAGCAAGGAATCCAGATACTTGTAAACTTAAAATTCTATTGTGACAGACAGGAAGATAGTCCATTCAGATTCTATTCAACATAGGACTGGTATAAGGAATGCTGTTGGTACAAGGTAGCAGTCCAATTATTGAAATATTCACTGATAGTGTGTTGGGTTGGACTGAGGGAGTAGACTACCCTGGTCAGTGCCATGATTCAAACATTTGAAAATATACAAGGTAAATCATAGACATAAGAACTGAGGAAGAATTGGATGTTGTTATTAAATTGCATTGATTCCTTAGATAGATAATGAAAAGTTGAAAGCAAGTAACAAAGAACTGGAAACTTAGTGTGAGAACTAGAGAATCTGGAAACACAAAGGAGCCTTATCCCATGCAGCAGGCAAACAGAAAAAGGTGAATGGTAGTTTAACAAATTCTAGACTCACTGTATATAGTTGTGTTTTTAATAAAAGGAATGTATATTTTGTTGGGGTTAATGTAGAGCATGAAATCAGCCGTGATACCTTGCTTGCTAAAATGTAACACAGAGGCCACGGGGTGGGGGTGGGGGTGGGGGGCAAAGGAAGCTTTCAGAGAAGGGTGGAGGCCTTTGGAATGCGGAGGCTTGTGTGATCACTCTGCTTTTGGAATGCCCCAGGGAGTTGCCTTCCAGAAGTTTTCTTTGGCCAAACAGCCACCCTGTGATCTAAGAGATGTATGCATTGTCTCTTAGGCTATGTTTAGCAGGACACAGGGATTAGCATATTTTATCTTTCCTGTAAATAAATCCTCCTAGCTTCAGCAGGATCCCTTGTCATACCTCACAGGCTTGAGAAGCAGTGATAAGGATTTGTGATTATCCTGAAGGACCAATAAAAGCAGGAGCAAAGATGAACAAAGGGTCTTCGTGTCTGAGCATTGATCCCCTTGCCTTCTCCTCTCTTTCACAGCAAAGTTTGGAGTCATCTTTTATCCATGGGTATAGGGATTGCTGGCCATTCCTGGCAATATTTCCTATAAGTTTTCAAGCAGGTGTACAGTATTGTGTGTGTGTGTGTGTGCGTGTGTGTGTGTAAGGCATGCAGCCAACTTTGTACCTGCTATTTATAATAGGAAAGCTTTGATATGACCATGACCATCAAAATTGTACCTACTATAGACAATTAAAACTGAAAAGGTCTTAATAAAACTATGAAATGTAGGGGAGGGGGAAGTTACCAAAGTATCTGAACATTAAAGATCACTGAATGTTGAACTGAAGTAAGTCTGTTATGCCAAATTCAGGACCCCATTTGGGAAAACCTAGGACCTGACACATGGTTTCAGAATGTCTGTGTAGATGTCTCTGAATATTTTGACTCTTTGGATTTGTCTGGGCCACTTGAGCCTAAAGAAGTACCCCCATCCTCCCCACCCCTGTTTAGAGTTAGTGCTTGTTTCAGGAAGAAAATACAGAGATTTTTTTTTTTTTTCTCACAGGTCCTAGTTGCTACCTTCCAGAAATGCCACCATCTTTTTCCCTGCAAGCCTATAATTAGAGCTAAGTCACTGCATATCTCAGCCAAGCCATGCTGGGACTAATAAAACAACAAAGAGATTACCCTAAAGTAACTCCTGGAACGAGAAAGCATTTATCACTAGGAACACTAGGACAGGACTCTGAGCGTGCTGGTTCAAAGGAACTGGAACAGAAGCCTGGAAAAAGAGCAGTTTGTTGACTTGGGGCACTAGCTCAGTACGCAAGATTTCATAATCTGACAAGCCCCCCAGAGCATAGTACAAACTTACTGCTAAGACCAGATCTAGAAGCTTAGAAAACATAATAGCCACAATGAATGAGATTAAAATGACTAAATTGCTAGAGCAGAAAATAAGGGATTAAAGGCCAGGGAAAGTGGGCATACTGGAATGGATATATTAAGTGAGGCCTAAAGATTCTCTGAGTTCACTCAGAGAATTATGAGAACATTCAGAGAATTATGTTCTATGACCTTAAAGACACACCATTCACCCAAGTCTATCAGAAATACACACATGAGAAAAATGCTTTGTGACAGGCATCATTAAGAACTTCAGTTATGGCTTTACACAGTCAGGTCAGGTCAGGACTGATGGTGGAGAGGCTGTCAAAGAACTTGCTGAAAGTAATGGGATGATAATATGGTCTCAAAATAATAGGCAGGTGGCAGTGTTGAACCACCAAAAATCAGGGGGTTGTATCAACATAATGACAAATTTGGAGTGGTCCCCTGGAAGGGCATTTGAAACAGTCATGAATGTCAAATAAATCAAATAAATAAGTCAAATAAATGACAGCTAACAAAGGCACCACTGTAGCGTGATATGTGTGTGTGTGTGTGTGTGTGTGTGTGTGTGTGTGTGTAGATGATGAGCACAAAGTTGAAAGCAGTTGCTCCAATAAAATTTATAACACCTTACCCAGTTTCCAAATCTAAACATATTTTCAAATCTCAGCCAGAACCTACTTTCTAAACAGATGACCTGATCCATAGAGGAAAGACTGAAATATCACAACCAAAATAATAATTCCCCCAGTCCTTTCTCAAACGGATCTATGGCTACTTACTTGAATGACTCCACACTAGGTTCAGAGGAATACACAGACATTTCAAGGATCATCGGACACAGGGTTCAGTTGACATTGATACTTGTAGACTTCAAGCATTATCATAAGTCCCTCTTAGAATGGGAGCATATGAGTGTCAAATAACAAATTAAGTGTTGGTCCAATTCTAGCTTACAATAGGTCCTGTAGGTCTGTAAATCTAAGCACTGGTCATCTGTATGTTTCCCAGATCCATTTTTTTAAAATTAACACAGTTGGCAGTTTTAGTGATCCTCACATTGGATTTTTGGGCAATGGGATATGAACTATCATAGCAGTGGAGGCCAAGTGGAAGCCTCTGAAACCACATGCCCTTTCCAGTCAGGAGATAATAGTACTGCTTTTGGGGAGTGGGAGGAAAAATAAAGATAAATGCCACTCAAGATCCAAGAATACAAAGGAAGTGATTTTTAAAATATTTCTATTTAATTTACCTGTCTGGTCCCTACCAAAATTGAATAGATCTTGGAGAATCAGTTCAGACTATCAAAAGTTCAATTAAATAGTAAGACCAATCACATCTGCCACATCTGATAAAAGTATTGTTACTAGGGCATACTAATGTAGCCTCAAGTACATAACATGCAGTCAGGGATTTAGAGCTTTCTAGTCTATCTCAATCAGAAAAGAATATCAGAAAATATTCACATTCACATAGAATGCACCACAATATTAACTTGGTTTTGCCCCATGGCTAACCATTCTATCCTCTATCTTCATGTATCATACAAAGATATAGATTATCAGAACATTGCATAGACTATCATGCTGATTCTTTATAATGATGGCATCATGCTGATTAGGCAGGGTGAACAAGAGGTAGCTATGTGATCATGTCAAATTACATGTTCTTCAAAGGGTAGGAGGTAAATCTTATGAAGAATTAGAAATCTGATGCTTCAGAAAAAAAAATTTAGATGTCCAATGGCCAGGGGTATGGCAATAGTTCCCCTTCAAAGCAAAAGACAAATTACTTCATCTTACATCCCTTACCTACTAAAAACAACGCTCAATGCTAGGTAAGTATCTGAAATTCTACAGATAACATGCTCCACACCTCGGAATGCTCTTCTGACCCAGACACAGGATTATATAGGAGGCTATAAGTTTGAAAGAGACCTGGAGCAAGAAAGATATTGGCACAAGATCCATACTGCAGTGCAAACAGTTCTGACCCTCAGACAATCCAGTATACCATATCGCTGGAGATCACAGTGGTGGAAGAAGATGCAAAGTAGACTTTATGGCAAACATCAATGGAAACATCACAGGACCCTCTGTTTCTGGAATAAGGCCATGCCATCTCTAATAGAGAATTACATGTTTTTTTAAATGTTTTTTAATTTGGCATAATGCTAGACCCTGGTAGAGATGAAATGTTTGACTATAAATAACCATAGAACCTACATTATAAAGAAAGACATGTGGAAGGAGCTCCATGAATATGGAATCCACAGGCTAAATTCACCATTAACAAGATGGTACCTGTTAGAACATCAGAATTGCCAGGTATAGGTATAGCTGAACTAACATCTCAGAGTCAATACCTGAATGAATTGGGTAAGCAATTATAATTGTGAATGAACAAGTACAGCAATGCTTGGCCTTAAAAATATATGGCTACCAAGAGCTCAGAATTTTAAGGAATGAGAATCTGGGTCATACTATGAGGTAATCCACCAAGATCAATAGAGCTGATACCTCGGGGTGAAGGAAATTTGTGGACAATGGTGAGTACCAGCAGCAGCCTCAAGACCAACTGTAGCGAGGTCTCTAATCTCCTCCCTCTTCTAGGTTTCTCCTCAGAAAGAGGCCACACCAATTGTTTAAAGTTGCTGCTCCCTGAACATGTGTGGTAAAGTGAAGCTGTATCATTCAAAGAGTGGACTATGCAGACATGGAGATGAGACATTCAGATTCACCTACAGGAAAGAATTTACTGCCCACTGTGATGAGTGTGACTAACTGACAGCCTCTAGTTGTTTGCTTATACAAGATCCACCTCAGATTTTTAAGGCAAAGTCTTTTATGTTTCAGAGTGGCCTTCAATCAGTGATTGAACAAGGTCTTGGACAATAGTGTAGTCATTCTTTCTCCACACAGGACTCCTTCCATGCATAATCTTTGCTCTGTTGCTCCACATTGGTTTAGCAAAGACCTTCTAGGGTCAGCAACAAGGTCTGACAACTACCCATACCCAAACCTTCCTCCTTCTCTTTCACACCTAACTTCATCTGAGCATCTACTTTCCAGAAAACCCAGCCTGCCTCAACTAGCTGATCCCCATATTTTCTCTATGTAATTAAGGAGACATCTTTCAGAGGATTATACTAATATCATCATATTGCAACTGGATTAGTAGAAAGCCATGATGTGGGAGTGACAACTGTCTATTAGACAAATTGTCTAATTTGGGGGACCAAAACTTCATTTTAGTATATAATAGGCATGTGTGTGTATATGTATATATTTGTGTGCGTGTGTGTGTGTGTGTGTGTGTGTGTATAGAAAGAGACAGAGAGACAAAGAGAGATGATAAAGTAAAATATTTTAGAAAGCCTCATGATATATTATCATATTGTCAAAAGAGGATAAAAAATAACAAAGGAAAGAGTTATGACTGAATAATCAAGCTATTAGTTCTCAACTTGCTACATGAGAGTCATGATCTCATAGATTTGTATCAACAGCTACCTTTGAGTACAGAAGAGAAAAAAAGTAGTGCTCATGATTAACACCTACAAACTGAGAGAGGTATAAATATAAAGCACATTAAAGGCAGAAAAAGAAATATATTCTGATTTTAACTCAATTCTATGAATCATTTTGAACAGAAATCTGTAATTTCCAAATAATTGAAATACAAATTAATACAAAAATTATTTTCTAAGATAAAAAAGAGCCTTTAATGTTGAGTATTAGACAATACAAAATTGATTTGAAAAATACTAGAACTAGTGCTGATTCTTCATATAAAATGAAAATATAATCTCTTTTGTCCTCCCATAGCTATGATGAGAGTATAATTTATTATACTCAGAAAGAGCACATGTTCACAGAAATTATGCCCTTTATAATTTTGTTGGGCATTTTATTACCATGTCTTCAGTGATATTTATCATTTCATGGACAATTGGCACTTCAAATGTTTCAAACATTAACATTTTAATTCATCTGCAGACTTATTCCAGAAATAAGTTATACACAACATGGATTTTCTAGTACATCTTCCCTTGGGCAACTGTCAACTCCTACATGTAACTATCCTTTGTGGTTTTACCTCTTCTTGAAAATGGGTATTTGGCATTTGATTATTCAAATAAAGACATTTTATCTAAAAAAAAATAGAGTTGTGGATGTTGACATTATCAAAGAAGTGAATTAAATCAGGTTTTGAACACAAGCTTAGACAAGTTATTTCCTGGATAGTCAAGAATTTTGTCCTCTATTACATTAAAAAATGAACATAATCCAGGATGAGAACAAAGCTGTAAAGGTCAATATAAAAAGTAACTTTCCTTTACTCATGTATGTTCTATAATAAATAGTTTTTTACTTTCTAGAATTTGATAATTTCCACATTAGAAATATAAATTTTAAATGACAGGCTTCCTACGGATGAATTATTTTTGTCCATCAGCTGCCTACTAATTCATTGCATTTATGACAAAGGACTAAAGGTGTTGGGTTTGTTTCATCAGAATCAGAATGGCAAAAAAAGCCAAGTAGTAATTTACTTGAATAAATTCTAGCAGAGAATGGTTATATAAGAAGGCTACTGATCAAATCACTCTTCACTTCAAAGAAGACAAAAGTATTAATAAACAGGGTAGTTTGCAGACTCATAAAGTAATTAAATCCTAGAATAAGAAAGAAAGTGGTAGAATTTCTCTCCTTAGAAATCTTTGAGGAAAGAGAAAACATTTTTCTTTGGTGATCTTTAAGTTCTACAGGATTCTGAGATGGCTGTGGTATTTATTTCTTGAAGACCATTTGAGCAGTTTTCACCTACTTTGACAAAATGCTTCATGTATGCTACTTTTAAAAATCAATGAACAAGTTTTGTTTTTCAGAACATTTTTAGGTTTACAGAAAAAATAAGCAGAAAGAATTCCATATATGCCCTTTCCCCTCTACCTACTACACACATTTCCTCCTCTTATTAACATCTTGCATTAACATGGTACATTTGTTACAAGTGATGAAACAATATTGGCACATTATTATTAATTGAAGTACACAGTTATATTAGGGTTCAGTTCTATGGGTTTTGAAAAATGCATAAATACCGTGTGTCTACCACCATTACAGTTTCATACGGAATAGTTTTACTACCCCAAAAATCCCACGTTCTACCTACTCTTCCCTCCCTGGAAACCATGGATTATTTTACTCTCTGTGGGTTTTTCTTTTCCAGAATGCTGTATAGTTGAAATCATACTATTCTAACATTTTCAGACTGGCATTGCCTTTTCAGTGCTGGGTTCTCCATCCCTGCTTTGCAAATCAGAATGTCTCTTAAAATAGAAAGTCAAGAGTCTTAAACAATATGTGCTTTATTATATAGGTGATGCTTATATTTAAGAACCAACTTCTATAGATTTTATCCAAATGTTTAAGGATACTAATGATAATAAATAGCATCAAGTTCTATCTAGATGACCAAACATGAGTTTATTTTGAATTGCAACCTAAATCAAAATATGCCTTTTATACACTAGCATACATTTTTATTTGGTATATTTAAGCTATTAAGAATTGCTTTTAGCTTTTTTAGAACCTGACATTTATGGAAAAGCATATTTTTCAATATTGAATATCATATACAACCTGAAACAAAATATTGCTAATATGTCAGCTACATTATGTATAATCTTCTTCCTCAACTTTTTTGTCTATAGTGGAATACATCATTTAATTATTGTTGAGGTTGTTGTGTTTGTTTTTTTATTTTGATCTGATTTTTTGTCACAATTGTTTAAAATACTCAACCCCTGATTTTTTAATATGATGGTTATGTGAGACTATGACTTTAATGACTCTATAAACAAATCACTACTTTTATGTTGTGTTCTGTTCCTGAGGCCAGAAGAGGAAGCCTTTCATGATCATCAGAAATTCAAATTATCTGTTTCACTCTATTAAATATAGAACCATGAGAGTTATGTCATCTTTATCATTTTAAAAATGTAGTGTAGTCTACAAAATATAGAAGTGTTGTGGGTGCTAATTTACATCCTGTTAATTAAATGAAATAGCTTCAGAAAGTCAGAACAATATTTTTTCCCCTTAAGTCCATTCCTGAAAGGGATTCCCAGAAATTATGGAGATTTGAGACTAAAAATTAGAGCTCTTTTGAAAAAGACATCCTATGCATTCCATCCCTGCAATGACTAAAGCCAAACATTGCTTGGCACAGAGATAGTAAAAAGAAAACTTACAGTTAAAGTTACTAGTTATGTTTTCAGCACTATGGTATCTACATATATTGCCTTTTTTTTAATATTTATTTATTTGAGAGAGAGAGAATGAGCACGAGCGGGGGCTAGGGATAGAGAGCAAAGGAGAAGCAGACTCCCTGCTGACCAGGGAGCCTGATATGTGACTTGATCCCAGGACTCTGAGATCATGACCTGACCCAAAGGCAGATGCTTAACTGACTGAGCCACCCAGTCAGTTATATGTCATATAAACTCTATGAAGAAGGACCTAGTATCATACCCATTTTACAGATGAGGAAACTGAAAAACAATCAACTTACCTTTTGCAGACACAGCCCAAGAAGGAAGAGATATTCACACTAAGTCAGTATCAGGACAGAGGCTATACATTGAAGTACTAAAATGTTGCCAGCCTGCTCTTTTACTGACTTATTTTCCTTATTAAATAAATATAGAAAATACATTTTAAATAAATATGAATTATTTCAAGTGAGTGTTATAGAAATCACTCCATTTCAAAACAGATGAAGTAAACTGATATAGTCAAAGGAGTAATATATCCTTTTAGAAAACAGATTTTATTGCCTATGCCATGTTTTCACAGAACCTCTTCTTTAGATGATCAATAAAGCTTCCATTTTGCTCATCATAAATTCATTCCTTATGTAAAATGATGTTAGTTAGTCATATAATGTTTAAAACTTAGATGGTTGTACATTTTGTTAACTTCCTGAATATTTCCAAGGTAGTGTTTTATAAAAATCTAATTTATATTTATACAAGAATAAAAAATTTAGTGAAAAATGAGCCTTGGAGGGTCCTTGACAGATCAAACTGGGATTCTTATATGAATTTCTTTTTTTTCCCTACAAAATTTGTCATTCTCCCTCTTCCCCCCCCCCTTTTTTTTGAATCCTACAAATGTTAGGAAGCTTTGTGATCTCTACAAATCACAGAATCACAGATATGAGGTACTATGATATACTGTGCCAAATGCTCAGAGAGATACCCAGATCTATGGCTTTGTTCCTGCCTTCAATGAGCTTATCATTCATTTAGTGAATAAATAAAACAGAAGTGACAACAAAATGCACATACAAGAAGTAAGCCTTCATTCATAATGAGGATCTGTGCATTTTTTTGCTGCAAAAATCCAGATATTAAATATTTTAGGGTCCCTGGGTCTTATATGGTCTCTTATATTTAACTTTTAAAAAATATATATCTCTCTTTAAAAATATAAAAGCTGTTCTTAGCTCATAAGTTATATTAAGAAAAAAAAAGAAAGAAAAACAAACAACAACAAAAAAACAGGTGGCAGACCAGACCTGGCCTGTGAGCCACAGTTTTGCCAATGTCTGGTCTGTAGCAATATGTTTATAACACACTGCATTTCTACTGTTAACAATGGAGTTACAGACAATGAACTAATTTTATACATTTTTTCACTTATATACAACACACAAAACCTATATATTAATAATAAAATCTTTCCCACCAGGAGTTAGACTACAGTCAATCTAAACTCTAAAATATACTGTCTTGAAATAAAAAGTTAGTAAATAAAGTCTCTTTTACAGAGAGAGAGAGAGAGAGAGAGAGAGAGAGAGAGAGAGAGAGGGAGAGAAAGAGGGGAGAAACCTGTTATAAAACTTCAGGACAAAACTTTTCTCTTTACCCCAGAGGAAACACTCCATGACTCTTGTTCATAAATTTTCCACTCACTAGTATACTTCCTTTATGATTTTGTTCTGATTTCCCTGTCCACCCTCTGTTAGAATCAATAAACTAGCAGTTACAGAAAATCTTTAATAAATAGGCCTCTTACAATGGCCCAAGGAGAGTTGTCTAAAAACAGAAAAAGAAAATAAAGTCTCACAAATGTAAATAAAGCTAGACTATAAACTACAGTAAAGTAAAATAGAGAGTGTTCATATTGGTAACTCTAGTCTAAAGCAAAATTAGGTTCAATAGCCTCTTTGAAAAGATGGGAAAGTAGTCAATAACTTTTAGAAAAACTTATTCAAATACTTAGAATTAATAAACCCAGGAATAGTCTTTGAATTCTTATCTCTCTCTATTCAGTCAAACATTCTATCAACGTCTCTCTGAATGTATATTTCCGAATCCACCTTCCCTTCTCCATTTCTACCACTATATTCTAGATTGTCTCTTGGAACAATTGTAACTGTTTCCTAATTGGTTTATCTGACTCAAGTTCTCTCTTAGACTCTAATTTATCTTCCACTTATCCATTAGAATGAAATTTCTAAAACAAAGATCAGATCCTGTTGCTTCTCACCTTAAATATTTTCAGTGGATCTGCATTCCCAATTTCCAACTTCAATCTTCCTATTACTGCATTCCATATCTAGCCCAACTCCATCCATTTGGTCCCCACTAATATTCTCAGAGAGGCTGTGTTCTAAGCATTCCTGACTTCCCACAGATAACCCCTTACTTTGTGTGCTAAACTCCACTCCCTGCTTCCCTGTCTGTAATCCATCCAGTCATTTTTCAACACAAAGCTAATTGCCATCTTACATTTTTGAAAACTTCTTTGACAACCCAAGATTGAAACCATTACTAACTTCCTTCTGCTCCTATCATAGTTTATACAATTAGTGCAGCACTTGTCAAACTGTGTTTTATTTATTTGTATATATATCTCCCTCGCCAGACTAGGAGTTCTTTTATGAGATTATCTGTTTTTGCCTTCAGATTTCTAGCACAGTCCTGGCACAAAGCAGGCACTTAATCAATGTTACTGAATTGAATTAATTGGCGTTTGAGAGCTGTAATGTCTGGGTGCTTATAACCAGGACAAACAGTGTGTCCAGGTAAAACAGAAAACTGATTATGTCTTAGGTTTATGGACCAAAAGAAAGGTTATTTCTCAAAATAATCATTCTTTGCTGATCAAGTAAAATTGAAAGTATATGTGGAGAGAGTTTAGTCATTTTAGGTTAAAAACTTCTTCTCATTAAAATGCAAACTCCCTAAGAGTGGAGTGAAATGTTAAGCTGTTAATAGATGTTTAGTCCCAAGAGTCAAACATAGATCTGGAGGCAGACTAGAGGTGAAAGGTCAGAAAAAAGATTGGAAGAGTCCTAGACTTTTCATAAATTTTGATGGTGAATTGTATGTGCCAACTCAGTGAGGCTATAGTACCCAAATATTTGGTCAAAAACTAGTCTTGATGTTTCTGTGAAGGTGTATTTTAAATGAGATTAACGTTTAACTCAGTGGACTTTGAGGAAAGCCTATTACCCTCCATCACGTGGGTGTGCCTTATCCGATCAGTTGAAGATTTTAAGAGAAAAAAGACTGAAGCTCCCTAAGACAGAGGGAATTCTGCCTCCTGAGTGGACTTCCTCTGAACTAAGGTGCAGTATCAACTCTTCCTGGGTCTGGCTGGCCCACCCTGGAGATTTGGACTCGCTGTGTAAGCTAATTCCTTAAAATCTCTCCCTTCATCTCTTCTCTCTCTCTCTGTGTCTCTCTGTCTCTGTTTCTCTCTCTCTCTCTCATATATATATATATATACACACACATATATGTATATATACAATTTATATAAATTTATATAAAATTATTTATATATATAAATAATTTTCTTAATATATGTGTATTATTTCTTTAAAGAGGGGGAGAAGAGGTTACTGGGTACTCAAAAGAGCTTTTTTAAAAATATTCATTACTATAGCTGGTCATGCACAAGCCTTATTCCCAATATAAGGCTTTTGAAAACAAACACAAATGTGCGACCTCAAAATAAAGCAACTGTCAAGTATCAAAATATGAATCTCCAATAACACATTTTACTTTATTTTACAGTTTCTCTTCTCAGCAATTGGCCTGCATGTGTTATCTCATTTTTCTCACAAGTGAAACTTTCCATGTTGTTATGTGGTCAATTTACAATACCTAAGGGAGAATTACACATTTTATAGGCTGTGTTCTCAAACTGGCTAGGTGGCATCCTGTTGCTAGTATCACACATTTGTTATTTTCTTCCTAATATGTTACAAATCTCTTAGGTTTCTGTGTTATTTATTTTTCTAGTAACTGTTTTAGTAGAAACTAGTCTCTACTCTCCTTATTTTTTTTAACCCAATATCATCTAATTGAAATGCTTTCTCATAACCAGTACTTTCAGGTATAAATTTTTATCATAGAATAAGAATATCTTTTTGCTTTAATGACTCCCATCAAATTAGTTTCACTTGCAAAAGCAAATCAAACAATAGCTCTAACCGGAGGAACATTGCACTTTTCCTGTTTTCTTAGCAGCTACTTCTCCTAAAAGACATACTTTACCCATACATTATATAATTCTCTGTAGGTTCATTTGAGCTAACACAGTTTCATTACTGAAAAGAATTATATTTTGTTTTTTTCTTTGTTTGTTTAATATTTTATTTATTTATTTGACAGAGAGAGACACAGCGAGAGAGGGAACACTAGTAGAGGAAGTGGGAGAGGGAGAAGCAGGCTTCCCACAGAGCAGGGAGCCTGACTCGGCTTGATCCCAGGACCCTGGCATCATGACCTGAGTCGAAGGCAGATGCTTAATGACTGAGCCACCTGGGCGCCCCAAGAATTATATTTTCTTTTGCAGTCTATTTCCCTCGTTCATACAATCTTAAAACCACAGTGCCTGGTAGAATTATGCAGCTCATTCTCCAGGATCCTACCCCCTGGCATGAACTCATCCAAGGCTCTGACAACTCATCTCATTTTACAGTCATTCAAGAGCAAGGATTTTTTGAGCTACATAAGATTTTATACCATCGACCTAATAATTCTATAGATTCCTAGAGCATAAGATGACGGGCATGTGTATGGAAATACATACATATAAATATATACATATTAAGCTTGTTAACTTATTATATATTTAATAGCTTTAAGTGGAACTTTCCACTAATCATTTTGTTGTTCTTTTGCCATTTTTAACCAAAAGTGTGACTCCTTTCTGATATGGAAACTCTCTTGGCTATATCCTTTGCCAATATCATGTGTAACATACTTGGACATTTCCTGTGAAAAAGAAGTGCATTGCCCCACAGCAAAGTTAGGAATGTTGAAAAGTTTTTAGTTTTAGAAAGTTGTGTAATACACTACATAGAGCAGTTAAATCCCATCCCACTCTCCCCCACACCACTGGACCATCTAGAATTACATTTGCCATCACTCGTAGTTACCTTGAATTTATCCACCATACCCCAACAGGCTTGTACTGGAATCATTTAAGGTTACTAAGCAAATCATTTTGGAAATTGGTTTTAAAGGATTCTCAGATTTCAATTCCATAATTCAGGCCACCTGTTCATTTCTATAGTGTTCATAATTGGATTTCAAGAGTTTTTATTTTTTTACTTCTACTGCCAAATTATCTATCAGAATATTGACTGATTATGGGCCCTTTATCTTAGTTCGTAACCAGTAGGATTCTGCCTTGATAGGAGTTTTAGTCAGGGTTCAGTTTTAGGGAATAGAACACACTCTATTTCTGAAAGAAAGATTTAAGAGAGCATTAAGTACGTAAAAAATTACTAGAAGACCAGGAGCATAGAATTTTAGGCTAGCCTGAGCTTTCCAAAGGAGCTCCAATTTCTGTCCTAGTCAGACTGATGGGAAGTTGAGTAGCCTAAGTACCAGAACTTGGTTTTAGGACCAAAATCCATATGTGATATACTATTCTATCTTGGCTAGGTCATGTTGTAATAAAAAAGAAACTTCAAAATCTCATTGCGTTAAGACAAACAAACACAAAACTTTGTTTCTTGCTCACATAAAGTCCACTGTAAGTCATGGGGATTCTCTTGGGCAGCAACCTTCCATAAGATGCCTCATGGTTGTGTCTCTGTAAATACGGGGCTTGTGTGAGTACCATGGCAGGTGGAAAAACAGAAGACAATTCAATGTTTCTTAAATACTTTCTCCCAAAAGTTACATATGTCACCTTTGCTTGATTCTCATCAGTCACAGCAAGTCACATGGCTACCTCTAACTTCTAGTGGTCAGGAAAATCTACACATACTGTGGGTCGGGAAGGAGCAATATCAATGGGCAGTACTAGTCACTACCATGGTATGTCCTTTTAATGCTCCAAAGTTCCATCTAACTGTGGCAAGAGACTCAAAGACAAAACTTCTTAGTGTTCATGATTGTCTCTATATGAGGTCCAGCTGTGGTTGCTCTTAATCCAGAGATCTACATACTAAAGACAGATTATATGCCCCAACATCGAAGACAATGAATGCTTCCACTTTGTGAGAAGAAGAATGGAGGATACATAGAAGACACTGGTCTGTACCATTCCAAATTCCCAATGAACGTAGGTGTGGGAAATATTTCTTCATTATGCCCTTTTCTGCTCATGAAGATTATCTCCTATAACTGTGGTCCCTGAGAAATTCTTCCTTTGACATTTTCCTCCTTGGTTTGCAAGTTTGCAGTATTTATGTAGTTTCTGTCTCACCAGCATCTCTCTTCATTGACCAAGTTGTGATTCTTTGTATCTTGGTTGTGGTAGCCCTGAGACTGATATGTACCTTACTCTCTTTTCCATAAGACACTTTAACTAATTAAAAGGTTTACTCAGCCACACACTTAGTTGTACCTGAAATCTGAGATACTTTAATTCATTCAGAGATTATAATAACAGATACGATAGTCACACCCTTAATTTGATTCCTGTCATTCAAAGCCTTCTTTTTTTTTTTAAACATGTTTTACAAGTACATGAACAGTGAAGGCCTGAAAAACAGCTGCCTTTTCCAACCCTGGAAATCCCTAAGTTTCTAGTTTATCTCTGTTCCTTTTTACTTTGTTAAATGGCCCATTTCTTTTCTGAGCTCATTTCTTTCATACACCTTCCAACCACAGTCAATAGTAATCGATACCCACTACACATGTTCATTTTGCTATCTTCTTCCTCTAGACCTACAGGGTCATTAAGTACATGATCATCCTCCCATGTTTCCTTAAAAGTCCATTTTACAAATTACTTTGCCAATGAACAGTATGGACTATCAATTTTCAACCTCAAATGACAATCTTCTCATCTCTTCTGTCAAGCCAATGATACGTATTTTAGGCTTTGTTATCACAACATTCTGAACCTGGAACCAGTGTCTATAGTACTGACATTAGCCTAGGTCATGCTAACAAATTATCCTCAAATCATGGTAGTTTAAAATAACAGTGGTAAACAAACAAACAAACAAAAAATGATGGTATATTTCTTGCTCAGACAAGATTTACTATATATCTGAAGACTCTCCAAGGCAGTGATGCATGTGAGGGCTCAATTACAACTCCTTTTCAACACATACTTCTACCTTTGCTGTGGCCAAGAAAAGGAAAAAGGTAAAGAATTACATACCAGCTCCTGTATGCTTCTACCTGGAAAAGATACATACCACATCCCACTTTCTTCACATTCTCTTGGTCAAAGCAAGTAACATGGCCCCATCTACTTCACGAGGTTTAAGAAGTGCAATCCCACCAAATGTTTGGAAGGTAAACGCTCATAATACTGGTGCAAGGCACTGATGAGTAACACAATCGTGACACAAGAGTAAGCTATAACTGTTGCTTCTGTAATTGCTCTTCAATTACTACAAGTCTTGTGATTGGACATTGAAATCCTGAATCCAGCTGTCACTGAGGACCCATCTGTTTCTGGGCAATCAGTTTTATGGAATAAACAAAAAAATCCAGAAAGATGACATCTACTTCAATTCTGCCTGCAAAATTTTATATGAACAATATTATTTTATGGACTCTAGTTTGTATTTAGAAACTCTAGAAGAAAGTCTGAGAAAGGTGGGTTTTAGCTTTCTAGAACTTGAAGTACAGGACAGCATATTAGAAGAACCTTCTAGTATGGACTGGAAGCTGAGGGCTAACCTACCACATGAATACAGCATGTTTCATGATCTAGATCCTGTTTCTTCAAAGATTCCATACCTCTGTATAATCTTATCTCTGTCTGGTAGGGAATAGCGTGTGACAAGAAGTCTAATTCCCTTCCTGTGATATTTAAAAAAAATCTTTGGCCCCTTCAAGCCTCTCTTTGCTCATAGCTAAATATAATTACTTTCACTGTTTCTCATAACATATATTTCTTCAACCTTTTGTTTATCCAAATCAGAATCCTTATAGCTTGTCAATAACATTAGCCTTAAAAGGTAGATCCAAAACCTAAATATAATCTTTTGGAAAAAAAAATCTGTAAAGAGAAAATATATAATATTTTATCCTTATTATTCAGGTTCTCTCAGTTACACTATCACTTATGGAAACAGAACTAGTCTGCTACCACCTGAAAATATCAAAATATTTTTCATCATTGTTTGATTTTTCTTAAAGAGCAAATTAGTTGGTAGGAAAATTGCAAATCTTGCTAAATATACTTGTATTTTGCATAATATTTTGAAAAATGATGACTGGTTAATTTTTGATAAGAAGACTGACAAAATGAAATTTTCAAGTGGAAGACTGTCTATTGAGTAATTAAGAGAGAGTGAGAAGCCTTTGGGAAAATTGAAAAATATTTAGGCCAAAATAATCTATTTCATTATCCTTCTACAAAAGTATAAAATAAGGTAATATTGGTATAAAATAAAAGTATAAAATAAGGTAAGGTTATATTGGCTTATCATATAATTATAACAAAAAATACACTAATAGTGAAAAGCAGTTTTTTAGATCATAGATTCAGGGATGTTTTCAAACACCATGATTATATCCCATCTGTTATGTTTCATTTTTCATCTGTTTTCAACACTGTTGAATGTTCTCTCCTTGAAAATCTGTCCTGGCCCACTGTCTACGACCTCTCCTTGGTAACTTACGAAGTCCCAGGGCTATAAATTCTGTCCATGTTCTAGTCATTTTCAATTTAACCTCTCCATTATGATTTCTTTGCTAAACTTCATATTCCAAAATAAACTTTCCGCTTGACATCTTCATTTTAATATGAAATTAAGTATTTCAACTTAAATATAAACTCTAATTTTCTATCTCTCTCTCAACTTGTTCCTCACCTACTCTGTATCAGTGCACTCCAACATTTATTTACCCAGTTTCTCAGGTGAACGCTGGAATTACTTTTCTTCACTTTTTTTTAATCCTAGTAAACCCTGTTGGCATTATCTCTAAAACATTTCATGAATATCTCCAGCTTGTCTCCATTATTCTCTATAGCTACCATCTTGATTATAGGCAGCAGTTGGTAATCTATTGCTTGGATTACTGATTAGTCTACTGCTTTTCTAAGTTTTTTATCCATTTCTTTTTTGTTTTTTTTTTAAAGATTTTATTTATTTATTTGACAGAGAGGGAGAGATCACAAGTAGGCAGAGAGGCAGGCAGAGGGAGAGGGGGAAGCAGGCTTCCCGCTGAGCAGGGAGCCCCACACAGGACTCAATCCCAGGACCCTGAGATCATGACCTGAACTGAAGGTAGAGGCTTAACCCACTGAGCCACCCAGACACCCCACTTTTTTGCTTCTTTACAATGCACCCTCCACACAGTAACCAAACATACATTTCACAATTTAAAATCAAATAATGTAATTTTTTGCCTTAAGATCCCAGTGTAGATTCTTATCTCAGGATAAAAGCCAATCTTTGCATGACCTGGTGACTCCCAAAGGAAGTTATGGTTCAAGAACAATCAATCAATAATACACAAACAAACAAAACTACATAAAAGTTTCAGTGAATTAATTTTTTTCCCTCTTTAATGCTATATATCCATTATGGGTCACAGGAGGACTTTGTTTAGACCCTAAGCTAATAGATCAACCACCCTCTTGAATGTTGCCAGTTGCCACACAAGAGTGAAGAAAGGTTTGAAGAGACTTTTATGTTCAATTAAATGCTGGACTCAAAATATAAAAATGCCACTCCAGTTCACAATTCACTGTCCAGAGTTACTTACATGGCCCCATTTCATCACAAGAAAGCTAGAAAATGCAATTCTGCCTTGTGTCTGCAATGTACAGAAATGGAAAACCGAAGTATTTCACAAACATCACTAATGACTGTCAAAATATATATGATCCAACCCCTGTATTATTTTAAGTATTCTTATTTTCAGAATGTGCTGAAAATATATTATGCTAAAAAAGTGTGCTTATTCTCATTTAGTAGACTTTTCAGTTGCTTGTCCCTTTTTATAGAATTGTGTATCCTCAACTCCATGCGTAGTTGTCTTCTTGTTATCATTCAGAATTTTGTGTAATATAGAGTAACTTCTCTAATCTCCATATTTTTTTCATTGTATCATTTTGTTTTAAATTCTTTGGCATACTACCTACATGAAATTTTTAAAAAGTTCTTTGTTTACCAGTTTTCTCCCCTTCACCCAAGAATGTAAGATTCATGAAAGTAAGACACTTTATCTCTTTTCACTGCTATAGACTCAGCATCCTTGGGGTCAATCTAATATAGTTTTTATGTGAATGGACTTTGGATTAGCTTGGCATGAGTAGTTCTCTGGAAAGGAAAGGAAACTTCCTGAACAACTATACTAATTGAATAAGCAAGATTCACAGGATGCAAAATCGAACACAAATGTATTCTCCTCCTCTACTACCCATTCAAACCTGTTCTATGGAACTAGTTATTTCTCCATCTTCTGATGAAATTTGAGGCACATTTTATGTATAAACTTAGATTATATATAACTTTGTATATATTAGATAATAAAATATTTTCTGGTTGCTTCAAGCTAAGCAATCTCATTTTAGTAAGCAAAATATCCAATCATTTAATACTTCAAATTCATATAGAGGTTTATATTCTCCCTTCCCTTCGTTCCTGACAGTTTCAGGCTTGGGAAGCCTACAGTGGGAAGAGGGATATGGTGAGCTATAACACTCATCTCTAACTTCTAACCTCTTCCATCATTATAATAGTATGAGGCTGACTTTTAGTTTCTCTGGAGTTGGAGAAAAGGGGGAAGAAGACAAATTTGAGGGTCTGGGGAGGTCATGTATGCCTGATAACCAAATTTTTTCTGGCCAGCTATTGTCTATACCTGATTCTTCTCACACTTTCTAGACATTCAAAACTGAATTTGCTTTCATGACTTTGCAGAGAATTCCTTCTGTCACTGGGGATCTTTTCCTTGCAGTCCCCTAATTCAGACACAGACTGACATTGTGCAACGGTATTCTCAGCTCTGGTTTTCTGGCCATCTATACCATCAGGCTCTATCTGTGGAATTCCATTGCTCCTCTAATTGGACCTCTTGGTCCCACCTACCTTGATACAACTCAGAAATTGCTTGTTTTCCTAAATGACTGATATCTGGATTATGAGAAACACTCTTACTTCCTTGACAAATTGGGCAAGGAATTTACAACATTGTTTCCTTTCCCTGATCCACAGGCAGAACAACTAGTTAGCTCTCATTTCTCACTGATGTGCTTTACCAGATATAGTTCTCATATTAGTATATAAATGAAAAAGACTCCAAGAGATATAGGAAAAGCTATACCAAATAGTCACTTTTAAGCTCCTACTGCCATGCATAGGTAGGGAGAAATGAGCACAGAAGGTCAGACCAGGCAACAAGAGATTCATCAGTGAACAAGGCAGGGTCCTCACTTTCAAAAGAGTTTGGAGTAGACAACCCATGCTTGAGTGGCTTGAATCCCTCTTAATTGTCCCTTGTAGACTCCTTGACTTCCAGATTCAACACTTCCTCAGCTTTTTAAAAAAAATACTCTGTCAATTTTTTATTTATATGTTTAATTACGGTCAGAATATCCTTGATAACTGTTTGCAGACTTTTTCATGAAAAAGTCATATTCCTGCAAACTTTTCATCATTTTCAAATTACCAATCCAGTTTTTTTGCTGGCTAGAATGGAATAAACAGTACTCTATCCTCATATTGCTCCTATAATCTGTGCAAATAGTACCATCAAGGAAAACATCTTGTATGTTTTCAGTATGACCAGACTGTCTTTATTGGGCCTACTCAAAGCAAAAGCACATAATGAAGTAAGGAAGTTATGTCAGAATGTCATTCAATTTGCTACTTTCTTCATTGATAGTCTCTTTTCAAAAAACAAATGTCAGCTAACCTAAACAATGTGTTGATGACAGGTGATTTTCATTCTCGCATAAGCTGCTATCTTGCTGGCACAGGTAACAAATAGTTCATGGACTGGTTGTGTGCCAGATCACACTGAGAAGATCTGATCTAAACAAACAATGAATCATGGAATACCACATCAAAAATTAATGATGTACTGTATGGTGACTAACATAACACAATAAAAAAAAAATAAAAAAATAAAGTGTGGGTTAGTGAATCAACATCACCTCAATCTTATTTTCCTTTCATCTCGCCCACAAGGTAAGGTCTAATGGATTTCTAGAAACAAATACATATAAAACCATTACTATGTTCCCAATAGCCATATAGGATATTTTATATGGGTTTCAGAAACTTTTAGAGCTACTCACTTTCTGAAGATTGTGTCCAAAAACAAATTTATATAATTAAGGAAGATTATCAATGTCCAAGCAATGGTTATGATAATATTAATGGAAAGGAACTTTTATGGAGATCAAGAAATATCTTGCTTTGAGTTAATTCCTACCTGTCCTTGAATATGAAACACTGTTAACATAAATTTAGCTCAAAAGAAATAAGAAAAAAGTAGAATTCAGTTTAAGCTGAAAAATATGTTTAAATTTTGTCTCCAATAACAATTTCATTAAAAAGCCTAGATTTGCAGATAAATAAAATAATAAAAAATAAATCTATTTATAAATCTATAAATTTATTAAAAATAAATCTAGAAATTTTAGTCATTAAGTCAGTCTTCAAGATTTGTGTTCTAAGAGCCTTATGACTAAAAGAAAATATCAGTTTTCTCAAAGTATCTTGATTTTAAAAAGATTTAAATAGCAGTAGAGAAAATATCAGTCACCTGATTCTTGGAAATATTCATTTATTTAACTTTAAATATGCTATGTATCTTTGAAAAAACAAAGGTAAACAAATCCCATGTGAAAATTGTTAAGATATTTCCTTTGTAATGTTAATGTTGCTGTCTTCATAAATCTCTGATTCTAGCCACAGCCCTACTCTCTATGACTTTGATTCATGCAGAGGCTAACCTGGATCTAACCCTGTCGTGAGCCAGCCTCTAGGATTATGGGACTATGATCTGGTACATTCCTTAGAGAAAAAATTTAACTGAGAAGTGTTTTTTCCTGATGAGTGATAAAGCCCTACTCTTTTTAGGTTACACCAAAGACAAAAGTGTGGTTAAAATAAATTGAGACTAGGAACACATTATGAATTAAGGAGACAACTTAAGTATAAGATTCTGTGTGTAAGAAAGCAAGATAAGACAAAGGAAGGGAGACAGCACCTAAGGTGTCTGGAAGTTATCAATTCCTACTTTTATAAAGCTTAGACTCTAGGAGAGTAATTAGCATCAAGTCCAGATCAATTTTCCTGACACAGTATTTTATTAGATTGCTACATGACAGCATACTAATTAAAACTGATTGGTCTAATTAGAATCCCATTAATAACGAGAAAGGCAATGACAGATGTATCACTACATCCACAACACCTTGATGTAGCAAATGCTCCAACATTCAGGCAGTTCAGATACAGGTTTGTTTTTTGTTTTTTGTTTTTTGTTTTTTCTCTTTTGTAATTTGTTATTTTAAGAAAGGAAGAGAACAAACGTGGTAGAGGGGTGGTGGTGAGGGACAGCAAACTCCTCAGTTCTCGGTATCAAAGACCTTCAAAAAAACAACTAATGAAAAACAAACACTAGAGAAAGCTTAAATAAATTATCGTTCCAAAAAGTCAGGCTAAAGTAGGAATATAACGTACTTAGAGACTTGTAGGACAATAATAAATTATCAATGTAATTCTGAAATAAGCTACCTGATTTAGTTTCTTACCCAAATACCATGGTAAAAAAAAAAAAGCAAGATGAAATTAGATCAGTATAGTGTTTTTTATAGTTATAATAGTAGAATCATAGTTTTATATAATGACATCAGATTCTAATCTTGAAACACAATATTTTATTTCTGTTGTTTCTTAACATTGAATCACTGCCACCCCCTGCCCCCCAAAATCAACTATATGTATATCAGAATACAGACTGGGAGGCTAAAGCATATTAATAGAACATATCTATTGTTCATTGAATAAATACTGTTGGGTACCTTCCATGTGCCAAATGTCATTCTAGGTGACAGAGATAGACTCTCAAGTTTAGTTTCATAGGAGGAGCAGCACTGAAAGAAAAGCAGTAACCAATTAAAATAAAACAAAAGCCACAAAAACCTATGTATACATGTAAACTCTATTCTTGTCCTACTTCAGCAGCCCCCAAGGAGTACCTGGGTGTCCTCAAGCTCCTATACTGCCTCTACTCCATCTTTTATTTTATCATATGGCCTATCATTGCTTGGACATAATTAAATATGAGCTATTCCTCGGGATCCAGGAATTTCCACAAATTTACTGAGTGCTTGCTTTCTGCATCTCTCTAGGACTCACTACACTACCACTTCCTGGCCAGTTCTGCCCTTGTCTCCTGGGTCTCCAGAACTCCTAGGCTCTAGCATTTTAGGTACATTCTAATTTCTACAATAACTACATGATAGATTTGGCCTATATGAGGTCCTCTATCTCTTCCCTCCTTGTTTTTTTATTCAAAAGAATTCCTTTGTATTGAGTAACTGGGTTGTAGCCCTTCATTATGTATGCTAGATTATTCTATGAATTTCAAAAGCTCTGTATAGAATTTTTCTCCCCCTCATCTTACTAGAGGCAACACTGAGATTATTGCATGTGAATGAGAGAGAGGCATCTTTTATCCGATCTTTGAAGAAGTTTCGGTGTTAATGGACCTCCAGTGGTGAAAAGAATTTTCTGGCCTGTTTCCAAATATGTGATATTTAGAAAAGTTGGCTTTTCAGTTAAGGCCCTAAATTTCTGAACTATTTCTTTTTATTTTTGCTTTTAAACCATCCAATTTCTAAATCTATGCTCATCACTTGTTGAAATACAATGCTAAATATAGCCAATATCAATATTCACTAATGGTTCCCCCCCCCCAGCCAACTCCCTCAGACGTACTCGCTGAGGTGTATAGATTGTCTTCAAAGTTAATGCAGGTAACATTTTTACCCAGTTAAAAAAGTACCTGGCATTTCATTAACATATATCACATATTTTCACTACCCAATATCTATTTACTTCCCACATTTAGACAATTATGCCAATATCATCTATTTTGAGTTGTTTTTTCTTACAGCAGCACCCTATTTTAATATTCCAGTTTTAGTATTGTTTATATGCTATTATAACAACCTACTACATGCTGTTGTAACAAACAACCCCCAAATCTCAACTTAATAGTTGTGTTTATTGATAACAACTGCTTGTATTTACGGGGCTAGGACAAAGAATGCTTATCAGTCCTGTCCTTGTGTTTCTTTTTATCTTCTTAAGTTCAATGTTTCTCAGATCCCTTACACTTAGGTTAAGACCACAGAACT
Source organism: Ailurus styani (assembly GCA_002007465.1). NCBI lineage: Eukaryota > Metazoa > Chordata > Mammalia > Carnivora > Ailuridae > Ailurus > Ailurus styani. The sequence continues at coordinate 6,347,815 of LNAC01000010.1, read as the reverse complement.
GAGTTCTGGCCAATGGAATGTGTACAAAAGTGATACAGACCACTTGGAGAACTAGCCCATAAAACTCTCTTTTCCCATGGCATGGTGTTGGTGGAGACAACATTGAAAATCATAGTGTAGAATATGACAATAGCAGGGTACCTATCTGTGTAACATAGCTTTCCTACCTCACCTAACTGATTCTTTTGGGAAGTTGCTGTCTCAAAAGAAGCCACATCTGAACCCAAGAGAGGTAATCTTGATTATTCTTAAAGAGAAAGTAGCATGAAAATACTGAGGGCATTAATTATTATCAGAGTGCTGCTAACACAAATTAAAAAACAAAAACAAAAAACGAGTTTTTGTTTTTCGTTTTTATTGTTAGTTTTAAGATAAGTAACACTGAAAACACTCAGAATGGAAAAGGTCATGCCAAAAGATTCAATGGGTTTGTTTCCTTAAGGAGCTCTATCAGCAGTCTTAGGAAGGAATATGGCTACATCAGAAATAGACTAAAGCCAGGAAGCTAGCCTGAGTAAAACCCGGGAACGTAAAGTAGGGCTTCTGCTACTGTAGAAATCTTGGCAATATCTTAAACAAGACAGATACATGTAATGAAGTATGAAGATCCAGGATTTGGTCCAGACTAAAGTAAAATTCTACTCAGATCTCAATAGGCTATTCACACAGTATATTGAAGAAACAAAAGACATATATAGTTGGTCTGACATCTGTGAGGGTTCAAACTTTTACTTCTCATTTCCATACTAGCTGTGTTCTTTTCTTTTTCTTTTTTTTCAGTGATCCAAGATTGTTTATGCACCACAGCCAGTGTCCACGCAATATGTGCCCTTGTTCTTAGTCAATCTCATACCCATCAGCAGATGCATACCCCTATATCCACAGACGTCTTATGCTTCATAGTCATATTATCTCTTTTAGGAACAGAGTGTAACTATATGCGGTTGAAGTCTCCGGAATCCATTTTCTCAATTGTTCATCTAGAATTTCACCCATTTGGGGAGTCAAGGCTGGGGATGGCCATATTCTCAATGCTGGGGTTACCAATGTGTCCTCTTATAGTGATTTAGATGCTAATATTTCATCTCTAAATTTCCACAATCAGTATATCATTGTAATATCATACTTTTGCCATGATAAGCCCATCAAACTCTTCATATAAATTTTCAGTGAATTGTTTGAATTACTTGAATTCCTTCTCTACAAAGTTCTGAACCACTTCCTCAGCTACTTTGTAAAACAATACCCTTATCCATGAGTTTATAACTCTTTCTTCAGCCCAGTAGATCTTTATGTTTGATAGAGATAAATGGGCCTTCTCACGGCAGACATGTTTTATTAAAACTAATGACACGACTCTCTATTTTGTTTACTCTGTCTTCACAGTGTCAGAGAGCTAAATTCAGATTTTGAATCTAGTAATCCAGTAAATAGATGGCAAATAAAGCTCAGAGGTAAGTCCAGCAGTTTCATGTAATATTCAGACAATATTATTACTAGGAATTTCAAGGACCTTGTGAAATAATACCTGCCAAGGGTGATTTGTGCAAATGAGTTTGACTCTCTCTCTACAGAACTCTTCCAAGACTTATGTAAGCATGATATGTACTTAATATTTATATAGATTAAAAATTCAATTTCCTTGTACTTTGCTTCTATTCTCAAATATTTATAGTCACAGAAAAATGTTTAGAAAGTTTACATTTTTGTTTTTAATCCCTAACAAATGAGCGTTAGCTTGACGACAAATTGTGACGTACCATTAGGAAACCTGGCATGCCACATCATATAACTGACAATTATTTTTGCACATAAAGTTTATTTATATAAGATGGAATATACAGACAACACAAAATAACAAATTTTTAAAAATCTATCTGTACCTTTCTCATTCCATGTAACATCTTCAACATTGGGTTATAGTTAGCAAGGACAATGTTCTCTATCCTGTAATAAGCATTTCAATTACTTAAATGTACCTGCAACTTATTTACCTCTGTATCATTTTTAATATATTTTTTAAAATTTATTGACAGAGAGAGACAGTGATTGAGGGAACACAAGCAGGGGAAGTGTGAGAGCGATAAGCAGGCTTCCCGCTGAGCAGGGAGCCTGATGTGGGGCTCGATCCTAGGACCCTGGGATCATGACCTGAGCTGAAGGCAGATGCTTAATGACTGAGCCACCCAGGCACCCAAACTCTGTATCATTTTAAATGCTTATTTTATACCTAGAATATAGAAAATGTTCAATTAGATAAATTATAATTGAAAGAAAATTAAGAGAGGAAGGAAAGAAAGGGGAAAAGCAAGAAGGATGTCAGAAGACTTGAAAGAAATGGAGAGCTTTTAAAAATAGAAAAAATATTTCTTTATTAATGTTCCCTTGTTATTTACTTCATTCTACCACATAATTAGTCATTTCTGAGCCTTTCAACTATGATGTTATTCTAAGCTTCTGGATCTAGTCTTAAAGAAAGGAAATTGTGTGGTACTATACTATTTTGTAGATGCTAAATTCATCAAAAAAAGGAATTCGTAAGAGAGCAATTGAACAGTGACTTCATGAGCTTTCCAAATGTAACTTTTGTGGTGAGGATTCTTAAAAACACCAAGTACAACTGTAAATTGTTTTCAAGATATTTTCAACAGAATAAAAGTAAATGCTAAAATGTATGTAATGTTAAAAGGAAATCATTGATTTCAAATCATGGTTTGCTTCCTAAAATTATACCTTTGTTTAATAGACATCTCAAACTTAACATTTCTAAACTAAACTGGATCTATTCCCAAAATTCTGGCTTTACTCAGAATATCCCAAATCACAACTTGTGGCAACTTTATCCTCCCAAAACTTTGGAGCTACTTTTGAATGCTCACTTGTCTCATGACCCATATTCAATGTTTCAGAAAATTGGTTAGTTCTACTTTGCCATGTACCCAGAATCAGACCAGTTTTTGCCAATTTCCACTGGAACTATCACCAAGCCATCATCATTTCTTTCCTGTATTATTGCAAAAGTTTATGGTTTGGGGGTTTTTTGATGTTTTTTGTTTGTTTGGTTGGTTGGTGTTGGTTGTTTAACTTTTTTAAAGTTATTATTGAGGTATAATTGACATATTAGTCTCAGCTATTCAACATGATTTGATATTTGTACATACTGTGAAATAATCACCACAATTAGTCTAGCTAACGTCCATCACCATATGTAGTTATAAAACATTTTTCTTGCGATAAGAACTTTTAAGGACTACACTTTTAGCAACTTTCAAATATGCAATAGTGTTATTAACTATAGTCATCATACTGCATATTATATCCTCATGATTTATTTATTTTATAGCTGAAAATTTGTACCTATTGACCCCCTTCACCTTTTTACCCACACCCCACCGCTGGCCTCTGGCAGACACCAAACTATTCTCTGTATCTGTGAGCTTGGTGTTTTTGTTTTCTATTTTTAGATTCCACATATAAGTGAAATGATACAGTATTACAAAAGCTTTTTAACTGGTCTTTTGTTTTCAATTTTTTCTTCCTACAATCTATTCTCAAGCTAGTTAGAGTGTTTGTTTGTTTGTTTTGATTTTATTTATTTGAGAGAGAGAGGAGATTGTGAGAGAGAACATGAGCAGAGGGCAAAGGCAGGGGGAGGGGAGGAGAAGCAGACTCCCTGCTGAGCAGGGAGCCCAGACATAGGGCTTAATCCCAGGACCCCAAAATCATGACCTGAGTTGAAGGCAGATGCTTAAGTGAGCCACCCGGGTCCCTTAGAGTGGTCTTTTAAAAACATAAACCTGATCATGTCACTTTTCCAACTATCCAGTTGTATCTCAGGTCAACTAGAATAAAAATCATAGTCCTCCCAAAGGCCTTCAAGGCCCTACTGAACCTGAAACCCACCTGTGGGCCTGTCCCTACCTCTTAGGGACCTACCTCACTTACTAGGAGCCCCCAGCCATGTTCATTCTGTCCTACCTATACTGACCTCCACATTATCCCTGAAAAATTCCAGACATACTCCCACTTTAGGGAATCTATTTAGAGAACCTAAATAATTCAAAAGTGATTCAACAGTTTTTACTATTTGGGAAATAGAAGGGAACGGACATATGAATGAATAAATGAACAAATGAATTTGATACTGGATATATTTCATATTGTTTTTGAATCCCTTTAACCTAAGTATCTTTACATTTTAAATAATTCCATAAACTATATTGTAGAGTTCATCTATGTTGGGATAAACATCTATGTTAAATAAACATCTATGTTTATTTAAGAGATTTTAATTTTTAATAATGGAATTGAGTGTGCTTCAATAAATGTATTCAAAATAAGGATGGAAATTATTTTTTAATTAAAATAAATATTAGATTCATTCATAACGGCATCTCTCAATGCCTTACACACAGAATTTACCCACACTTAATCAAAACTCCAGGAGCCTTTAGGGTAAACCCTGACCAGCTTTGACCTCATTCAAGTACTTCTCTTCAATAATTGTTGATATATCAACAAGTGATTTTTATCTGTCTCACCAAGATTTTCTAAGTTTATTCACATATAATATGAACTCTAATTTCTTGGGAAAAGAAAAATGAGCTCAACGATTTAGCCATGGAAACTCATTTCCTATATACTTTGGCGATTCCATTCTTATTGCCTAAAATTACTTCCCTCTTTTCCTCCCTTGTCCCCTTATTTCAGAGCAACCCAGACCTGAAATCTCAAATACCTCTTACTTCACAAAGCCATCACTAACACTTCCTCCATGCTTCTGAAATCTACCTCTTATAACTTTGTAGTCAAGTTCCTGCTTTCAAAGGTACTTGTATATTCTGCTATGTAGATAATTTATATTTTAAAAGTAGAGTCATCCTTCCAAATAGATGCTGCATCTTCAGATCAAGCACCTAACTGGATTTACTGTTTCTAAGTGTCCAACAGGTATTAATCTTCAGAATTTGGGAACAAAGATTGGAATAACCAGGAATTCCTAAAATCTTGAAATTTTCTGTATTTTTGTAGCATTTATAAAGGGAAGATTAGAACTTAGTATTTTAGTACAATATGTAATAGTACTGTTGTTTACTATTTCAATAGTATTTCAGTACTATTACTGGGAAGTCTTTGCATGACTTAATGTTCTGATCTGGCAAAGTAACAGCAAGATTCAGAATCATGTGTCAAAACTGTTCATTTAAGTAATTATTTAGCATCCGACATCTGTTATTTGTTATTTCTAGGCATACCATTCATAAGATTTGCACAAAATATAATATCTATTAATCTATATATTTATCTTAATTTGCAAGAATGATTCACCATTAACAAACGATAAGGTCAAAAATACACATTTTAGCATATTAACTGCTATAAAAAATCTTTCTGATTATGTGGTGACTGGTTCCTTCCTACATGTTCCTATTCCAGTTCTCAAAAATGCTGACCTTAATATTCAATGTGTATCAATGTTTTCTGCTCTTGCTGTTGACTTGTTATTAACAGATTCTTCAAATCAGTAGTCTATATTTATAGTTATGGTCTAATTCTCATAGGAGAATTGTAAATAATTTTTCTTGTTTTTCCAATTTGTCAACTATTTATTATCAGAATTTGAGATTTAAAACAACATATAAACTTACCAAAAGAAGTCAGGGAGATGTGTCTGCATGAATTTTCTAGTTGGATGACTACATTCAGTCACTTACAAATATTATTTAAATATCTAATTGAAATATTTAATATACATTCATCAACGTGGAAGATAACTGCAGATTAAACAGCCAACATTGTGTAGTCCCTGATAGACCTTACATTCTAGTTAGAAAGACTAGCAGTTAATCAAGAAAGTGCAATGAGGTATGACAGGAATACAATTGGGGAGGTGCTAGATATTGTTGTAAGAACACATACTAGGAGTTTGGTATCTCTTCATATTAAAACAAAATATAAGCAATTAGCATTTACATAGGCCGATAATAATATGCATTTATGTGATTAAGTACAGAAAGTCTGAATTAAGGGTAAGTACTATAAAGGGACACTTTCTGTGTCATCATACCACTGAATATTTCTCAGACAGCATGTCTTTCATTTTTCTGTGAAAACCAAATAAAATGGGCTGTTTGTGTTTCATTTTACTTCCAAATGATGTCACTCACAGATGATTTATTTGCAGTTCATTACAGATAACCCTCTAATAAAGGAGTTTAGTGAATTGCCCATAAATAGAGAATGGTAAAGATACTCAGGAGAATCAGAATCAATATTAAATCTTTTTTAAAAAATCTGAAAGTTACCTTGATCTAGAGAGTAGTACCACAGACTTAAGAATCAAAGCAATAGCTAAATGCATCAATGTAAACTATTTGGAGTTTAGTGAATTATGTACTTAACTTTTACTGAACTCTAACATTCACCCAGAAAAGTATAAAGTTATGTATTGAACTAAAGAGCTTTGCACAAAGCGAACGCCCCATAAAAATAGCGCTCACATCAAGAAATAAAATGCTGGTAACTAACCCCCCCCCTTGTATGACTTCCAGACACTATCCCTCACCCCAAATGGCCAGCATTACTTCTATTAGTACAGATTGATTTTTGTCTATTTTAATACTTAAAAAAAAAATTGGACTTCTTGCTTCTTTGGCCCAAAAACATTTTCTGTAATCCATCTATGTTGCTACTATAGCAATAGGTCATTCATTTCCATTGCTGTCTAGTGTTCATTTTGCTGACTACAAAATAATTTATTTATCCATTGTACTGTTGATAAACAACTGGGTTCTTTCCAGTTTGGGTTATTACAAATAGCAATTCTATGAACATTCTGGGACATGCATTTTGTGAATAAATACACACATTTCTGTTCGGTATGTATCCTTAAGAGTGAAATGTTCATAATAGACTATGGTGGATTCTCTCAGGCAACAATGAACCATGCTGAGGGCCTTTATCTCTGACTGAATCCCCTATTTCATTTTCAATATTTTCTGAGGCTTTTGAGTATACACAGCTTGAGTGTGACCCAAGGCCAAATAGGAACTTTTCCAAGTCCTGGCAGAAGTCTGGATTTGAACCAGAACCAGAATTACCTCCAGGTGGCAGGGCATAAAGGCAACATTTAATAAACCTTCTCCCTAAGTTATTTGACATTTTGTCAGAAGTCAGAGTCCAGGAAGCAACACAGAGAATATAAAAGGCAAAATCAAAGAAATTTTGTGTTCTTCAACTTTAGAAGAGAAAATCAAATAAGGTACTAAATCACTTGAGCCCTCAGGCCAAGCTCAGGATAGAAACTTGAAAAGGTTAGTGCATTTTCTTCACAATTTGTTAAAGGCACATTGACTGACAATTAATCTGTCACAGTCAAAGTAATTACTTCATGAATAGACAACTGTCATCGGGAAGAGCTTCCTCTTTCTCCCAAAATAGAAGCCAAAAAAACCCCCCCAAAAAACCAAAACTAAGAAATTCAAGTTCTGCAAATAATTACAGTATTCTCTTGACAACACACACAAGCAATTGTGCAAATACATGCACACAAATAGTTTGAAATACTGAAGGAAATTACTTGGTCATATTTGGGTTTTAACATGTAGTAATAACTTTTGTTCAGTTTCAACAGTATTTGAAGCATCTGCACCAGTACAACACAAAAGAAAAAAAAAAGCTCCTTAAAAAAATCATCTAGCAAAAAAAAAAAAAAAAAAAAGAGAGAGAGAGAGAAATTTTGAATGGGATATTTTTCCTTTTAGTTTACCCAATAACTAAGCCTCTTCTCTACATTTGGGTGACTTTATAAGTCCATGTGGGAGGCAAAACTTATATCAATAATAGAAATACTCACTTTCCAGACTCTTTGGCAGCTTGGGTGTAAGCATATGACATAGATCCTTCTAATAAGATCCAAATGCTTGCCCCATTCCGTGAAATAGGAAAAATTCCTTATGTTTCCTACATGCTATGGCAGTGAACATAAACAGTTCCTAAAGGCAATCACTCTCAGCTCTGGTTCCACAACATCCAGAGTCCAGTGTGCACAGTGAATGGGTCTCAAGTTAGAGTGTGCGCTCATAGAAGAGAATGGTGCCCTCGTAGAACTAGATTTGTGGATTAATTTTGGAAACAATCAGGCTGCTTAGTTTCCTAAAATCTTAGCAATACTCTAAGCTACCTAATATCCTTCTGATAAATTTATTTTATAGTAATTATAGCCAAAGTCATTTCTGTGGCTTACTACTTGGAACCATGGATAATGGGGTGACGGTGATCAACAGGCAAATGATGATTATTTTTCTTTTAAAATGTATAAATTATTTAGGAAATGATTCTTAATTTCATGATTCAAAATTCCCTTTCTTCCCCAAGGAAAATATGCTGTTACTTCTACCTGTTCTATTCCTTCATCAAACATTTGATAAAAATGGATGATAAGTATATGACTATTGACTGGAAGTTCTACTAAAAGGCTTGGTAGTAAAAAAAAATCATTGTTTTAGATAAAATGAAGCTTCTGGGATGCCTGGGTGGCTCAGTTAGTTAAGCGTCTGCCTTCGGCTCAGGTTATGATCCCAGAATCCTGGGATCTAGTTTTGCATTGCGCTGCTTGCTCAGCAAGGAGTCTGCTTCTCCCTTTGCCTGCCACTCCCAATGCTTGTGTTCTCTCTCTCTCTCTCTGACAAATAAATAAGTAAAATTAAAAAAAAAATAGAATGAAGCTCCATTATTACTTGGGGATCTGGTGTTTTGTGTCCTTATTTTTTTTCATTAACTTAAAAAGGAACAGGTGGGTATTTCTAAAATAAAACTCAAATAAGTAATTATAACAGTGTTAGCAGTAAATAAAACAATGAGAATTTTTCCATTTTTATATAGCTGTGTTGAGTCTACTTAAGTAGACACACTATTTATAAAGACATGTAAAGATGATGTTTGATCATATTTGAAAAAATTCATATTAGAGGATGAACAGGTAACAGCAGGGGAGAAAGTGTTCCACTACAAGATAAAATGACATTTTGGCAGCTGAGGTCATATAGAAGGCAGTTAAAGAAAAAACAAAAGCAAACACAGAAAACCACCATCAGCTGTATTCTCTCCTAGCTCCATGGCTAGCGAAACTTTGTGCAGGCCAAGAAATAAACTTTACTTATCTCAAATCTCTTCTAAAATGAAAATTATTTTGACCTTTGAATAATATTTTTCAATTAATAAGAATGGATAGGGTAAAATCCTACGCATATCTCAATGCATTTTTTAATAGTTGAAGAGAAATCAGAGAATACCTTTGTGAGAAAAAAAACCCACCTGTTTACAATACCATTACTTCTCAAACTATGGAGCCACAAAACTCTATCAGTTATATGTGACTGCTCTGGTACCATAGGAGAACTGTGTGTTAATAAGTCCATGTTTATGAACTTCAGAATGGTTACTATGAGGGCATTCTGTAAAAATTACTCTCAGGTGAAGTTAAAGAATGCCAGGAACAGAAATCTTCTTCCTGAGGAAAGTTAATTCCCTTGAGTAATAAAAATACCTACAGCAGTGAAGACAAATTATGATGACATTTTACAACACACACAAGGAGCTTCCTTTAAAATGTAAGATTTGCACAAACCCTTTAGAAAAGCCATTGGAAAGGTCAAATTGTAATCCAGTGGTTTTCAGCTACAGTGCAATGACAAACTGTTGTGTTGTAATCAGTCATAGGGACGCGTTACAGGTAATTTGTTACAAACAATATTTAAGGTACCACACTGAGGGAATGATTTGGTTTTCATGAATTACAGTCTGGTCAAGGTTATCCACATAAATAACATCATACTTACTTACATCTCAAACACCATCTAGAGAAGGACTATGTCTTTCATGGGAAGTTTATACTTCTTAGGTAGCACTGGGGAAACAATGTAGAGAACTATAGAATTTTAGCATTATATAATAGATCAAGGATGTTAAGGAAGCACGTCATTTGGTTCTAGTGTTTTACTTCTTAGAAATATTAAAAATAAATTTAAGATAAATATTGATAGAGTATAAAAATGTTGTTTCATATAATAAAGGAAGAGAAAATGGCCTAAAGCTATTTATGCTAAACTCTAAATTAAAAAAAAAATGACCAACAGGGAAAGCAAAACAACAAAAAAGAGAGATTTATTACAGAATTGATTTAATTTAGTTTTGTAAAGTTTACCCATAAAGAACAGTAAACAAAATGATAGTATGATGGAACCTGATGAGTTATTAATTACAAGCATAAAAGAAGAGAAAAGCATTATAAAGCCCCACAAAATTCTGACAAAATTTGATTGTATATTTTTCCCTATATTGTGAAAGTATTACCTTCAAGGCTATAATTGGCTATAATCATTTCTAGAACTTATTGAAATCTTTTATCTTATTCTTTTTAAGTATTATTGTGCCCTACATCAAAAAACAACTGAATTATGAAGTATGGAAAGATGGCAATGGCAACATAGTTCTTTAATGTCTTAGAATTTACACCAAACAATAACAAAACAAAACAAAGAAATGAGACAACAAAAACATGGACAACATCTATACACAAAATGGCCATAAATTATATTCATGAATCTCAAGCATACGCAGGTGGAAACAAATACCATCACAGGACCCACACACTGTCCTGATCTGTGTAGGCGGAAGTGGAGGAAAGCAATGAAGAATCTGGCAGAACTGGAAACAGAACTCCCACTGGAAAGCTCTGTAAACCAAGAGCAGCAGCTAAAAATGACAGTGTCTTTGCCCAACGTAAATTCTAGTAACAGTTGAGTACAAAAGGTCTGTGATTAGGTCTGACTTACCATTTGTTGATAATGTGTCTGATGTCAAGCGATATTTCTGTAAGTTTCTGTGAATCATTATAACGAAGAAGTGGGGAAAGAACGATTAGATGGAGCTCTATCTTTTGCGTATGCCCTTTTACTGTTCTTGTTTTTGCTTTCTTCGCAAACCTCTGAGAGATACATGGGGATAGCATTTAATGGTACATTTCTCAACACATTTAACCCGTTGGATCCTCTTTAAGCCCAGTTTCTATCTCTAATTTCTGTTGTTTCCTACTAGGGATCTGGAGTGTTCTTTATAAGTTGCTGGAGAAAGGAATTGAGGGTTTCCATTTGTCTCCCTTTGCTCTTTCTACTCTTTTCTTTCACCTCATTTCCCCTCCAAATAAATATCCCTGTGAGGTTGGGGGTATTTTCCTTGCTTTCTCCATTCTCAGAGTTAGGAGATAAATTAAAAAAAAAAAAAAAGTTGAGTACAATTTAGACATGATTTTATTTTGAGAACATGCTCAGGGAAAGGAGGAGGAAAAGGACAAGGGCTAAGATAGAAAAGAGAAACCCGGGCGCCTGGGTGGCTCAGTGGGTTGAGGCCTCTGCTTTCGGCTCAGGTCATGATCTCAGGGTCCTGGGATCGAGGCCCGCATTGGGCTCTCTGCTCAGCAGGGAGCCTGCTTCGCCTTCTCTCTCTGCCTGCCTCTCTGCCTCCTTGTGACCTCTCTCCCTCTGTGAAAAAAATAAAATCTTTAAAAAAAAAAAAAAAAAGAGAGAAACCTGATATAAGGAAGGCTCTGCCCCTGGTATTTGGTCAATTGCACCAATAACAGTGATCATGAAATTAATCAGCAGTGTTCAAGAAACAGTATGGAGGCAGAATAATGTGCTATACATGGGGTAGAGGATTTGGACATTTCCATGGACCGGAAAGTAATATAATGGTGTAAATCAGACTAAGTAGGATGGTCTAGAAAGCATGTCCTTGATAAGGGAGCAATTGCTCTCAGTTAGAGCCAACTGTTTTGCAGGTGGGAACCAAAGAATGCAAAGAATGCTGCCTTCTTGCTCCTGATGATTTATGTGTAAACTTTGACTAGGAAATATATTTTTTAAATCATTTTCTGGATAAACCATGATGGCAAAAAAATGCATCTGTGGACAGAATTCAGCTCATGGATCATCAGTTTGTTAACACCATCCTAGTTTCATTTTTTTCCTTTATTATTTGACAAATAGTTCAAACTATATAGGGCCCTGATATAAGAACTATCACAAATAAAAGTCATACCCACTTCTGAGGTTAATAGTTTGATGGGCTCACACATCTATCTTAATATAGATGCTACTTGCTGAGTTAAATCAATAGACAAAGATGCTGTATTGGCAGGGTTCTGTGTTGCTAAGAAAATGGCCAGGATTACAATTGAACATATGTGTGCAGGATGATACACAAACATACACACACATACACACACACACATACATCTTTTCCCAGGTTATAATTTCAACCAGATCACACAGAAACTGAGTTAATAGAATGAGGGTAAAACTCCAAGTAACCTCTTTCTACATACAGTACTAGTACTGTATACTGGAGCTTCTACTTAAAAGTCCTGATAGATGATCAGACAATTGTTTTTGTGGCTTTCCAGCAGAGTATAAAGTGTTTAATAATTGAAGTAATTCCACAATATTCTGCAGGCAGCTCTCTAAAGTCAAGAGCAATATCTTGCATATCTCTGATTACTAAAAGAAATTTAAAAAAAGAAAAAATGGTATTCGAATTTTTGAGATATATCTTATTTTTAAGAATCATAGGTCATTCGGGGAACCTGAGTGGCTCAGTGAGCTAAGCCTCTGCGTTTCACTCAGGTCATGATCTCAGGGTCCCAGGATCGAGGCCCACATCAGGCTCTCTGCTCAGCAGGGAATCTGATTCCCCCTCTCCCTCTGCCTGCCTCTCTGCCTACTTGTGATCTCTCTCTCTCTCTGCCAGATAAATAGATAAAATCTTAAAAAAAAAAGAATCATAAGTCATTCAAATAATTCGCCAAAAATGTTTTAATATTCTATAAGAGAAAATAACATTATTTTTATTTAAATGTTGCTTATGATAAGCATGATGGTCAATTTAGGTAACATTTATCAAAACTTTGAGGCAAATTTATATGCTTTGTACATAATTTATAGTAAGATCAATCCCCATGTATCATATGTAAATATATATAATATCCATTTAAGTTTCTTTAAGTTTTAGAATTCTAAGGTCAATTAAGATAAATACTGATAAACTTCTTTGTGCTTTAGAATGTGAGGTTTTAGCTATGATTGAATTGATGTGGAGTTCTTTTTTTTTTTTTTTTTTTGATGTTGAGTTCTTGATCAGGGACACAATCTTCGCTTAAATAAGAATGCAACACATACCACAAGGATCCATTTTCTAGTTGATTCCCTCTCCTGTTTTCAAGAAACATTTGGCAATAAGTGAGAGACTGCCTGGGCTTTATAAAAGAAATTCATATTTATATTATATTTTAAAGGAATTTAAATTCTATCATAAGTAGCTGGAGAGGTCCTGCAGTATTGCAAAAGAACTAGGAAATAAGTAGCCTAAGCAATATCTTCTTTCATGTAACACACAGGAGTGTGTGTGTGTGTGTGTGTGTGTGTGTGTGTGTGTGTGTCTGTTAACAATGGACAGTTCTAATTTTTAAATATATGAATAATTTATGGAATTATTTTGTATTTTATACTTTCTTGTATTATAGAGAAATAAATGTATATTAATTTTATGCTCAGAAATATTTTTTTACATGTATATGGTTTTTATTTTACAAGCACAAAACTGGTTGTATATTCAACCAAAACAGTTGCTGAATTTGTCTTTCAAGAGAACTTAAACAGAAGCAAGAGTTATAAAAACAATTTCTATTTTTAATTTTGACCAAAATGATATTGACTATCACACTCTTCTTAAGTTCCTTCTTAGAAAAACTTAACTGTCACTAGGAGAAGGTGATATTCAATTCATTCTCAAGGGGATAACATGGATTTTACCTCCAAGAATTTACATAAAGTGTCCTGAACAACAGGGACGGTAGTCCTATACAACTCCTTGTTTTGGTGACCATGAATGAACAAAGTAGCAGCACGATGAGTGACACTGTTACCAGAGTCAACTCTCTCTCGCAGAAGACAATGGGAAATTCCACCTCCACCCCCAAAGGCTCCCCTCTGGGATGCATTTTCAGATACTAGAATCAACGCTCATTAAAAAGCCTGAAAAGAAAAATGCTTATGTTCTTTTGTAACCCTGCTTGGCCCCAATATAAACTAGAGAGTAGGGAAATCTGACCAGAAAATGGTAGTCTTAACTACAACTCCATACTGCAACTTGATCTCTTCTCTAAAAGACAGAGGAAATGGACTGAAATCCCATGTAATTAGGCCTTTATGGCACTATACCAAACCCTCACCCACATTCCTTTAGGGGGTCCAAGGACACCCCTCTCCTCAGCTTCTACCCTTCAATCCACCACCAGTTCAGCTGACTCAGGCCCTTCTAGGTCTGCTCTCTGCCACCATACCTGAGTTCTGTCAAGTCTTCTATGTGACCCCCCTCTCTTGTTTCTGTTGTAAACAGGTTGCTGCCAAAATTGTGTGCATGTTTCCCTCTGTTTTTCCTGAGTCATCTTCTCTTTGTTTTCTTGCTCTTTTGTGTGTCAGATCTGAAACATGCCTTAAGAGAACTGGATGAATGTTGCCTGACTTTCATTGCATGTGGGAGCTTCTCCCTCATTGTTTCTGGGTTAATGGCCATGATAATTGGGGCCAATTGTCTGGGGTTAGTCTACTTCAGGGCAGAAATTTTGAGGAGTATTCCCAAGCAGCTGCCAAAACTCCTTTTGTTTCAGGGAGGTTCCCTGACTTCTCTCACCTGATATGGACTGCCTATTTTCACTTTGTGTTGGTGGAAAGAAAACATGCATCTGTTATTCTGTTTGAGCTGATGAGTTTTAAGACCTGGAGTCCTCTTTGTCTGGACTTTTGTCTGTCTGCAGCCTTGCTGAGATCACCTCACCTCCTACTTCTGCTTACCCCTTCCTCCTGTTTTTTTTCTGCACCACCTGTGGACATGTCTCATATAGCCGGTTCCTCTACCATCCTCAGTGCCTCTGTGCCATTGCCTCCTGCTCCTCTTACCCTCACCATCAAAGGAGCAAAAGGCACTCCAACCTATTGGGTCGCCTCCTTATGAGATTCAAACTGAAGCACTTCCCAAATCAGTATGAAGTGGCCCAAGGGCTCCCTTGGACTTAAAAAATATAAAAGTTATGAAACATATTCATAAATTTCCAATCTAAAGAAGTCTGGTTCACAATTGATTACTACTGAATTTTCACTGGAGACTAAGGTTTCTTAGAGTTAAAATTCTGCTAAACGTAAGTAAGGGTGATGGAAATAAGGAAAGCAGCTCTGTATGTAGAGAGTAGAAGATGTATAAAAAAGGTAAAAGGGAATATATTTTTTTGTTGAGAAAAAAAGAAAGTAATTTTGTTCTAAAATGAAGCTGGTTATTTAGAGAGAGAGGGCTTAAGACAAAATCTGAATGAAAAAGAAAGTTGTAGAAGGCTTGTGAAGGAAAAACTTTGGGAAAGAATTTTATGTGTGGTCAGGACTGACTAAGATTGAAATGAATGGATTTTTAAAGTATACTAGCATACTACTGAAATTCTGCTTTTCTTTCTGTTAAAAAGACATAATTTTCTTGGATTTTTGGTCTGCTCTTGATAAGAAACTATCAACAGTTTTTTTTTCCTATATCTGCCCAGAAAACTAGTTTCTATATTTTGTCTTTATCAGATCTTTGATTAAGTATGTGAAATTCCTGATTTTTTTTTAAGATTTTATTTATTTATTTGACAGAGAGAGAGAGAGAGATCAGATCATTAGTAGGCAGAGAGGCAGGCAGAAGAGAGAGGAGGAAGCAGGCTCCCCGCTGAGCAGGGAGCCGGATGCGGGCCTCGATCGCAGGACCCTGAGATCATGACCTGAGCCGAAGGCAGAGGCTTTAACCCACTGAGCCACCCAGGAACCCAATTCCTGATGTTTTAATG
Organism: Ailurus styani; assembly: GCA_002007465.1. NCBI lineage: Eukaryota > Metazoa > Chordata > Mammalia > Carnivora > Ailuridae > Ailurus > Ailurus styani. Next base: position 6,331,887 of record LNAC01000010.1, on the reverse strand, counting down.
TGTCCTGGTATAAGGTCATCACTAAATATTCTAATTACTGAAATGCTGTATGCCTCAGAAATAACCAAATTTTCTTGTCAACTGTGTTACAATGAACTCTCATCAGATCTTAAACCATGTCCATTTTTGAGTCTTTTGTCATTTATATTTATTGTTCTGATGCTCTTGCAAAATGTGTTTTATCATCAAGGAGATTCATGAAAAGGACTTTTGACAAATACAGGTATCTGATATCTTTAAATCATAAAATTAAACTGGGAAAGAATATCCGCAAGAGCTGCATTCAAACAAAACAAGAAATAATGACATGAGACTGGATGAATTGAGGAAGATGATTATAGTTTTTATGACTATTGTTTGAAACACTGCCAGTTCTCTAATGTTTGCTCTTTGAGATTTAAGGAAATTTTCTCTTAGGGTATCTATGACTTACAGAAATATGGTAAAATGTTCCTTTGTGAACAAATTGAAACATTTAAGTTTTCTCTCTACTTGAAACCTTCAGAATTCACAAAGTCACAGTATTCTTTCTTTCATGGCAATTATAATTATTTGCATAAGTTCAATAAGAATCAGTTCTCATTACAACAGGACACCACTGGAAACTAGTATGTTACCAAGGCTTTGACTAGAATGTCATATTTGAAAGACACATGCAGTGACTCAGATATGACTAGACAGCTTTAAAGAATTAAGGTTAACTTTTGGAAATGTTGGCCTCATACCTTGCTCTAAGAATTTCCAGTAGTCTTCCCAGATGAGTACAAAGTGTTATTTCCTGGAAGATGCAGGAAGCCTCAGAATATCTGGGGGACCTCAAGGAGAGAAATTCACTTAAATCCATAGGTATTACAGGCAAGTCTGATGGCAACTATTTGGCTTGGTTTTTGGCCTTGAGACGCTGTTAAAAGTTCAATCAGAAATTCCTTATAAAAAGTTCAAGGAAAACAGATTTTAAACAATCTATATGATCAATCATTATTCTTGCTGAGCTTATGTAAATAATTAGGTCAAGTTTCTTTTTTCTTTCTTTCTTTTTTTTTTTTTTTACAGAGACAGTGAGAGAGGGAATACAAGCAAGGGGAGTGGGAGAGGGAGAAGCAGGCTTCCCGCTGAGCAGGGAGCTGGATGTGGGGCTCCATCCCAGAACCCTGGGATCATGACCTGAGCTAAAGGCAGATGCTTAATGACTGAGCCACCCAGGTGCCCCTTAGGTTAAGTTTCTTAACACTGGACTTATTTTACAATCAATTTGGTCTTGAATTGGCTATCTTTGATAGAAATGAGGGTGATTTTAGAGAAAGATTATGTTTCAATAATATATTTTCGTGGATGTTAGATTCTAGTTCTGCTTAGTTATCTTTGAGTGTTCACTGTTGACTATAAAACTGGCTGGATCCTAAATTCTTCTGGTTTCCTCAAATACCTAGCTATGACTCTCCAAACCAAGGTTTCCAATTTTCTCCCATTCTCTTGACTTACAATCATTAAAAACTAAAACTTCCCCTTTTCCTGAAGACTTACAAATTCAAGCTGGACAACTTGAGGTCAATTTCAGAGGAATTGCTATAAAACTCAAGTATAGACAATCTGCTATAACTGCATTAACTCCTCCTGGAAAGTAAAAACCCATATTGATAAAGTCAGAGAGCAAGCCACCTGGCTACAAGAGGCCCTTCACTACATCCTTCACTACATTCTTACAGAAATCAGGGAGTCTACACAGTGGCTAACACATCATGCTGTGTGGGGATCAATTCTTCCAGAGAGGTTAAACAAAGCCTCCAGCCAGGGAAATCTCCAGGTGCTGGTGTGCAACAACCCTGACAAAACAAAACAACGC
>LNAC01000010.1:6034750-6325459 GCA_002007465.1 Ailurus styani | reverse complement strand
GGAGCCCGAGCGCCCCGCCCAAGACCATGTAAACCGAAACCTAACTGGCTTGTTCTGCTTCTGTAAACCCCGCTTGCTGGCGTGAAACCCCGACCAATCAGAGAAAGGATAGTGTCCTTTTTGAATGTCAACCAATCAGTATTCCCACTTCTATAAATCCCGCGAAAAGCCGTTAACTTGTTTGTACCTGCCTATAAAAACACTGTGGTCACCCGCCTCGGGACCTCTTAGCGTCACCGGCTACGAGTGTGTGGAGGTCCAGGTTCGAAGAACCTGCAATAAATGACCCTTGCCTCTTGGCTTTGACTCTTGAATCTGGTGGATTTGTGGATGGGTTTTCGCGACTCTGGGCATTACATCTTTACACTGTTGGATAATGAATGCTCTGCTCAGATGGGCATGAGTATAAATAAGAAAGTAATTAATAAATACAAATAGATTTAACTCAACATTACAATATAAAAATTAAAATTTTGTAAAATACAGCAGTGTGCTTATTTAAAAAGGTAGAAAATAAAGTTATATTAAAATAATAAAAATTAAGCATTAAAAAATAGGCAAAATCTAATTAAAAGATAGTTGGTTTAACTTCAAGAATATAAGATAAAATAGAATCGAAGACAAATGCCTTAACCTACAGAGGGAAACTTCAGGTCAAAAGAAACAACTTACTACAAGTATTTAACAGTGTTTGATATAACATACAATATAACCTATAAAGCAAAACACTGCCAGAATTTTCAAATTGGGTTTAGGATATATGGCAACTCTCCACTATTTTAATTTTTTTTCTGAAGATAAAAAAATTATCATAAAATTAAAGGTTTATTTTCAAAAAGTCACTATTTCTTCCCTCACTTACCATTTGCCTGCTTATACCAGGCATTAGTGGTTGCCATAAATATGAATCATAAAAAGACTACTCTTATTAACAGAATGAACTCCTGCTCCATGATGCCATGAATTTGACTAAAGATTCAGAATTTGAATTTCCTTGCTCATTAAACTGAAAAGAGAATCTTAAGCATCTGTTATAATAAAGCATTAAGCAGAAAAAATAATAGTTTTCAAAGATTATTTCTTTCCATTGTGTCTTTCAACTAATATGTTAACCGTACTGTCCACCTCCAGCCACATATTTCAGATTCTCTTTATGTAATTATATGAAATAAAATGTAGTCCTTTTCCTTATCACTTGTAATCTCGATCTCCAAGATTCTTCCAGTACTTATTTTATCTCTAAAATTAGGTGGTTCTAAAATTCTAAAATGGTGATGAAGTTTAATGAGATAGTCAAAAACATAGTAAGTCATCAAGTTTAGAAATGTATATTCACTAAGAATGCCTGTTTTTATTCTTGTCAGGGATGCTGCGATTAATTACTATCATATTAAATATTAAACATTCATGTTTGATTTTCTCAAAATTAATGGGCCAATGTTGATACATTATTATTAAGATAAATCCATACTTCACTCATATTTCCTTAGTTTTTAATTAATGTACTTTCCCCCCCTACTCCAGGATCCCATCCAGGATACCACACTACATTTAGTCATCATGTCTCTTTAGGTTCCTCTAGATTGTGAGAGTTTTCCTTACTGTTTTTGATGATCTTGACAGTTTTGAGAAATACTGCTCAGGTGTTAAGTCAAATGTCCCTCTGTTGGTGTTTTTCAGATGTTTTTCTTATCACATCATATTAAGAATCTTGCAATTTATATGACTTACTACTAATGATGTTGACCTTGATTATTTTGGCTAAGGCAGTGTTTGCCAGGCTTTTCCACTGTGAGGTTAGTCTTTTTCCCCTTTCCATATGGTAGTCTTTGAAGGAAAGTCACTCTATACATCCCACAGGTAAGAAGTGAAGAGTTAGGCTCTACCTTCTCAAAGGAGATGGGTATTTACATAAATTATTTGAAACTTTTTGGTTCAAGAGACTTGTCTTTTCTTCCTATTTTAATTTAACCAATCTTTTCTTCCTATCAGAGTGGACCTATGGATATGTATTTTATACTTTCTATTATAATCCATCCTATTTTATTTATGTTATTCAAATTGTTCCAGCTTTGGCCTCTGACAGCTCTTTCAGTTCCCTCTTGTGTCCCTTTTATGTATTCTCATTACCGTGTGTCTCCTTTGTTATTCTTTTATTTTTCAGCACCTTCTTATCTCCTGGCACTGCAAGATGCTGAAGGTACATCTTATATTCTCCTGACCCTCTCCCAGCATCAACCAATTTTCCAATGATTTGTCTAGAGTTTACACTATATATTTTCAAGTAATCTAAGTCCAACCTTCAAATCACACTGTACCGCTTTATGTGGGGTCAAGGCATGTTATAATGAAGCATTCCCAATTCTCTCTTTTTGTTCCTATAGCATTGCTGCCACACCCTACATGTATTCATATGTTATAGCCACTTGATACATTGTTATTATTGCTTTAAAGATACAGTTATCTTTTAGTTCAACTAAGAATAAGAAACATAGGGGCACCTGGTGGCACAGTTGGTTAAGCATTGGCTTCTTGATTTTGGGTCAGTTTGTGATTTCAGGGTTGTGAGATCCAGGCCCTTGTGGGGCTCTCTGCTCAGCACAGGGTGTGCTTGAGACCCCTCCCCCTCTCCCTCTCCCCTTCCTGCTCCTGCTCTCTCTCTCTGTAAATAAATCTTTAAAAAAAAAGAATAAGAGGGCGCATGGGTGGCTCAGTCGGTTGACGGTCTCCCTTCGGCTCAGGACATGATCCCAGGGTCCTGTGATCGATCCCACGTCTGTCTTCCTATTCCGTTGGGAGTCTGCTTCTCCCTCTCCCTCTCCCTCCTTGTGATCTCTCTCTCTCTCTCAAATAAATAAATAAAATCTTAAAAAATAAGGAAATATTTTAAGAAAGAATAAGAAAAATAAAAGGTAGTATTTTACTTTTATTTATTATTTTCCTACACTCTTCCTATCTTTATGTAAATCCAAGTTTCTTGCTTATATTATTTTTCTTTTGCTTGAAAAAAAATCATTTAACATTTCTTATAAGACAAGTCATCAAATTTCCCCAGTTTTTGTTTTTCTGAAAACCTCTATTTCCCCTTCATTTTTGGGCGATAATTTTGCTGGATGTACACAACGGTAATTTGGTGCACCTTCTTCAACTACCTCAGTCTATTCTCTATTGGCTTGCATGATTTTTGACAAGAAGCATGCTGTAATTTTTATCATTGTCTTTTAGACAAACTTGATTTTTTTTTCCTCTTGTGTCCTCATATTATGGCTGTAGTGACTTCTCTTTTAAGTAAGCAGATCTTAGTTGCTATATTTTAAGGCCTTTCCAGATTTTAGGTGGTGGTTTGCCCTGACATCAGTTCTTTGACAAATCCAAGTGATTAATTTCCAATGTGTATAGCTTGTTCTTTTCGTAAAAATGGGAGCGATGACCTCCAAGCTCTTTAATGTCAGAACTTAGACAAAAGTCTTATAACTTTTAAAATATCTTTTTGAATAAAGGAAAGAGAACGCTTACTTGAGAATTATTTATAAAAAGTTTTCTAGCCATATAAACACAATCAAGATGAAAATGCAGGGGAAAAAATAGTTCAACAACTCCTCAATATAATAGTGAAATGAAGGAAAGTAAAATAAAACCTGAAAGATTCAAAATGAGGCAAATAATATCATTGTGAAAATTTTGCAATAAAATATTTCACAATAGGTGATTCTTACCTCATACTCTAATATCAACTTGCTCATTTATTTTTTCTTAATTCAACAAATATTTAATAAATTCTTAGTCTGAACCAGCACTGTTCTAGATGCTAAAAATGTGGTGGGGAAAGAAAAAGAGTCATTTGTTACTCAAACTAGTGGTCTTTTAGATATTGATGGCAATGTGAACTATGATCACAGATTTTTAAAAGATATTTTATTTATTTATTTGAGAGAGAGAGAGAACATGATCAAGGGGGAGGGACTAAGGGAGAGCCAGAAGCAGGCTCCCCACTGAGCAGGGATCCCGATGCAGGGCTTAATCCCAGGACCTTGAGATCATGACCTAAGAGGAAGGCAGACACTTAACTGACTGAGCCACCCAGGTACCCCTGATCACAGACCCTTATCTAACACCCAATAAGTTGGAAAACATAGAGGGTTTTTTCTTGGCAAAAAGTCACCAGCAGCACCAAACAAGGAAAAGTCTTCTGCAATGATACAAAATGATCAAAATCAAAGCCATATTACATGTTATATAATTTTAAAGTAAAGAAAAAAATCCTTAATTTATTCAGGTCAAGAACACAAGCTACTTATGGGGGGGTGGGTGTGTACGCATCAGGTTGGCTGCAGACTCCTCTACAATAACAGAGGTCAAAATTCCCTGAGATAAGGAAATAGCTACAAAATCCAATATAACAATAAATGAATAAATAAACCACAGCAACTGAGAAATTTACTTGAGAATAGAATCTCAGAGAAATAACTAACAAAATAAATGTAATAAAAGCAAAAATAAAATTGATTACCCATGGTGTGCAAGACATAGAAAATGTAAAACTGTTAATTGATGAATAGTTTGTGGTAGGGAGTTGATCTCTACTGTCATTAACTGAAACTGTTTTTAAAAATAAGTTTCTGCTCTCTTCAATGAAAAGTTTATCATTTTTTATTTAATCTCAGAGAGACATTGCTGAACATACTGCCTATCACAGTAAAAATAAATAAGTAAATAAGTTATCTAAACAGTGATACTTCACTTTTTCTGTATAAAGTAAATTTAATACTTTTCCATTGCAAATGTCTTAAATATTATGATTCCATTCTTATAAAACTCCCTCCCTTTCCCTTTTACCCTTTCCCCCTCTACCCCAACCCCATACCACCACAGGGAACCATACAGAAATGTTGTTCACCAAATGTAGCCAATGTTGTTTCTGAATGGTGGGATAGTGGCTGTCTTAATGCATTCCATTTTTTTCTCAATTACCTGATAGTACTATGAAAAATGATGTCCTGTTTCAAGACAGTACATTTATAAGCATTATAAAAGAAAGGGAAATAATGAAATAAAAAGAAACCTAGTTCATCTCACATAGATTTAGTTTCCTCATGGACTCAAATTATTTGTTCTAGAACACTACCAAATATCATACTGACTTTCCTCTGACTGTTCTGTTTCCATGTATAGAATACTCTCTTCACTCCTGAACTCAGTCCAGAAAAGTCCTCATTATGCCACGTGCAGCTTGAATGTCAGCCTTCATCCATCGTCTTTTCAAACCATCCCTTCCTCCCACATCATTAGTCATATATGTTCTTCTGGTTCTTCTTCACATCTCGCATATATTTATGTTATAATAGTAATTCCTTTGGAGCTCCTAGAGAACAGAGATTATTTCATTCATCTTTGTACCACAAGCACAGGGACTGGGACATGATATATGTTTGGTAAAATACTTTTGACAAATTATGATGGGACAGAGACACAAGTAAACCAACAACTGCAATCCAGTTGAATAGGTGCAATGTTGACATTACACACAGAAGAATGGAAGAGATCTCTCAACTCATCCTGGAAGGAAACGGGCAAAGGAAGCTTTGAATTCTGGACATGAGATAAGGCCTGAAAAATAGATAGGAGTTTGGGGCTCCTGGGTGGCTCAGTCAGTTAAGCATCTGCCTACTGCTCTGGCAATGATCCCAGGATCCTGGGATCAAGTCCTGCATCAGGCTCCTTGTTCAGCAGGGAGTCTTGCTTCTCCTTCTCCCAACTCAGTACAGGAATGAACCTGGCAAGTTAAATTAAAATATATATGTATTTATATATTCATAATATGTACACATACATATTATGTGTATATATGCATATATATTTTTGTATATTTATATATTTTATTTATGTTTATGTCACACACACACACACACATATATAGTATAAATACATAGAGGAGAAAGTATGATCCATCCAGAAAATCATGAGAATGTGCTTGATGTAGCTGATGTTTGGACCACAGAGGGAAAAGTACAAAAAAAGTTAGAGAAACAGGCAAAGCCTGGGTGGCAAAAAACCTGTTTATGTTATGGAAGAAGGCGGTCATTTTTCCTGAAAGCAATGAAAATCTATTGAAGACATTAATTGAAAGAACTATATGTTAATATATGCCTTTCAGAAAATTATCAGAAAGAAACAGCATACTCATACACTGAATATGTATATATTCATTGCACGAATAGGTTGTTTAACGTGAATTATCCATTTGTTAAATAACAATTGCATGATATAGGCAAAAAGTGGAAATGATTCTGAGAAATGGCCATGAATATGGTCATTTAGCCAAAAGGCTTTAAAAGGAAGCTATTCCTTAGGTATCCTGATTAAAGTATCAGAACCACTCCATATCTTTGAACCTCCATGGACTTTTGGGATTCTAAGATAGCAAAGAGAAAATGGATTTAATTTGACTTAAAAATCATAGAATATTTTATTTATGCCTTGATGTTTGCTATTTAATGGAGACAAGACTATGAAATCTCTGACCTGGTTCAAAGAATTACCTTTGGACTAGAAATGCATATAAATCTCTCTCTCTCTCTCTCTCTCACAGACACACCCCTTTACTCTCATTTTTGCATTTCACTGCCTTATTCGAATTCCTGCTGTCCTGCAAGTATTATAACAAGAAAAATCCTAAGTCAGGCAGAAGAGATATTAGTAAGAGATGTGGAAGGAATCAGCCTATGAATGTAACACTCTCCCTTAATTAGAGGTGATTATTCTCCAAGGTCTTATCTTCTTTTGCAAGCTCTTGGCATCTTATCTGTTACACATAAAAATTGAAATGTTTCCAAATAGTTCAGGCCTTTACTTGACATTTTGATACTTAAACTATCTCGTAGGTATTCTCCAATTTCCAAAATCAATAAATCAGATCAATATAAAAATAACATTAATTTTCTGCCTCAGTTTGGAAAAAAGTGAAAGTAAAACATTCTAAGCAAAAAGAGGAGGTATCGCCCTGTCTAACAGATAAGGGTAGGGATAATTGAATATTCTAATACCTCCAAATGCTAAAGAGTAAACCAACAAATAAACAAGAACCAGAAAAATTTTTTAAAATGGATAAATGAAGTAGTTTAGGTTATAAATCATTTTTTAAAAGATTTTATTTATTTATTTGAGAGAGAGCATGAGTGGGGGCTAGGGCAGAGGGAGAGGGAGAAGCAGACTCCCCACTGAGCAGGGAGCCCAAGATGGGGCTCCATCCCAGGACCCTGAGGCCATGACCTGAGCCAAAGTCAGATGCTTAACTGACTGAGCCATCCAGATGCCCCTAAACCATTATTTTTGAAGTGGATGTTCCACAGCACTTCCGATAGCCGACACTGTTGGTATTCATTCCATATTCCCTCCTATCCATACTTTTGACTCTTTCAATGTGCTGTCTTCTTTTTTGGTGTGCCTCTGCCTCTGCCTTTTTGGTGTGCCTCACATCTCTGATTCTCTTCTGTGTGCTGTGCATAGGTTGCTGGGCCTGTTTGTCTTCACAGCAGAGGCCTAGAAACCTGGAGTTTATGATCCAGTTAACAAATGACTGCAGGATGAGGAACTTCAAAAGTATAATTCCAACATCTGAAGTGTGATTTACATCAGAGTCATCTTGCAAGATCAGGGGAAGCTACCCTCTGTGGAACTCTGCCTGAACCACAGTCTTGTAGAGATTCTTCCCCTTGCTTGTCCTGGTTCCTCTATTCCTTTACTGATTTCTCTTGAAAAGATTTCTTAGTAAGTATGGTCAGAAGTTTGGATATTTGAAAGGTGCAACTATTGAAATACTTACATAGGTTTATAGCATGCATAGAACTTTTAAAAAGGCAATAGAAAGAAAAGAAAAATACCAAATACGGACAGCAATGTTTAGTCTTTATCTTTGAGGTTATCAGTGTTCTAAAAAATGACTATTTAGGAGTGGGACAGGCCACAAAGTTTTGGTGCACCACCCAAATCTCTCCGTGAGGATGCAGTTCATTTTCCAAGCTTCCATAACAGAGTCAATCCCCATGACTGTTTTGTCTAAGGGCAAAGCCCTTCCTGGGAAGTCAGCTTCCAAAAATGGGTAAACACATGGATACAAAGATTAAAGCCCTTATCTCATTTTGGAATATCTCTGAAAAACCTAGCCTCAGAGATCCCTGAAACCTAGCTGAGGTCACTCTTCTTCATCACAGTTTAAATTCTTTCCTTGTCCAATATTGCTTTGTTCAGTCTTTTGTAAGTATTATTCCCAAGGACACTTCCTAATGCGTCACCTATATGACCATGCCCTTTCCAGCAGTAAACATAACATTCAAATTATAGGTCTTAGATTCCTAGTGGGCCTTGGTAGTGGAGGACCTGATTATGGGACATCCAGGGACCACAGAGTTGGAACTGTTCTTCAAAATCTGAGTTGTTAAATATACAAAGTAATAAACTTGTATGAGGTCAACAGCAATTTATCATAAGATAGACTGGTACATCTGGGATCAGACATAAACAGGGTCAGAAGCACATGTAAGATGCATAAGCAGATGATTCAGAGGCCACGGCATCATTGCTCCTCAACTCACTTATCCTTAACACATGCTCGTGGACACATCTCAGGAAGGGGTATCCGTAATGACCAACTGAAGGAGAAGAAAAAAGGCTGACTTGGTTCACAAAATAGCTCAGATGTGAGTGCAATAAAAATGCCTCCAACACTCTAGTGGCCTGAAAAGTAGCAGTGAGAAAAAAGCTTCCCAAATGCTAGGCACCTGGTCATTCAATTTGTGTGGAAAGAAAAGGGGCATGAAGCAAGACTAGTGGCAAATAGTTTGGTTGATCAGTGATGTGAATGAAAAATAACTGGAAAATTGAAAACAAGAAATTTGGGGGAAGAGGCATGTAAGTAAATCTATTATACAGAACACAAAGTGCAAAAATCTTTGTATCATATTAGTAGCTTTCACAAAGCATCAGCCATTGAAAATTTGCCAAACAGCCAAGTACACCATAATGGGTAGTTGATATTAGCCAAACACTGTCATGATCCACCTCAATACCAGTACAATGGCCCAGTGGCAGAAATGGAGTCTGTGAATAGTTTCAACAGCACAAATTCTCACCAATGCCAATGCAGTCACTGCTATCACCAAACGACTAAAATTGTCACAATGTAGACTAACAAGAGCAACATCACTTAAGAAGACCAACTAGTGAGGTGGCAACAGGTTGATTATTATTGAACACATCTACCCTGCAAAGGAAAATAATCATCTTGACAAATATCAACCAATATTCTATATATGAATTTGCTTATTCTTTCCAGAAGGCCTCAACTAATACCACCTTCCAAAGGCTTACAGTGTTTGACTCACCAACATAGAATCCTGCATCATATTTCATTGAACAGAGTGACCTGCTATAGAGCAAATGAGATTCAATAGTGGGTACATAACCATGGGATCCATTAGTCTCATATACATACTGCTCAGAAGCTGCCAGTTGACAAAATGATAAAGAGCCTTTTGAGCTGCAATCTTGGAGAGAAGACCCTGAGAGGAAAGCGAACCATCCCCCAAAGTGTAGCGTGCATCCTAAATCAATGAAAGTTACATGTGTTGTATCTTGACGGGTAGAATACGGTTCAAGAACCGCAAGTAAAGTAAAAGTGATCTTATTTCCATCATGCCCAGTGAACTCACTTAGAAAATTTGTACTTCTCTTCCCTGAAACTCCAGGCTCTATGGGTCTGGATGGCTTGGATTCCAGAGCATGGTTCTGCCAAAGGACACAGCAAGAATTCCATTAATAAAATATGACACATCCACACAATGGAATGTTATTTGTCAATACAGGAAAGTACGAATAGATGATAAAACATGGATAAACCTTGAAAACATTATGCTAAGTAAAAGAAATCAGTTACAAAAGATGATAAATTGTATGATTCTTTTATTGGAAATTTCCTGAATGGTTACTGTAATCTTTTCCTGCATAGTATGTATCATAATTATAAATAAATATTTTTTGGGCGCCTGGGTGGCTCAGTGGGTTAAAGCTGCTGCCTTCGGCTCAGGTCATGATCCCAGGGTCCTGGGATCGAGGCCCATATTGGGCTTTCTGCTCAGCAGGGAGCCTGCTTCCTCCTCTCTCCTCTCTCTCTGCCTGCCTCTCTGCCTACTTGTAATCTCTCTCTCTCTGTGTCAAATGAATAAATAAAAAATCTTAAATAAATATTTGTTTAACAACTGTGTTAAATACCAGACTCCAAGTCCCTGAGGATAGGTACCACATCTTCCTTATCTACTCCTGTTATCTCTAGTTTTTTAAATAGTACCTAATACAGAGAGAAAATAAAATGAGTATATAGTAAATAAACTATATTTTTAAAAAACCTGTATATTGGTATACCCAGCTTGCGCCAGACAGAAATCTTTTCAATCACTGAGTCAAGTCATTTCTATTTTTACTAAGATATTGCTTTTTTTTTTTGGTCATAATTTTACTAACTATCAGAATTATGGATCTCTATGTACTGGTTATAGAGAAAATCTAAGTTATGGAAATTATGGCTTAAAGCTATAAAGTAAAGTTTAATTAAGACTGTCTTCATCGGGTTGAAAATTTTGCATAATGTAGTTTTTAGAGTCCTCAAATCAATATAATATGTTGATGTATTTTGTAGCATTGTAAACTGAATACTCTGTGAAATGTCTGATAAGAATATATTGCCAGGAAAGATGAGATTAGAGTGAAGCCTTCAGAGATACAACAAACTGCTTACTCCATATCAGGAGAATAATCATATCTATTCACACGAATCTATAAAAATACATATCCACACACATACATTGTACTGTAAACACTGAAATCTAGCATAGCTCATCTAAGGCAATAATTGCTGCCTAATACATCTAATCAACACAATCTTATAGTAAGATTATAAAAGTGAAAATGCCAAGGTCTACTATCTGGATATTATATTCATTAAGTAAAGGAAGAAAAGGAAAAAAAATCAAAGAATCTGATTTTTTTAAGCTTATTGATTTCTATAAATTCCTTGATCATTTCATTATTTACTGAATTTATCTATCTGAAATAGAGACATCTACATTTTTGTGAAATTTCCCATGTCATCTTGAATCTCAGATATTGTTTTTATCTACTGACCTAAAGTAACTTTTCCAACATTATCAAGAATGTCTGTGTCGTTTAATTAATTTATTCAGGACTTATTTACTTTGTATATGCGTTTGTCAATTCAAGTACAAAGAATAGCATCCTTTCCATCTCTTTGGGGATATAAAGTAGGCTGCCTCTGAGAATAGAACCATAATTTCAATATATTTAAAGAAAGATGGGCGCCTGGGTGGCTCAGTGGGTTAAAGCCGCTGCCTTCGGCTCAGGTCATGATCCCAGGGTCCTGGGATCGAGGCCCGCATCGGGCTCTCTGCTCAGCAGGGAGCCTGCTTCCTCCTCTCTCTCTGCCGGCCTCTCTGCCTACTTGTAATCTCTCTCTGTGTCAAATGAATAAATAAAATAAAATAAAATAAAAAATAAATAAAGAAAGAATATGTCAGCCAGAGGCGAATTTATCAATCACTGAGACAGTGTGTATGAGAGAGAATCATAGAAGTAGATTTTCCCTAGGCCTTTCTAAATAACTACTGAGGAAAGGGCACCTTAGCCAGTGGTCTGACATGTTTGGTAGCTATTGTTGGGATGAACTCATGGTCAGAGAGATGCATCAAGCTATCTTATACTTGAGTGTCTTTAAAGCTAAATTCATTTCCTTGATACGTATCCTGTCCAATATCTAGATTCTAATTCTGATTTGGATCCTCATGGAAATCCAATTATTGTAGAGAAAACATGTGCTTCTCATACTGAACTTCAGATTCTCTCTCATGGGATATTAAAATTATTATAAAATCAGAAACTGACATCGAGAGGGTTTCTTTATTCACTCACCAATATTTTAAGAGCCTTCTATAATGATGTAAATTATGATAGATGATAAAAAGAAGCAAGACAGCCATTGTCCCCATTCTCACTGAACTTACACTCTAGGGAAGAACTTACACAGTTAAGAAACCACTTGCAATAAAATGTGATGAGTGTTATGACTGGAGGGATCAGGATCTTACAGTGGGTGTGTATCGGGGGCATGTAATATACTTACATATTTAAAATGGGATCAGGGGACACTTCTTAGAAGAAATTTCATTAAGCTAAGCTGAAAAGATAGTTAGCCAGGTGAAGGGGGAAGAGTATATAGCAAAGCTCATCTAGGGAGAGGAATAACATGGGTAAAGATCCTGAGCTGAGAAAGAGCACAACATTTTCAAGAAATTAAAGAAAGTCAGTGTTCTGAAGTAGAGAGTACCAAGGTGGAAGGGATCTGTGAAAGAAAAGGGTAGGGAGGCAGGTAGAAGCCAAGTCATTCTGGTCTATGGAAAATTAGATTAAGGAACATAGACATTATCCTGATTATAGTGTGACTATCCTAAAGGTTTTTTTGCAGGAGAGTTATACGGTCAAAATTTAATTTGAGGTTTCCCTCTAGAGAATATTCTGTGCAGAGAAAGACTCAGGGACACAAGTTTGAAAGATATGACAATATGAAGAGATGGTATGTTTAGGGACTTGTAATCAATAGGACTTGACCGAATAAGTGTAACATGTACTTACTGACTTGGATGTTTCCATCTGTGGGTCGTGATACACCTTATTTTATTTTATTTTATTTTATTTATTTTATTTTATTTTTTGATACACCTTATTTTAAATGGATAAATCATCATTCTGGTTTTATATGGTAATCTTCTGAACTTAGTAAATGTGGGTATGTCCTGGGTAGCTGAATGATATATTGACTTTTGGAATATTGATCATAGTAAAGTTTCTTAGCATAGAAGCTGAAATTTGATTTAATAAATTCATCAAGGGAATGGCTAGGTTTACTATACCCCTTAGAAAGAGACTGCTGACCTTGTCCCAGGCAGATATTCATATATGTATTTGTCCATGTAATTGTCAGGACAATAGCTTATGTTAAAGAAAATATACCATGATAAAAATGGTTAAAGGTAAATGAATAAAAAGTATCTAGTGATTAGAGATAAAAGGTAAAATAGCTTGTAGAGAGAATATATACATTTCTTTATAAAAGAAACTTTATTTTAGTCTTGCATTGTCTCTATTTATTAATGGTAGAATAAAATATAAAAGTAGATATTAGAGCTCAAGATTCCTGGATAAATTATTGCTTCTTGCAGAGATTTACAAGAATTTCAGGTGATATAATACCACATAGAGACCTTTCTTCTAAGTAGAGTAGAACTATGGGCAGTTAAAGTTTATTGAATGATTTTCACTCGTAAATGAATAAAAGAAACTTTCATGGGCAAAGATATCACCAAAGAACTTTATCCAATACAGGCTCAAAGATCTTCATTTTCAAGAAGACACTGGAACCTCATTCAATCTGGGTTTTTCTCAAGCCCATCTTCTCCTCCTTATTACTTTCAAAGATAGGACTGTCCTCATTGCTCCAGCCCCTTAGCACCTTAATCCCCCATTTTTCCTTCCAGTGGCTTTTGTCTTCTCTAATTAAGTATAAAATTCTAGGGAAATCAAAATCAAATTCTCATTGAAGAAAGCTTTAGACTGTTTAATCCAAAAAGCAAAGTTTTTCATACGAAGCAAGAACCATTTCTACAATATATGATGAAAGGCTTAACACACTTCCGTTTCTCCTATAACCAGAAACAAAATTCTCAAGAGGAAGGTTAAAATGCTGTCATGATTACATTTCAGAAGGCAGAATGTTGACTTACTGTAGGATACACAGGCAACATTAATTCTCTATAAAAAAAAACACAACTGTACAATCTTGGCTAAAAACGAAACAAAAATGGAGACACTGAGTTGTCACGTGTATA
Organism: Ailurus styani; assembly: GCA_002007465.1. Classification (NCBI taxonomy): domain Eukaryota; kingdom Metazoa; phylum Chordata; class Mammalia; order Carnivora; family Ailuridae; genus Ailurus; species Ailurus styani. The sequence goes on along the minus strand of LNAC01000010.1, from coordinate 6,311,510 downwards.
AATGCTCAGTTTGATTTTAACAATAGAACCCCAAATTTTCAAATAGTCAGAAACAGTAATTTTACCAAGGGGATTTTTGACATCCAATATATATGTCATTTTCTTTTTCTCTCTTTACTGTAACATATTTGACCTTGAAGATGCATTTGATCAAAAAACATAAATCCCCTTTGATGAGAATGTCTTTCTGAGATGCACCCCTCTCTGAGCAGCGTAATGTGTCCACTTCACAGGGAGCAGCTCTGATTCTGTCTAGTAGAAAAGACAAAACTGTGTTTCTGTTACTGACCAAGCCTGGGGAAAACTGTGTCTTTCAAAGACAAAGGCAATATCAAGGCGATGAAACTTTTGGCAGCCATTATGAGTGTCAAGCTGTGTCTTGTATTCAGCTGCTGAATAGACACTACACTAAAGCATTAGAGAGATTTGTTGGTGACAGCTGCCACCTCGTCTATCAGCCATTACAGGAATAGCATTGGAGCGTACGTTTAGTTTCCAGGATGAAAGTTTAAATCCTTGTTAGTGCTGATTTACTCTAAAGAAGGTAAAGTTTTGGCAACATTGCATAACACCACTGGGGAGGAAAAAACATATAGGAACACAACTTCTTTGTTTTTCCTAATGAATCAAATCTAAACAGTGATAGGCATTTTTGGTGTTCCACGTTCTTTCTGTGACATTGCACATGCATTTTAACAATTAGAGCTGGACTTGGAGAAAGAGATTGCAAGCTATTAGTATTTGTTTCTGCCTCCGATAGGCATGCTGAGGAGAGTCAACTCAGGGAAGTCAATATTTTGGGAAAGCAAGAAAGGGGATGAAATTCAGGTAGCATTTCAAGGTTGAGCTCTACTGCATATTGGAACCTAAAGAATCCACCTTCAGTTGTTAATTAAATATGTTAATATTGTGTTTGTGTGGAATTTTGCAGAGTTAAATACTTTATATTTTTACTTCATTTCTGATTTGTTGTTCATTAAATGCTTGATTGGAAATAATAATAGCAGCATGTGGAGGTATTTCAATTGTGAAAAGGAAAATTAGTACAGTAAATCATTAGAAGTTTACATTCTCCCACCCACCTATATTAATACAGCCTCAATGCCAGCCACTGTTTTTTGAAATGTCTTTTAAGAAGAGAAGATTAAACAGCTTTTCAACGGAGAGCAGCTTTTCTCCAAAAAAACAGATACAGAGAAAGGATTTTGTTCTGTAAAGAAAAAAAATTGAAAAGTAAAAACAATAGTATCTGAAAGAGTCCTTTGAAATCAAGCTTCATCTCTCCAGATAGTGTCCACATGCACCCAAAATTAATCTAGGTCACTCAGCTGTTCAACAAAAGGTCATTTATTCATTTGTTCACTGCTTCAAAAATTCATCCAAGTCTTACACATATTTTCTACATAGATAATCAGGCTATCTGTGAAAATGCACAGTTTCATTTCTTCTTCCCCAACCTGAATACCTTTGATTTCCTTTTCTTATCTTACTGTATTAGCTAGGACTTCCAGTGCACAACTGAAAAGAGAGGGCATCCTTGACTTGGTCCTGATCTTAGTGGAAATTGCTTTGCATTTTTAATCTATTATTCAAAAATTATCCCTTCTCTACACTCTTAATAAAGAAATACGAGAAATAATTCATTATTTGACAATACAAAGCTGGCTCTAAATTGTGGCAGGTTACAAAACAATCACTACAATATGAAAAGAGAAGTTTAAAAAATAAACCAGTAACTGGAAATAGCTATTTTTAATATTTTGAATAAATTTAAAATTATGAAAACATATGCCACACAGGTCAGATATAAGTGGCTAAAAATAACTTCCAAGGGTTAAAAACTCCTCCAAATTCCAGATCCTTTTCTTTACTTCAAATTATTTTTAATGACTTGTAGTTATCACTTAAAGTTAAATTCATCATAGAAAATAAAAACAAATAGAAGCCAGCAAAAGCATGAAAAAGTCACTATTAACCAAAAGACAATTCCTCTATCATGACCTTATTTTGTTCTGATTTAAGATTTTCTGTCTGTATTTGATATAGATCATTTTCAAATGCACATGGTTTTATAACCAGAAATTATAGTCAACCAATTTGCTATTATTAAATACTCAAATTGTCTATAATTTTTACCTTTTGGGGATATTTACATTGCTTCCAGATTTTGCAATTATATGCGGTGGCAAACAAAGATAATTGACTTGGAGAACACTTTCAGAAAGACAAAAATGTTCCAGTCATACAGAGAACTTAAAAGCAGCTCCATGTTACACTATTGGCCATAATACTTATAATACTTAGAAAAAGAACCCCTAAAGATCTTTATTTTTAACCAAGTCTCAGTTTCAGTGAAATTAGGTAATCAATCAACTTGTTTTCACCAGCTGATTGACTGTGTTCTTTTGGGCTACATTACTTGAAACTTAGTGTATTGAGTATGGACACAGTAAAATGAGATTCACATTTGAAAAGGTTTATCCTGTCAACCATGTAGAAAACTGATTAGAGGGAAATGAAATAACTGGGTCTGGAATACAAATTCTGATGCTGTTGTATTAATCAAAGTGAAAATGAAGACCCGAATTAAAATTCTCGGAAGACACATAAAAGGCAGGTAAAAGTCCATGACACACTGAAAATATTAGATTTGTAGGGTAAGAAAGAAGGAGTAGATAAAGACAATGTTTGAGTTTCTATAATGGGCAATTATGTGAATTTTTGTGCTGTTAACTGTGGAGGTAATTTCAGGAGAAATATGATGAGTTCAAGTATAGAAAATGAATTGTTTATCAGACATCCCAAAAGCATTTCAATAGATGGCTTCATTTATGGATTTCAAGCCCTGAAAAGAGATCTGGGTTAGAGATATTTCTTCTAGAATCAAGAGCACAAAAGTGGGAGATAAACTGAGGAATAGATAAAATGACTCAAGTACAGCACATAATGCTTAAAGACAAAATGAAGAATGGAAACTTTCAGAGCAACTCATTTAACGAGTTAAATATAAAAACTCGTGAAGGACTTTGACAAGAAACAGCAAAAGATATATGTCAAAAATGAGAATAAAAGAGCTGTCACCATGGTTAAGAGAGAGAAGAGTGAACATATATATGATAATTCTGCCATATATACAAAGAGCTCAAGGAGGAAAAAGTGTTATAAAGGGAGATCCTGTACACTGGTCTCATGACTCCATGTAAAGGAAATGCTCTTAAAGTAACTTTCCTGGCTGCTCTTCCCCCAGAGAAAAGTGACTGATGAGAACGTGAACTGGAAGAAGGAGCCTGCAGCTACCATGCCTTCCCTCACATTCATTGCCACAGCAGGGGGGGTGTGGCTTGCCTCTGTGAAGGAGGCTTACAGCCTGGGATACGTTTGATTCATGGAGGTTTAGAAAGCCCATCCAACTGCACACAGAATCCATGTCCTTTAACTCAGGTGTTGTAAGTGATAATGCTGACATTCTAATCTCCCTTTCCACTGACCCATGTCTTATTTCTCAACTGTTTCAGAACTCAGGCATGAAAGAGAATGCTGTAATGTATTGACTGATTCAAACATCGGTAATAAGGATTGAATAGTGCTCGTCCACCTAACAGGCAGGATGTGGATACAAATAACTATGTAATCATAATTAGAGCAGTTTTATTGGAAGCCAGACTGTAATATGTTGGACAATAAATGTGTTACAAGTAGTGATCAGAAGGATGGATTATTTCTACCAGAGTGTTGGCTTTTGAAAGAAAAGAAACAGTGTGTTCACTTGGGAGGACTCAGTGCTGAGGGAACTGTGACTAGGCTACTGTTACTTCTTTTTAATAGGAACAGAGCACAATATGTTGAACATTTTAGGGTAAAATGAGCGGAAGGTGCAGGAGACAGAGCAGACTTGATGAAGTATAGTCCTTGAAGTAGTGAGAGGACATAATTTTCAGAGCACAAGTGGGCGGAGCGAGGCAGGTAAGGGCAGGTTTGGGGGAACAAAGCGCTAGGAACCAAAGCCAAGTAAGACAGGAGCTTTGTTTGCTCAGAGCACATTCTAGGGGTTGTTGAGGGAGACCGACTGACTCAAGCTTAGCTTAATGCAAGGTGTAAGATAAGATCTGAAAGTCCAGCTCTTCTCTAGAGTGACTCTTCTCCAACTCAGAATGCTCCTTTGGTTTCCCACAGGAAATAATTAGAACTTGAGAAGGAGCTTCTGATGCAGCCTCTATGTGAAGACAGTTTAATACTTAAGAAGAGTGCTCTCACTCAAATCATTGTTGTGTAAATTTATGTCAGTCTTTTAAGCCTTCTTCAAATATCTTGGCCTAATAGTCTGCATAAACACTCAAGAAGTAGCCTGTTAACTGTTAAAGAATGTATTTAGTTTGGGGAATTTAGATCGTCCAATCTAACATTTTTGTGAGATTTCTGTCCAAGGCATATAAGATATGAGAAGAAATTTATTTTTGAAAATATTCTGAATCTAGAGTGTCTTCAAAAAAAACTACAATGTATATAATCAAGACATTTGTCTGCCAAAGCCTGAGTCAGCGCATGAATGTGCATAAGGCAGAGAGATGTCGGGAAGGCAATAAAACAAAATAAGATACTAAACCTCCGTGTTAAGAGTGGTTTGAGTCCAGCCTCCCTTTCCCTAGTTTGATCTAGGGATCAACCCTGGCAGGTTGCTTAATTTTTTCTTTTAGTTCCTTTCCTTATAAACTGGGGAGGGAAAGGAGAGAGAAGAGCAGCTTTTATTGACCACTAACTTTGTTTACTGTGCTCTGCTGGGAGATTTATTTACTAGAGAGCAGTAAATGTAGTGGTGATGGATATGAAGTCCAGAGCCAGGCTTCCTAAGTTTGAAGTTTGGCTCCCCCACTGCATAGCCACGTGACCTAAGTTGGTTTCTTAAACTCTTTATACCAATGTTGACTCACCTGTAAAAGGTCAACGATGTGGATGGAACTAGAGGGTATTATGCTAAGCGAAATAAGTCAGTCAGAGAAAGACAATTATGATATGATCTCACTGATATGAGGAAATTGAGAAACAAGACAGAAGATCATAGGGGAAAGGAGGGAAAAATGAAACAAGATGAAATCAGAGAGGGAGACAAATTATATGAGACTCTTAATCTCAGGAAACGAACTGAGGGTTGCTGGAGAGGAGGGAGGTGGGAGAGATGGGTGATGGGGTAATGGATCTTGGGGAGGGTATGTCCTATGGTGAGCGCTGTGAATTGTGTAAGACTGATGAATCACAGACCTGTACCCCTGAAACAAATAATACATATGTTAATAAAAAATAAAATAAATTTATAAACAATAAAATTAAAAAAAATTTTAAAGGCCAATAACAACAAAGGTTGATGACTCATTTGCAATACTTTGTGATTATCAAGTGAGCTGATATACAGAAGGTCTTCCAGCTATGTCTAGAACATTGTAAGCAGAACATAAATACAAGTTATTTTATAATTCACTTCACATGGTGGTTGCAACAATTAAATGAAGTAATAGAAAGGAGAAAAAATACAGCTTAGCACAATGCCTGGCACCTAAGAAATTCATAATAAATGGTCCTTATAATTGTATTTTTAATAAGATTTGGTTGACAATCTTGTCATTGGGTGGTATTTATTACTATTTTCAAGATAAAGCAACTGAAACAATAAAATCCCAGAAACTTTGAAACATTGGAAAGTAAAATCCAGAATTCAAGTCCTATTCTAAATATTTTTTAAAAGTCTATGCTCTTTCCATTAATTCACTCTATATAATGAGTCAAAATTTAATAATGCCTATTTCATAGTGTTATAAGGATGAAAGGGGTCAATATTTATAAAATGCTTTGTGAAAGGTAGGAGCTGAATTCATCTAAATATCATTACATTCCAGGAAGAAATCTATATTCTCAAGTACTACCTACCATTATATTCTGAGAATATGGACTTTAGGTGTGGACCACAATTTATGATATCACAACATAGCCTATCTCAAAGTCTCTCCTAATTTGGAAGAAAATTCAGAGTAAGAACAGAAGGTGAGGCTGAATAGGCACCAGAATTGATATAGAACATGAATATTATTAGAGCTCCTATGTGAGGCAAACAAATGGGTACTTTTTTCCTACTCAAAACCAAAACACACATTCCTTTAAATAAATGATAATGTACCACCATGTGTGAAAAAAGAGATTTATACCAAGATGTAATAATTATCTGAAAAATAAATCAGTGAAAATGACACTGTAGGGAAAATCAATACTAAAATCTGAAGCAGTACAAAAGGAGTAAGTTATGTAAAAGAATACATTTTTTCATAAATTAAAATACAATTAATTATAAATGTAGCCAATTCATTAAAAGTTAAAACATATTCATTTTAGCTAGCTTATAATATGAACCTGGAAAAGCTTATTGGTTTCTAATTTCAACATACATTTCATTTTCCACAAATATTATGATGAACATATCTATAAAATTAATAATAGCCAGAAAAACCAATGCCTAATAAACCTAGTATCAAGAATTATTGAGTGTAAATTAACTACACAATTCATAAGTGGTATAATTAGTTTTTAATTAATAATCCACTTGACCTTTTAGGAAGTAGACGATATTTCTTTATTGCTGAATCACACTAGAGACAAGTAAGAGCTATTCTTCAATATTTGCATCAGGTTGCAAATAGCCCGAATGATTAGTTGTCATAATTAGTTTGCTTGAAAAGTAAATATTTTTTCCTACCAGCATTTTTGAAAGAACTTGAAATTTATCTAAAAAGAATTAACCAATGTTTGGTATTTAAAGAATGCTGAACCATTTTTAGAATTATGGGACCATGAGATCCAAATGATTAAAGGTAGTTACTCTGACAAATAAGAACATCTCAACTGGGGTGCCTGGGTGGCTCAGTGGGTTAATCCTCTGCCTTCGGCGCAGGTCATGATCTCAGGGTCCTGGGATCGAGTCCCACATCGGGCTCTCTGCTCAGCAGGGAGCCTGCTTCCTCCTCTTTCTGCCTGCCTCTCTGCCTACTTGTGATCTCTCTCTCTCTCTCTGTGTCAAATAAATAAATAAAATCTAAAAAAAAAAAAGAACATCTCAACTGATTAACAAATTCAGAGTTTACCAATATTTCAGAAAGGAACCACATATATTCTAAAATAATCAGATACTCAACATCAAGATGGGATTCATTAATATAGTTGGGGATTTTCCCTGAAATACAGGGTGAAGTTTGCTCAGACTCTATTTCTTTTTTAATATTTAAGGAATTCTGTTAATTACCTATGTCTTGGAATCCATAAGTGTTTATAATAAACTGTTCTCTGGTAAACCTTGTAGAAGCTGAAAGGAATTATATAAAGTATCACCACAGAAGCATAAAACCTCAGGCTTCAGGAAAACAAACAAAAACAAAGATTCCTGATAAAATCTTTCTTTCTTTCTCCTCTAATCAAATGTGTTTTTTTTGGGTTTTTTTTTTGTTGTTTTTAAAGATTTTATTTATTTATTTGACACAGAGAGAGAGATTACAAGTAGGCAGAGAGGNGAGAGGAGGAAGCAGGCTCCCTGCTGAGCAGAGAGCCCGATGTGGGCCTCGATCCCAGGACGCTGAGATCATGACCTGAGCCGAAAGCAGAGGCTTTAACCCACTGAGCCACCCAGGCGCCCTAATCAAATGTTTTAAATACCACTTTCTAGTCTGAATTATTTAAAACCTTACCTAGAATAGTTTTGCAGTTCTTTCTTTCTTCTTATCTATCCATCCATTACTTATCATCTATCATCTATCTATTCATCTATCATCTATCTATATTTATTATGGGATGGTTTTACATATTTTTCTCTCTTCAAACTTAAAGGTATCACTGCTTGAAGTAGGATCTATTCCCAGGTGCTTCTATTACATGAGTCAACAACCCTTTCAGATAATAAATGTCAATGTAGATATGCATATTTTCTGCTGTTCCACAACAAAAAGAATACCAATTTGTAAAATTACACCAGATATTTGAGTCTGGTGATACAGCACTATCTCTTCTAACACTTAGGCTCATGAAAAATGTTACACTGCTCAGGAAAAACAAATTTTTCAGGAGGTCAACGTATGTAATGTGAAAAACCCAATTTTTTTTTTATTATTATGAATAGCAACAGTTCTTTCCAGTTTTGCCTCTGCCAAATTTATTTTTCACATCCTCCAAAGATTGTTTTTATCTCATTATAGGTATTTTGTGAAATATTATGCCTTCTGTGGCTTGGGCTAAAATAACCATGCTATCCATGTATTCTAGAGGTTAAAATTGTTAATTTTAATTGTTAATTACATTAACAAGACCAGAGTAATTAGGAAATATTTCTCTATTTCATTAATCCACTCAGAATAATAAACTATAAAAGAAAACATACTGAATTGGCATTCCCACTTTTAATTTAGACCTTTACAGTGGACAAGCTATGAACTCCTAAAAAGAAGGAAAAGAAAAGAGGTTTAGTTTAGTAGTTGGTATAGGAATTCATTTTAGTATAGGAACTATAATAATTTGGAAAAATAGTTTAACCAACCCTTATGGTAACAATTTAGATCCAAGAAAAGCAAGGGTATTACAAAGCCTTCAGAGAAGGCCAAACTGCCTTAAGATAAAGAGAGAAAATGTCTTTATTGTTGCAAAAGGGTGGAGCAAGATGAAAGATCATAGCTCTGAGAAGAAAAGACAAAGTGAGATGATCCAGGGGGGAAAGATACTTAAATGCTGCGATAGACTGAATGTGCACCCCCAAATTCATATACTGAAATCTTTTTTGGACGTGGAGCCTGTGAAAAGTGATGTGGTTATAAGGGTAGAACCCTCATTAATGGATTCAGTGCTCTTATGAAAGAGATCCCAGGAGGTCCTTCCCACCAGTGAGGACACAGCAAGAAGTCAGTGGTTTATGGATCACGAAATTGACCGTCACCAGATGCTGAATCTGTTGCCATCTTCATCTCAAACTTCCCAGCCTATAGATCTGTAAGATATAGTTTTCTGTTGTTTATGAGGCACTCAGTCTTTGATACTCTGTTATAGTAGCCTAAACCCAAACATCCATCAAAAGATGAATGGATAAACAAGATGTGGTATAGGGGTACAATAGAAAATTATTCAGACTTGGGGTACCTAGGTGGCTCAGTGGGTTAAACCTCTGCCTTCAGCTCAGGTCGTGATCTCAGGGTCCTGAGATCAAGCCCCGCATCCGGCTCTCTGCTCAGCAGGGAGCCTGCTTCCCCCCTCTCCCTCTGCCTTCCTCTCTGCCTACTTGTGATCTTTCTCTCTCTCTCTGTGAAATTAAAAAAAAAATTATTCAGACTTAAAAAGGACTAAAATTCTAACACATTACATATGCTACAACATTGAAGACATTATGCTAAGTGAAACAAAGCAGATACCAAAGGTAAAACACTGTAGAATTTCTCTTATCTGAGGTATCTGAAATAGTCAAATCTATAAAGTGACATAGTGGTTGCCAGGGACTGGAGGAAGAGGAAAATGGGGAGTTAATTTTACTGTTTAACAGGTACAAAGTTTCAGTTTGAGAAAATGAAAAGTTCTAGATGATGGATGGTGGTGATAGTTGCACAGGATTGTGAATCTACTTAGTGGCACTGAACTTAAAAACGGTAAAAATGGTAACTTTTGTGCGATATCTATTTTATCACAATGAAAAATATTCTTTGGAAGTCAACAATGGAGGGAGAGAGATTTTCAGGAATAAGGATGCCTTTAGTTCCATTTGAAGTTGTTTGTGATATAAACCCCACTGTTTTCTACCACTGAAGTCTTTAGAAAAATATAGTGTGCTCACGTTGTAAAATTTTAAGAGGCTAATGTTGATCAGTGTGGTTCAGCATATACAGAATCAGAAGCCCAAGAGGCAGAGAAGACTGAACATGTAAGTCCCTTGGGAGCTTGCATCAATCTTAGGAAGAATTTTGGACTTTTCTAAATCATGCCATTGGGACTCATAAGGTAAACTTTTATCCCTGAGATGCAGAACAGGCCCCCCGCTGACATATGCATGACCTTCCCAAAGAAAGGGCCAAGAAAATATTGTGGTTAGACTTCATGAAGTAAGAGGTACCTATGAAAGAGTTTCATGCTCCATGAGTAGATAACTTAGGACCCATTTCTTGCTTTGTCTAAGAGGATGCATCCAGTTAAAAACAAAATTGGTAACAAAAACTATATGCTTCAAACTCCCTTTCACTCTGCCTCCCCAAATAGTAGGACATACTCTGAAGATATTGTGTAAGTTTTATTTCTCATTTTAATTAAGATAATCACAAATGTAGCTATACTTACATATATTAAAAATAATACATTAAATATTACTTATTTACATTTGAGACTTCCACGTTTTCTTTGGAATATCACTTTTATTAAAAATAAACCTGTGATACAAGTTAGTGACCCATGTAGGGTGTTAGCTCTGCAGTATCAGCAGTTCTGAGACACAGCAGAGAAGAGGAGTTAAGAGAACCCAGGTACGAATTTTGACAAAACTAGACTAATATTCTGTAGTCTTGGAAAAATCACTTACATCTTTTTGTTTAAAAAGACAGCTATGGACACAGGNGCCTGCCTGTCTGCCTACTTGTAATCTCTCTCTCTGTGTCAAATGAATAAATAAAATCTTTAAAAAAAAAAAAAAAAAAGACAGCTATGGACACAGGGCCATCGCCTCCCCCCTTGCATTGCCCCCTCCCTGTGGAACCTGGTGACTCAAGCCTTCCTTTGCCCTTCCTGGTAAAGGCAGAGCGCCTTCCAGTGGAGTGCAGGGATGGGAAACATGATATTGAGAAGCATTACCACCTTCTGCACATGGTGATCTGGGTCTCCCCCAAGGGAAACCACCCTACCATCCTCACCTCCCAGGATGTGGGTCTCAATCACAAGGTCTGGTCCAACACCTTCTTCAACTTTGAGGACATGCAGATCACCCAGCACTCTGTGGTGTGCCACGTGGATGCCCCTGGTCAGCAGATGGGGGCTTACTGTTTCCCCAGGGGTACCAGTTCCCTTCCATGGAGCAGCTGCCTGCCATGTTTCCCCAGTGGGTTAAAGTATACAATTGGGTTCAGAGTGGGATCCAGAGCCTATGTGCTGGCCAAGTTTGCGTTCATCTTCCCCAGCCTGGTGGAGGTGCTGGTGCTGATGAACCCTGATCCTAATAGCAAAGGCTAGAGCGTGGCCACCAAGCTCTCTGGCCTGACCAGCACTTTAACTGACACAGTGCTATCCCATCTCTTCCGCCAGGAGGAGCTCTTGAACAACACAGAGCTGGTTCAGAGCTACTGGCAGCAGATCAGAATGTAGTGAGCCATGCCAACTCACAGGTCTTCTGGAATATGTACAACAACTGCAGAGACCTGGACATTAACCTTCCTGGAGCAGTGCCCAATGCCAAGACACTCTACCTGGTGATGCCAGTGGTTGGGGATAAGGTGCCTGCTGAGAATGGGGTGGTGGAGTGCAACTCCAAACCAGATCCAACCACCACAACCTTTCTAGGTGGCATATTCCAAGGGGCTTGCCCAGGTCACACAGCCAAGGAAGCTGATTGAGGCCTTCAAATACTTCCTGCAGGGCATGGGTTACATGCCGTTGGCCAGCAGGACCAGGTTTGCCTGCATCTCTAATTGGTGCCAGCTCAGTAGAAGGCAGCCACCCACAGACCTGTACCCACTCAGAGAGTGGTAAGGGGCTGGGCCAGATCAGTCACACTGTGGAGTTGTCCTGTTGGAGCCCTTGGCCCAGCAAAGACACCCACCTTCCCCTGTCCACAGACTGCAATCCTCCTGTCAGCTCATTTTCCCTAGCTGAGCCAAGGCCCTGAGGTAGAAAGTTGCTTGATCCTCCATCTCCATAGGAACGTGACTTGGGGGCTGAGGTTAAATGCTGGGATAGCCCAATGAGGGTTGGACGTACCACCTGAGAACTTCATGGTGTCTGCCTTTGGGAGCCAGTATGTGGCTGAGACTGTGCTGGGTGAGGGTCCCAGTAGACCCCCATTTTTGCCCCCAGGTTCCATGGACTATAACCCAATTAGAAGCAGTGTGTCCAAGGCCACTAGAAATGTGCTGTTGCTTGGGAGTGAATCTAAGAAAGAATAGAGTTTATCTGAAGAGATATGATCCAAGGTAATGTGACTTCTACAGGTTTGCATCACCATCTCAAGACTACTGGAGTAGCTTGGATTGGGGCTTGCTGGTACTGGGGTGGGAAGTAAAGATTCCTGAAGTGAACATGCGCCAACCTGAGGTGAAAGGCTCTCCACGTACCGGGGTCCCCTCCTTTGACCTAAAGTCCAGGGCTGTGCCACATACTTCCTGCCCACCCACACTATCAGGGAGAATCTCCTGGCCCAGAAGCCAGAGCCATTTGTCTTGGAGCCCAAATTAATTGCCACAAACCCTAAAAGAAGTGAAAGAAGGAAGAAAGCAATAAAAACTGCAGGGCTGTGGAGGGGCAGCAGCTGTGTGGGGGCTGCTCTGAGAGGACCCCTGCATCCACATTTCCTTTGCACATATCACCCCCTTCTAGAATCTTAGATCATTATTAGACTGTTCCAGAGCCTGCTAGAGTATTAGTCTGTCCCCAGTTGTATTCACTCACATGCTTCCTTTGAATATCAAATGTGACTGAAAAGCTGATAGAACTACTCCTTATTGCAGATAGCACTGCAAATCTTGGATTTTTTTTTCTGTGTTCTTTCAGATGAGATATCTATAAATATAGATAAATCAGGTTCTCCTGCATGTGGTTTTTCCATCAGAGGTTGGTTGTCTCTTTGGTCGAGGTGAACTTTTAATGCAGTTCATTATTTTCCTATTTCCTATTTCCAGAATATTTGCATATTCTGATGGCTAATATCATGAAACTATGAGATGACAAAATGTAAAATAAATAAAAACACTTGTCAAAGTAAAAAAAAAGGTTGCTATGGGTATAAAAGGAGTTTAAATATATTGAGTCTCATATATCACTCAGTTTCACAAATTGTTATAATTATTATTGTTTATAATCTGTTACATATAATTTTAAAGCACCTTGCAGAATTAGAGGCTAAAAAAATACATGTTGGCAATTTATTGATTGTATTAATTTCCTATTGCTCTTATGACAAATTACTACAAATTTTAAAGTTTTAAACCAACACAAACATACGATTTTAGAGTTCTGTAGGTTAGAGGTCTAATCCAGATCTCACTGGGCTAAAATGTTGTTGGCAGAGTGATATTCCTTACTGAAGTCTCCAGGGGACAGACTTTCAGCTAGTAGAGGGTGCCCTCGTTTCTTGGCTCATGGCTCCTTCCTCCATCTTCAAAGGAAGCAACCAGTGATATTGTGTCTGTCTGATCCTTCTTCCTTTGTCACATCTCCCTCTGACTCTGAACTCCCTCTGATTCTGAACTCAGTCCAATAATAAGGACCCATGTGATTAGATTGGACTCACTTGAATAATATGAGGTTATCTTCACATCTCAAGGTTCATACTTTTTTTTTTAAGATTTTATTTTCAAGTTACCACTACTCCCAACATGGGGCTTGAACTCTGAACCCTGAGATCCAGAGTCCCATGCTCCATCAACACAGCCAGCCATGCGCCTCCAAAAGTTCATAGTTTTAATCACATCTGAAAGTCTTTTTTGCCATGTAAGGTAACATATTCACATGTTCTGGGGGTTAGGGCATGGATGTATTTGGAGGACCATTATTCTGCTTACCACATTGAGTAAAAGATATAATGCTGATTTTAAACTGTTTTCTTTCCATGAAAATCCCAACACAGTACAAGAGAGTTGTAAGCCACCATTCTATATATTGACTATATCCCATGTGATTCACCTATTTTAGGGAAAATGATGGTAGAATATAATCAACTGGCCAAGTAGGGAGTCAGTTATTTTAAGTATCTTTAATATGCCCTAATCAGAAAGGTACTGCAATTAGTCAGCTTCCTACTGGGCACAATCCTAGCTGACTCTCAGTATATTTCAGGCTGATTATAATATCTATAATGCATACTTCATCTGATGCTTTTATCCATAAACTTCAATAAACTTTGCAAATACCAGCAGTCTTATTTTCCATAACCTCCAAAATACTAATTTCATCATGCCAATGCTCATGTCAAAGACACTGAACATTCACAAACTTTCAAAAGAGAAACATCATTTTAGCCCTATATTAGCTTTCCATCCAATAAATGGGAATGCAGTGTTAGAAGCTGGGGGAAAAAAAGGAATTTAATTCAACAATAAAAAATTAAGTTTCTTAATGTATTAGTTTGGTAGGGTTGCTATAACAAAATACCATGCATTGGGTAACTTGGAATAATAGAAATTTTTTATCTCACAATTTTGGAGCTTCAAAGTCTAGATCAAAGAGTCAGTATGGTTGATTCCTTCTGGGGCTGTGAGGAAAAAAATCTGTTCCCTGCCTCTCACCAAACTTCTGGTGGTTTTATCAGTCTTTGGTATAGAAGCATCACCCAGTCTCTGCCTTCATCTTCACTTTAATTCTCTCTTTTTTGCATGTCTCTCTCCAAATTGTCCACTTTCTGTAAGAATACCAGCTGACCTCATTTTAACTTTCCTACCTCTGTAAATATCTAATAAGGTAACATTCTGAGATATTGGGAGTTAGGATTTCAACATATGAATTTGGAGGGCCCACAATTCAACCCACAGCACTCAGTGTTAGATATTAACTTTTCCATATAGATGCCACTTGGCATCATTACTTTGTCTGGCATGATGTCTGAGAGGCAGAAATAAAATTTTATTATATGAATTGACATCCTTACATGGCAAAATGGTCATGCAAAACACAATTTAGGAAAAATAATGGTATGAAGCCACAAATCATCAGAATTATATTTTGTGCTATCAGTACTCAAGTACTTAAAAATTGCAAAATTCCTGTTAAGAACTCTGTGTGATAGGTCACTTCACTCATTGCACTTAGAATTGATCAAAAGCTACTGCTGCCCACCTGGTTCACTGCAAATAAAATCTGAAGATACAGTGCAGGGTGCAGCTTAACTCATGACAACAGTCAGCACCAACTAAATCATATTTTTTATGTCACAGGCAGTAAACAAAGCACAAATCAAATAGCAGTGAAACTAGAAAGTACTACCATTATAAGTTATTGACAGCAAAATTTCTTATCACTACCCTACCAAGGTTGAAGAACAAAGCAACTGATACACAAAGAAGTTAGAATATGTCTATCTGTGAAGATGGTAAGAATGGCTTAAGGTCAGATTCTTATCTAAGAGGGTTTTTGTTTTGTTTTGTTTTGTTTTGTTTTTTTGGTCTCTGCTAAAGAACAGTGAAGAAAAAAAAAAAAGACCCAGTCATCTGTCACCCACTATATAAACCTCAAAAACAGTATTAAGCATCTTTGTATTCAGGTCAATTAGACATTCCACAAATATTTATTGAGCATCTATCACATGCCAAGCATTCTTCTAAGCTCCATTACATATCTAATAATAAACAAACAGAATCTCTATTGATAAAAAATCTTAGTCTTTGTAATTATTTTAAATTAAATTTCTTCTTTGCAGTTTCTAGGAATATACTCCTACCAACAGATTGGAATTGTGTGTGTGTGTGTGTGTGTGTGTGTGCTTAATGTTTTTTGGCATAATTCTTATATTCTAGATTTTAATTCTTTATTGTAAATATTAAAATATATTTATTCTCATTTAACATATATTTTAGTTTTTAATTTGAGTATTTTAATACAGGCTGGTTCAAATATTTTTTTAAAAGCTATTATTTATTCATTTGAGAGAAAGAGAGAAAGAGAGACAGAGCACAAGCAGGGGAAAAGGCAGAGGGAGGGGGAGAAGGAGGCTCCCTGCTGAGCAAAGAGCCTGATAAAGGCTCCATCCCAGGACCCAGAGATCCTGACCTGAGCTGAAGGCAGACACTTAACCATCTGAGCCACCTAGGCACCCATGGCTTAAATATTAATACATTTATAGAAGGAGTATATTCTTCTAGGTCAACACTAGGAAGGAAAGCATAATCTAGTGAACCAGTATTTTCCAAATTACCAATATATGATAATAATAAAAAAAAAACATGCATGGGTAGAAGACTGTCTCCAATGCTAGAAAGACCAGTAGATTTCAATGTAATAGAATATAAGTTTATTGATATGTTTCAAAATACAATTTGTAACAACTTTTCAGAGACTACCACTTATCAAATTTTGCGTAGGATCAAATATCCACAACTATCTGAAAAGGCTTTTAAAATACTCCTTTTTACAACTACATGTCTACATGAGGCCAGATTTTCCTCATATACTTCAAGCAGAGCAACATATCACAACAGATTGAATATTAAAAGTGTATGAGAACTTCTCTGTCTTCTTGTCAGCCAAATATGGAAGAGATTTGCAAACATATAAAACAGGGCACTTGGGTGACTCAGTAGGTTAAGCATTTGCCTTCAGCTCAGGTCATGACCTTGGGGTCCTGGGATTGGGGTCCTGGGATCAATTCCCATATCCGGATCCCCACTCAACAGAGAGACTGCTTCTCCCTCTGCCTCTCCCCCTTGCTCTTTCTCTTTTTCTATTTCTCTCTCGCACGTGCACATGCAAAAATAAATAAAATCTTTAAAAATATATAAAACAGTGCCTTTTACAAAACAGTTTCTATTTAAAAATGCTATTTATGTTAACATTTAATGGGCTTATCATAAGTAATAAGTATAAGAGACTTTTTCATTTAATTTCTACTATAGTAAATATTGATAGATATAACCCGTATGAAACAAAACCTCTCTAGGATCCACAGTAATTATAATGAGGTCCAGAGACCCAAGAGTTTAAGAATTGCTACACTGATATATATTCATTAGCGCATTGCAATAAGTAATGCAATTAAAAAAAAAAGATACAAACATTGCCTGCCTGGGCTCCTCCAAGCCCGGCCCAGACTGGGGGTGATCCTCCTGGAGCCATGGGAACATGTGGCAGATGCTGCACTTCCCAGAACCTAATGCCATTAGATATTGTTATATATTCTTTATCTCTGCTCCATACTCACCAAGCAAACCTCTGATGATATGATTTTCTAGTTTTTCTGCAGGAAAGTACTATATAGTTCTACAGATAATTTTATTTATTTAGAAGTTATATTTTTTCATTACAAAAAAAACAGACTCTGATTTTAACCATCACAGCTATTTCAACCACTCATGATAGGACTTTGGTCACTTCTGCACAAACACCAGGCCCTTAAATTCTTTCCCATCAGTGGAACTTGGTAAGGGTCCTTCAGGTTTGCTTAAACAGATTTCCCTAATCTCACATCATGATATTAGTCCTATGTATTCCAGAAGACCCTGAGACACCTTTGCAAATATTTCTACACCTATAAAACAATGAATTACAAGGAGTCCCAGAAAGGACAGGCACCTCCAGGCCCAAAAACTTGTTAGGCTCATTCCTAGAACCAAGATGGTGGTTGCCTTAACAAAATCTGTTTCAAGATAACTTCCTCTGTGAAGAATAGAACCTATTTTTTTTTAATTTCTGAGAAGAAAAAAATTAATCTCTATCTAACCAATAATTAGATATGTGTTTTTATATATCATAATTTAATGATTTAATTGGAATTGATAGGATTCAGGTATGTTGATTCACCAAGGTGGAGAAACAAAAATTTCAGAGCATACAGACTCACCAAAATGGCACCAAATTGTGATGATATCTTAATTCACATACATGCAAAAAAAACAAAACAAAACAAAAAAAACACCTTTGTAGAGACTTGTGAATCACCAAGATATACTGAATAGATTGTTTTATTAGCAACTTCTCATACTTCCAATGAAGGAAGTGGTAATAAGTCTTTATTAACTTGGCTAAAGGAGTTTCCATTTCTTGATCTCTTTGCAATTTTTTCTTTTTGTAAGCTTCTGCTCTCTTTTTTAATATTCTACTCTGTAATGCCATAATGCTCAACAGCCTACTTTGGGATTGTAGCTTTCAGAAAAAATTGTAGAAAATCTTTAGTCTTGTCTATGCACTTGAAAATGATTTTATTTTATGACAATTTTATCATTCTACTGTTAAAACTTTCCACTTTCTCCTGTATGCTATAAAAACACTAGCAGCCTCCTCTGCTTTTAACAAGAAATGGCAGAACCATGCTGTAGTTCTGTGTTCTGCCCTCAGCTATGTTTTGCTTCTTTGTGACGGTATTCTCTACTCTTGCTATAGAAGACTTATTCTAAATTCCATTAAAAATAATGGACTGCTACTAAATGGTTATTTACTTGAAAATAGATGCTCAACTGAATAAAAATATGAACACAGGGGTACTTCTCCCAATATTATTAACTCCCCCTATTCCTCAGTTTGCACTCAAAAGACGTTCACTTTTAATATTTATACATTTAATATTTATCTTCCCAAAATATTGTATTTATTGTTCCACCTTTTGGGACTTGATGATTTATTAATATATGGCACCATTCACTCTTTCACTCAACATCACATGAATTTAAGTGTTGTGACAGATTCTGAAAATACAAAAATGAATAAGCATTATCCTTGTTCACTAAAAATTTTAAGTTCTAACATGGAGAGTGTGACTACCAATATAAAATATAATATAATATAATGTGATATAATATAATAGGGTTAGTTTGTCGAAAATTCTGTGAGAGAATTGAGAAGAAACAATTAATTATTCCTGGAAAGTAACAAGGGAATGCTTTATAGAGAACATAGTAATTAATCTGTATATTAAATAAATGACAAGTAGAAGAACTTCACTGAGGAAATGAGGGAAACATGGGATAATTGGGGGCTGCACAAACTCACAGAGTAATTCAAGAAACATGTGCTTGCGGAGTGAAGAGGAATGCAGGTTGCCTGCAGGGTTACAGGTATCACAGAACTGAAAGGCATGAGGCAGGGAAATTAGGCTGTAGGCAACTATGAATGCCATCTAAGCAATATGGGTTTTTTTTGTCATATAAGCATCATGAGTGAGACATTCAGTTTTGTATTTTAGAAATGTGAGTGTGACAGGAATATGGACAATGGATTATAGTGCAGAGAATATAAGGAACATGACTCAGTTTGATAAGGCAATAAAAATGCAATGTTAGGGGTGACTGGGTGGCTCAGTGGGTTAACTTTCTGCCTTCAGCTCAGGTCATGATCTCAGGGTCCTGGGATTGAGCCCTGCATCGAGCTCCCTGCTTGGCGGGAGCCTGCTTCCCCTCTCCCTCTGCCTGCCTCTCTCCCTACTTGTAATCTCTCTCTCTCTCTCTCTCTGTCAAATAAATGAATAAAATCTTTTTTAAAAAATGCAATGTTACAGGAGGGAAATTCAAAAGAAATATCCTGAATTAAATTTATTGTTAAAAGAAAATTGGGAATACCAATCATCTAAAGATCGACACAGATAGCTCTTTTCCTGTACTATGTTTTCTATTCTCTTCCTAATTCTTAGTACATCAAAAACCTATACATTTTTTTCTCGTAGTTTTCTCTTAATATCCACATTTTATCTACTTTTATATAACCAAAACATGTTTGTCATGAGTCCCATTAGATGATGATAATGTAATAATAATAATAATAATAATAATAATAATAATACAATAATAATAGAGAAAAAGTACTTGTACACAAGAGTTTTTAACTACAAACTCACTTTTAGGTGTCAAAATTTATATTTATAAATTTCATATATTAAATTAGCTTTGTCCAGGCTTGATAGAAATGCCCACAACCTGGTAGAAGCAAAAAAAAAAAAAAAAAAAAAAATTTCCCTTAAAAATTCATCTTTAACTATACTAGAATTAAAATGTAAAAATCTTCACTTTTTCCCTGCCTCTGGAGTCCCACAGGTCAAGTACAGCCAAATATATGTTAATTACCAGGAACTACATAAAAGTAAAAGATACAAAAAACAAACATAACTGAACAAAAATGACAACAAAAAATTTTAAAATTAGAATCTCCAAGGACTTCAGTTATTAGATTTATCACATGTAGAATATAAAACATCTTGTGTATAAAACCTTAAAAATATATAAACACACTTGAAAACAGTATGCAAGGAACACTCGACAAGTTTTAAAATGAACCAAAAGGAATTTCAAGAATAAGGAAAAGGATTATTGAAATTAAAACTCAACAGGTGAAATAAACATCATATTAGACATTTAGACTTATATTAGACACATAATTCTGAGGAAATAAATAATGACTTGGAAAACATATATTTGAAAATGATAAGGAATGCAGCACAGACAGACAAGAAAGGAATATGGAAAATGCATGTGAATCTGAGAGCCATGAGGTTGAAATAAGAATGCCAAACCTAAGCTGAAGTGGAGTTCCAGCATGTGAGAACAGAGAGAAGAGGAGAAAGAAAATGTTTAAAATAATACTAGCTGAGAATTCTCCAAAATTTGTAAAAGATGCGAATCATGATATTCATGAATTACAGTGTATTCTGAGAGAGAGAGAGAGGGGTGAGCAGGGAGAGGGAAAGGCAGTGAGTAGGAGGGTAAAAGAAAGAGAGGAGAGGAGAGGAAGAAGGAAAGAAGGAATAGAGAAAGGAGAAAAATGTTACAAGGCCCTGGCAGTTGGTTTAGATTGGTAAAGACACCTTAAACTGTTAAATTGGACATTTTACATCCTTTGTTTTAATGTAGACCTTAATGACTGCTTTCATACATCAAGGTCTTTTTTAGTCTACATTCAGTTTTTTAGGGTTTTTTTTCCCCCAATTCAGTAGGAAAGGATTACATAATGGGCTTAAATAGAAAATCTGTGCTGGACTGGAAGCATCAACATTGCAAATGTGTGTCAACATGAGCAGGTTCTTAATTTTCTGAGCCCAAGATTCTCTCAACTCTAATTGCTTTTGGCATAAAATGCAGAAAGGCAGTAGCACATCTTAGTTTAGCTGTGTTCTTGGCATGAACAGTTGAACTGTTGATAGCAGAGGGACTTTTTGTAGGATTTCAAAGTCAGTTTGCTTAGAAATATGCATATGCCTAAGTTAACAGTTTCCCCAATACCAAAAGAGAGTATCTCCCGCATACGTGTCCAGATATTAAAAGAAAGTGTAGATTTTTGGAAAGACTCCAACTTTTCCTATCAAGATCCTATTCACATTGAGTTTTCCAGAGTTCTAAAATTAGTACATTTTTCAGATCTATTGGAAATGAAAGGGACGTGAATGAAGTGGAGTGATGAATAAATTCTACATTGGAAAAATGCAGTTAGTTTTATATATAGGCTACTAACTAAATTCTTCTAAATAAGAAATCTTTTAGCCTTTTCTCTTCCCCTTCCTCTTTCTTTCCATTCCAGACATCTCAGTTCTAAAACCATTAGATGGACTGAGCAAAGCAGGCTTTCAAGCGAATGGGGGTGAGAAATAGAATTTACCATGACCTAGAGTTGTGTGTTACAGTCTGAATGGTGAAGCAAGTCTGCCCGGCTCAGGGTGTCAGAACCTGACCAGAAAGAGGAAAACTTGTGTAGTCCAGCACAGGGTGTGAGAACCTGTAGGTGAAGAAGACATGAGGGAAAGAGTATGATCCACATAGTGTCAGAGCCTGAGTGGGGCAAGAAGGGCACCCATGACAACCAGCATAGGATGCCGGAGTGCAAGTGGAAAGAAAATGCCATTCTTTGGGGGGAGACAGTAGGCTCTATGATGTCAACACCTAAGTGGAGTGGGTGATGCATCCACATGGGGATGAGGGGTTGTCTGGCCTCAGGAATCATAACCCAAGCAGGACAAGAAGGGTGCCCACACAGAGCCATCACCAGACACGTGCTGTCAGTGCCTGAGCAGAAGGACACCACATGCCAGGGGAAGGTGTAGACCAGCTCACTGTAAGATGTTAGTGCCCAAGAAAGGTGAGAGAGGAAGATGGCCCATGATAAGAAGATGTGTAGGTTTTCGGACCCTGAGCATTCTGAGGAAGGTGTACACACAGCCTAGCTCAGAGTGGCAGAGCCTGAGAAGGGAGAGAACAGCTTTCACACAGAGGGTAGACCCCTACAAAGGTACTGGAGCCCAAGATGGGTAAGGAGAGTGACTGCCTGGGGGAAGCACAGCATGGAGGGTCAGAGCCCTCATAAGCAAGAGTACAAGGTTGGGGAGGGTGTGGTAGTAGATATGGGAGATTGGTTGCATGATGAAAGAAAGATCAAATTATTAATATATTAAATGTAATGGAGATCAGATTTATCACTGTCAGAGAAGGGAGCTAAGGGAAGAAAAGGAAAAACACCTAGAATGAACCCTGTTTGATTGGATTAGAATTGGAACTATCAATGTGACTTCAATGTTTCTGATGGATAGAGACAGAAAAATGAATGTAAATAATAAAGTGTATATGTCATGTGCATGTGTGTGCATTATATTATGCATATAGTTTATCTTCACACATATGTATGTATGTATGTAAGTATGCAGATGCATGAGTTTATTCCCTAATTCTGCCCACTAAGGGGATGTAGGAGAAGCAAAACCTCAATAACAACCAGCACATCTGGTGCTGAGTGTTGGCTTCCAAACATGATTCTCCATGAAAAGGAATAAGGGCTCCTCAGAGAAATGGTTGACTCTAGAGCTAAGGTACAGAAAATACAAGGTGAGCCAGGAATATCTGTTTGTGTCAAAAAACAAGGAAGAGCTCAGAAAAAAAAAAAATCTGGTACATGTGAAAAGGAAACAAGAGAACATGGCTTGAAAGGGCTCCTCCTGCTTGTATCAGGAACAATTTAAACATCAAAATAAAAGCTGATAGGAACAGATCAAAACCCATTGAGTAAAATAGGAAATCATAAATCTAGAGAAATATTAATTAAATGTCTAATGAATATAAAATTTATACAGATTGTAACTGCCCACAAAATACATGATAATTACAAAGGGTAAATAGTAACTTTACATTGGATGAGCCTGACATGCACCATCTTAAACCAGTAATTAAACTGAACATCATATATAATAAGACAAATAAAAATGTTTTCCACCTTAATGCAGATGAGAAAAGCACATGATTTTTATGATTATCCCAGCCAGAAATGCATAACCTGACTCTAATTATAAGGAAATATCAAACTCCAACTGGCTCACATCCTACAATAACTTTAAAAGTGCCAATGTAAAGGAAAG
The DNA here is from genome assembly GCA_002007465.1 of Ailurus styani. Lineage (NCBI taxonomy): Eukaryota > Metazoa > Chordata > Mammalia > Carnivora > Ailuridae > Ailurus > Ailurus styani. Next base: position 6,288,280 of record LNAC01000010.1, on the reverse strand, counting down.
ACAAAGGAATATTTCGAGACTGAGATATGAACATTAAATGTTAAGTGTCTGACTTGGAACCAGGTCCATTGGCAATAAAGTACATTTTTGAGACTATTCGTGTAACTGATATAAGTCTGATGATTAGATGATAAGAAGGTACTAATATTAATATCTTAATTTTGATTGTTGTAAAGTAATTATAAAAGAGGGTAGGGATAGGGTGGATGGGTTATGGACATTGGGAAGGGTTTGTGCTTTGGTGAATGCTGTGAAAGGTGTAGGCCTGTTGATTCACAGACTTATACCCCTGGGGCAAATATTAAAAAGAAAAAAAAAGAAATAGTAACATTAAAAAAAAAGAGACTTCCCTTTATTTATAGTAAAGTATTTTTTAAAGATTTTACTTATTTATTTGAGAGAAAGAATGAGAGAGAGAGAGCATCAGAGGGGGGAGGGTCAAAGGGAGAAGCAGACTCCCTGCTCAGCAGGGAGACTGATGCAGGACTCATCCCAGGACTCCAGGATCATGACCTGAGCTGAAGGCAGTCCCTTAACCAACTAAGCCACCCAGGCACCCTGTAGTAAAGTATTTTTGACAGGTGTTGGACATCAAGTTAAGAAGTCAAGTGACAAATCTAAACTTGACATTCATTAGTCATTTTTTTTCATACTGATGATTTCTATCAATATGCAGAAGATTTGGAATACATATTCATATCTGTTTTGTCATGATGAAACTTGTTTAAAAATCCAAAATGGAGCCGCATTCAAAACAAATTCTTCCTCTCTCTGCTCTAGATCTCCCTGATCCATCCATTCACAATGAGTCCTCTGAAGTCACATTGTCCATTTCAAATGGAGTGTGCAGGTAAGGATTTCCTAGGTGAGGTGTGCTTGGGTTCTTCTCCACATTGATTTTGTATTACAAAATATGACTCTTCTAAAACATTCCTTTGGAAGGATTCAGGAACCTCCTCAATAGGAAAAATATGTATATATATCCCTGATCTGCTCTCTTACAAACTTATCATGAGGTAAAACTGTTGTGAAAGAAACTGAGGGAAATAGGTATATTCACATAAGAATATATGATAGTATAATATTCATAAAATAATAAAAATTGAAAAATCCTATCCATTCCATAGTATACTGGTCCACAAACCCCAAGTAGCCAGATATAAAACTGTACATGATAACATAAATTGTTCTTTAGTCTAGTTATCTGTGATCAAGAGAACAAAATATAGCAAAGCCTCCAAAAGAGAGTAATAAAAATATCAAGAAATCTACAAACAATATATCCACTCATTCAATACAATATTGAGAAAAGCTGGAGAACTCAAGACCTTAGAAATTACTTATTGGAGGGCGCCTGGGTGGTTCAGTGGATTAAAGCCACTGCCTTTGGCTCAGGTCATGATCCCAGGGTCCTGGGATGGAGGCCCACATCGGGGTCTCTGCTCAGCAGGGAGCCTGCTTCCTCCTCTCTCCTCTCTCTGCCTGCCTCTCTGCCTACTTGTACTCTCTCTCTCTGTGTCAAATGAATAAATAAAATCTTAAAAAAAAAAATTACTTATTGGAACATAACAGCAATCTTCAAGTATCTGAAGCAGTATCATGTGAAAGAAGAATCAGGACTAATAAATGGAAATTAGAGAAAGACATATTTATACTGAGTTAAAAAGAAAAGCAAAACTTGAAATGTTTCAAATGTAAGAAGCTGCCTAGGCAAGTGACTAGTTCACTAGAATATTCACAACACAGGTAATTGCTTGATAAAAGGGTAGAATAACAGGCTGGTCACAAGGGATCTTTGATATGTAAGTTCACTTCTGATCTTATAGGTCTATTGTTTTATATATTCAAAACTATCAGAAATAAGCTAGTGACTCCAAAGTTCATATATTAGTGTGACTTTAGAAGGCATATATTACAATCTTCATTGCTAAAGGTTATTATACAAACATGGTCATTTTTTCTAAAAATAATCTCTCTCACAAAGTCTGGCCAAACTTCATAAATCCCCTGAAATAGGTTTATAAGTGATAAACTCAATAGGAATTATATACTGAAGGGCAGACATTGATTGAAAGGAAATGTGTTGGCTTTTGATACATTGTGTTCAATAGTGATTCCATTGCTGAGGAATATTCATTGTCCTGCAGCTAACCAATTTTACATCGTGGTGACATAAGCAAAAACCATATTTTTTCAATACCTTTTTATTGTAGAAGAATGTGTTTGTTTCCTTAATCATCATTTAGAAAGTGACATTCAAGGACAGGCATGTTTGGGAAATCAGAGCATAACAAATTACATTACGTCTTCAAATCATGCTTTGGAGTTAAAAGAACAGGTAAGCAGGTGCCTTTATGCAACTTGCATTTAAAAACTAATTTCTTTGGTGAAGCATTATTTAGGATGTGAATTTATTTATTATTTATATACCAAACTACCCAAATTGTGCTAAGATAAAATTCTGTGTACCTATGACAAAAAAAATGTACTATCAAAAATCAAATTATTTTTTTAACATTTTACTGATATGACACTATATATCTGTACATATGGAAACATGTGAATGACTAGATGAATTTGTCTCTTTTCATCTGAATATCTGCATACTGGGCTTAACACGTCTTCAGACAGAATTGATAAATTCAGCCATAAGTAAGGAAAATGCCTTAGCCAAGAATGTGTGACTGGATTGGAAATACAGTTTATGAATTTAAGAATGTTAAGTGTGTGTGTGTGTGTGTGTGTGTGTGTGTGTATCAGATAGTGAAGTTAAAAAAAAAAAGATGAAAAAGAGGTAAATCTAATCCAAATCTAAAATAATAACTTATAATGGTGAAGGTTTCATGACAGAGGGTACCCATATAATGGAACCACCATCAAGAAGTTGACTATTCTTCACCACACAGGAGCCATATCAGAGACTCAGTTTCTGGTAAATTGGGCACTCAGCAATGGTGATAGCCAGATGGAAAATGCTTGCTATTTTAACAAGGCATAACTCCAAGGCCTTATTTTTCATTAGGCCATGAAGCAAGTACCAGTTTTATAAAACAAAGAATATAGATGATCTTTGAAGAAATGGACCATCTTGTTCAATTGATTTGAGACTTTTTCATAGAGTTGATGTTTTTTGGTAAATATTCACATGGGATATCAAAATTTCCAACTCTGAGTCTATTCCAAAATGCCCATCCCTATAACACTTTCAAAAATTTCTTCCTCAAAGTATTAATTCGAAGACCTTCATAATCTTGCATAAGAATGTGCATTCCCTACATAAGAACTGGTATAAGCTTTGATATCTATTTGCTTCAGAGTCTATGAAATTCTGGTCTCACATATATCACTTAATATTGAAATGCTAAACAGAACATTTAAAGTTTTCAATGGACAGATACAACAACAATTAGTTCAAAATGGACATTTTGTCATACACAGACACCTTGGGGAGCTTTTCACTTGTGCATGAATGCTCAGACATTTGATCTTTACCAAAGTCCTCTAGAATAAGGAGAGTTTTTTCAAAATGAATCTGTTGAAGGACAGCATTTCTTGAAATCACAGAAGACTCTTCAATAAGTCTCCTATTTACCATAGGTTTCAAGCAGCATATGGATCTGCTAGAATGGGCATACATGGACACTAGCAGTTGTCTCTTTCTTAATGGTAGGGAAGCAAAAGTTCCTTTATTTTGAATAGGTTAATAAGAATGTCCTAGAACACTGAAAGTTTATTTATATTACAGGTGCCCTTTGCTATTCCTAGGTTATTTATCTTTCAACTCCCATTAGGCTTGTCTAATCAAGACATAATGATTAAAGCTAACATTTATTCTCTCTTACTATGTGGCAGTTACTCTCTTAAAAGGTCTAAGCACTTTAAATATATGAACTCACTAGATCTCCAAAACAACTCTATGAGATAACTACTATCATTAACCACATATTACGGATAAGAAAAATGAAATACAAAGATGTGTCCCCAGTCATATAACTAGAAATTAGTGGAGATTAATTTAGACCCATTTATTTTTCTCTCAAGTTCATACTTAGTCCTTTCTCTTTTAAAACTTTCTTTCCCTTTATTACCTTTTGCCTATTTTTCCCTCCACTCAGTCTACTACATGGGACTTGCCAACATATTTTTTGGGGGGAAACATGATAGTTTAACTTTGTCTCAGAATATACTTTAAAGCAACTTATACAGACTTCCCTTTTCATTATCTACGAAAAGCTAATGACTTGAGAGTGTACTTTGTAGACTAAGTTATTATCCTTCTGATAGATTCATTTTAGTTTAAATATGATAGATTTACTATGAAGAGTAAACAAATTAATCCTAAGGGGATTGTTAAAATATAAAAACAAACAAACATACATGCATTAATGAATTTTTGCCCAGAAAGAAAAAGAAAGAAAGAAAGAAAAGATATATTTGCTTTCTTAATATCCTGGGAAGATTGTGAAATAATCACCAAATATCACTGGGGAAAAATTGGGGGATATAAAGAAAACATCATTCTGGGAAAGCTCCCAGAATGTAACCTTAAGGCATACCCTGGTGATAGATCCTTATTTATCACTAGCATGTTCTTGAAATTTCTCACTTCCTCCTGTCCACCATCAGGTATCCTCAGCTCTATTCTCTATGAATGTCACATGATACAAGAACCACGTCATACTTTTTAGCGAGCAGTACAAACCACTCCCCATTTCTTCACCTTTCTCTAAATTGAACTGTTGATTTCCTGAACAGAGAGTAATTTTTCCCCCAGTGATTTGTTAATAAAATTCCTGTGATGAATCAGGGATTAGTGTTAGTGACAAGCTGACAATAACATAGTCCTTGTCCAGGAGTGTCACATTTTGTACCTGAATGAGTCATAATAAATTGAAATTTTTCTGCCTTTCCCCCATCATGTGCCAAATGTTCCTATAGGCATAATCACTCACTCACCCATTGCTTAGGCAGTGACATGTAATTAAAATTGTATCATACAAATAGGATGAGAAAGTGTGAATTCCCATCAGATAATAAAAACTTGCAAAATACTGCACAGCACATCTTATTTCACTTGTTTTAAATTTTAATCAAGCATGATAAAGAAAATGTTTACAAAAGAACTAAGCTATCTATGTTAAAATATGAATATCAACATATCTTTATAAGTGCATATATATCATATTTATATTCATTCAGCATTCAAACAGAAAACATTAATTGAACATTTACTGAGCACTAAGCACAACATACACCTTATGGCTCTAAAAAACATCAGTAATGATTATCCTTGGGTAAGATGTGGAGAAGTAGGAAAACCCTAAGTTTGCCCCCTCCCTTGAACACAGCTAGATAAATATGAAAACATTCTGAATACCCAAGATATAGATTGGAAGTCTCAGAGAACAACACTGCACATCTATAAACTGGAAAAATGATCCACGAAAGAAATAGCAATTTTTAATTTTATTTTGTTTTATATATTTTTTAAATTGTCTTTTCTTTTTCCTTTCTTTCTTTCTACCTTTGTTCTATGAAGTTTCTCATAACAAGCAGACTAAAACACATATAGGATCTAGCTTCTTTTTATGTATTTATTTTATTTTATTTTTTAAATTTTATTTTTAATTTTTTAGTTTGTTTTATTTTGCTTTTTTTTCCCTCCAAAATGACAAGACTGAGGAATTCACCCCAAAAGAAAGAACAGGAAGAAATAATGGCTAGAGATTTAATTACTACAGATACAAGTAAGGTGTTAATACACAACAATTTAAAACAATTATAAGGGGGGACCTGCGTGGCTCAATCAGGTGTCCAACTCTTGATTTTGGCTCAGGTCATGATCATAGAGTCATGAGATAAAGCCCCATATTGGGCTTTATGCTGGGCATGGAGCATGCTTAAGATTCTCCTCTACCTCTCCCCCCCGAAAAATAAATCAATTCATTAAATAAGTAAAACAATCATAAGGATATTAACTCAGCATGAAAAAGCATAGAAGACACTAGAGAATCCTTGCTGTAGATGTAAAAGAACTAAAATCTAGTCCTGTCAAAATTAAAATGCTATAAGTGGGATGCAAACACAAGTAGATGTTATAAAAACAAGGATGGATGAGATAAAGGAACAAATCAGTGATACAGAAGATAAAATTATGGAAAATAATGAAGCTGAAAGGAAGAGGGGAAACAAAGCCCACTGTCACCAACCCATATCATAGTCAAATTCACAAAATAAAAAGACAACCAAAGAATCCTGAAAGCAGCAAGGGGGAAAAATGTCCTTAACCTATAAGGGAAAACAGATCCTGTTTTCAGCAAATCTGTCCACAGAGACCTGGCAGGCCAGAAGAGAGTGGCAGTATATATTCAATGTACTGAATGGTAAAAATACACACCCAAGAATACTTTTTCCAGCAAGGCTGTCATTCAGAATAGAAGGAGAGATAAAGAGTTTCCCAGACAAACAAAAACTAAAGGAGTTTGTGACCACTAAACCATCCTGCAAGAAATATTAAGGGGGAGCTCTTTGAGTTGGGGTGGGGAGGAGCAACAAAGACAAAAAAAAAAGACCAGAGAATATCACCAGAGATACTAATTCTACAGGTAACACAGTGACACTAAATTCATATCTTTCAATAATCACTCTGAATGTAAATGGACTATGTGCCAATCAGAGACATAGGGTATCAGACTGGATTTAAAAAATAAAAAAAAAAAAAACATGATCTATCAATATCCTGCCTACAAGAGACTCATTTTAGACACACTTTCAGATTGAAAATGAGGTAGTGGAGAATCATCCATCATAATAATGGACATAAAAAGAAAGCCAGAGTAGCCATACTTATATCAGAAAAAACAAATTTTAAAAGAAAGGCTATAAGGAGATGAAGAAGGACATTATATCATAATTAAGGAGTATATCCATCAAGGTCTAAAATTATAAATATTTATGCCTCCAACTTGGGAGCACCTGAATATATAAATCAATTAGTAATAAACATTAAGAAACTCTTGGATAATAATATAATAGTAGTAGGGGACTTTAACACCCCACTTACAGCAATGGACAGATCATCTAAGCAAAAATCAATAAGGAAACAATAGTTTTGAATTACACACTGGACCAGATGGACTTAACAGATATATTCAGAACATTTCATCCTGAAGCAGCAGAATATGCTTCTTTTCAGTGCACATGGAACATTCTCCAGAACAGATCACATATTGGGTGACAAATCAGCCCTCAACACATACAAAAAGATTGAGATCATATCACACATATTATCAGACCACAGTGCTATGAAACCAGAAGTCAACCACAAGAAAAAGTTTGGAAAGACCACAAATACATGGAGGTTAAGGAACATCTTACTAAAGAATGAATGGGTTAACCAGGAAATTAAAGAAGAAATTTTAAAAGTACATGGAAGCAAATGAAAATGAAAATGCAACATTCTAAAACCTTTGGAATACAGCAAAGGCAGTCCTAAAGGGAAGTATATTACATATAGGCTTACCTCAAGAAGCATGAAAATTGTCAAATATATAACCTAACCCTACACCTAAAGGAACTAGAAAAAGGACCAGCAAATAGCCTAAAGCCAGCAGAAGGGGAAAGGTAAAGATTAGAGCAGAAATAAATGCTATAGAAACAAACAAACAAACAAACAGTAGAACAGATCAATGAAACTAAGAGCTGATTCTTTGAAAGAATTAATAAAATTGATTAAGCCCTAGCCAGGATTATCAAAAAGAAAAAAGACCCAAATGGATAAAATCACAAATGAAAGAGAAGAGATCACAACAAATAATATAGAAATACAAACAATTATAAGAGAATACTATGAAAAATTATATGCCAACAAACTGGGCAATCTGGAAGAAATGGACAAATTCCTAGAAACTTACAAACTGCCAAAACTAAAACAGGAAGAAACAGAAAGTTTGAACAGACCCATAACCAGCAAAGAAACTGAACCAGTAACCAAAAGTCTCCCAACAAACAAAAGTCCCAGGCCAGATGGCTTCCCAGTGGAATTCTACTGGACATTTAAAGAGTTAATACCTATTCCTCTCAAACTGTTCCAAAAAATAGAAATGGAAAGAAAACTTCCAAACATAAGAAATAAACATGTGATAATCAAGTTAAGCATGAGCAAGGTTGGAATGGAATACACATGTACTTGGTAAGTACACATTACTGAATGATATCTGGCTTTGATTCAAGAATTCCCATGTAGTACTGATTTAGATTTACGTTTTTACTTTCATATGAAGGTGACTGGATATTTGTAATTCTTAAGAGTCTTATATGAGATTATTTATATAAAATGAAGATGCTTTTGTTTTCAAAGAAAAGAAAATTTAATGATTTAATTATTTAACATAGAACCTAATTTTTTTTTAATTCTCAATTACAGTTAACCCTTGAATAACTGGGTTTGAACTGCAAAGGTCCACTTACACGCAGATTTTTTGGTAAATATGATACTGTGAATTTATTTTCTCATGATTTTTTTAGTATTTTCTGTTTATTTCTTTTGACACTTGGAAAGACATTCAACAAGCTGTAAAGGTACATTGTTGTGTTTTTCTCACTTGTTTCACCTCTATTTTTGAGATAGCATAATTATCTTTATATGACATTAGGGACTCTAATTTGGAAGAAAGCTCATACACTTGTGTATATTCCCCTGGCCATAAAAATGCAGGTAATAATGTCACCTCCTTTCTATAACTTCTCCTCACCCCCCACAACTGGCTAAAGAAAGGACTCCAAACAGCTCTCTACAGCATTTGATGAGTACCTAATGCAATATATTCCATTTATTTATCTAGATGCCTATCTCTTCCTCTGAAATACAGGCTTTTTTGATGGCAAGGATTATGTCATATCCATCTCAATATTTTCAGTTACTATTTTCCAATTAGTAACTATCATTACTAATGTAACATTAGTAATAATGTTCCTGACATATAGTAGTTACTCAATAAATATTTGTTAAATTATATTAAGAGTAGATCAACACAGTGAAGACTGCTTTATCTGTTTTGGTTTGATTTATAAAGTGAAGAAATTACCATGGCAATTTTTCTCTTTCATGTTATAAGCATAGCCTTTATGTTGTACAAACATAGCCTGAACTTAAATTTGTTTTGATCGTTCAGGAAAAAAGAAGAAGAAGAAGAAAAGAAAACATCTGTGACAGGCTAAAGAAGGCAAATACTCTATTTTTTTTAAGACAGTCTATATTTACATATATTTTAACCAATAAGATTTAGCATTTGTACATCTGAAGAGGACATTATAATAAATTCATTTTTGTTAGTTACTTGGTCTCTTTGAGGCACTGTTTCTTGCAAACAAATAAATAGAAGAAACATTATTTTTATTTCATTCTAAAGCTCACTAGAGGACCACCTGGGTTGTTCAGTTGGTTAAGCACCTGCTTTTGGCTCAGGTCATGATCTCAGGGTACTGGGATAGATCCACAGGTCAGGCTCCCTGCTCAGCAAGGAGGCTGCTTCTTCCTCTCCTTTGGCCCCTTTCCCCTTGCTTATGCTTCCTTTCTCTCTCTCTCTCTGTCTCTCTCTCTCAAAAAAAAAAATCTTTCCAAAAAAAAAAAATTGTGTGCCTGGGTGGCTCAGTTAGTTAAGCATCTGCCTTCAGCTCAGGTCATGATCTCAGGGTCCTATGATCAAGCCCCGCATCAGGCTCCCTGCTTAGCAGGGAGTCTGCTTGCTCCTTTCTCTCACCCCTCCCCCAGCTTGCACTCATGTGCTCACGCGCTCTCTCACAAATAAAGTCTTCTAAAAAAAATAAATAAAATCTTTAAAAGAAAAATAAAGCTCACTAGGAATATAAGAACAAAGATGTTCAGAAATACATTCCACTTGGCTACACTCAACAGTAGAGTGTTGTGTACATAGTATGCAGCATCATTTAAGAATTCAATTATTGCAGCTTTTTTGGCCTGGTAACAATTCTAAACTTGAAAATAACAGTGTAATATATAAAATATTCATGTTTTTCTTTTTTAAACCATTTAAATCTAAAGGGACAAATCATCTAGCCATCAAGAGAGAAGGTAAAGATATATAATTAGCTTCGCTCGCATGTCTTTCACAATCCTGATGTGACTTTCTCCAAACAAGCACCTTAGATGCATTGATTATTTCAGTGATGAAAATCAAGACAGCAATCCTTTTTCCTTTGTATCTCAAGAAATACAATAATGATTAATATTTATGGGAAGACATATGCAGAGAAACTTAGTGATCCAAAAACACAAATGTGGTAGCTAGATCCTACACAGCAACCACTTTTTAAATCACACCTCCTGGTATCCAGGCCTACACACTGAATAGGAGCTGTCTCTGTGTGTCAACAGAATGAGGGTGAAAAGTGACAAGGTAGGGCTTGCAAGGTTATAAGAAGCCTTGAGGCTTCTGCTTTGGTCCTTTTGGAATACTCTTTTAGGAGAAAGCCAGGCACCTGCGGAAGTCCTACTTCCTTGACATGGCTCCAAATCAGCCATGTGGAGAGAATGTGTAGAAAATGAGGTGCTGGGTCAGCCTCAGCTCTTAGAGGTTTCCCAGCCCAGGCACCCAGACATGTGAGTGAAGAAGCGTTTGGACATTTCACTCCAGCAGACTGATGTGTAGATGAATGAAGGAACCCATCTGACAGAACCAAGACTCCAGAGATGCTCCGCTATCTCCAGCAGTTTTAAACCACAGCACTTGATCCCCTAGTCGTTACGGATCAGAGATACGCTGCTCTTGCTGAGCTCTGCCCAGTTATCTGACTCCCAGGACTGTGAGTACAATAAAGTTATTGTTGCTTCATACCACAAGACTTTGGAGGGCTTGTTAGGCAGAAATAGAAAACTGGAAAAAATCAATAAGGGAAAAGAAGAGATATAATGAATAATGAATTTTGATAAAGATATTATTTTAGTGCCAGTAATTATTTTCTAAAATAGCATTCACCACTTATTTCCTTCTAGTGGTCTAGAAAGGAAGCTAACTTCTCAGAAGTATGGCACATATGCTGGATCAATTGACCGACCTATACAGGAAATGAGGCTTCTAGGACACCTGAGATATAACAGATGGCCTGCCAGATCCAATCAAGGCTTGTTCTTGCCTACACAACAGGACTAGTGACCCCTGAAACTCAGCTTGTTGCAACAAGATTCAGTTTCATGTGTTTGACAGTGTCTAAGGGATTTCTACATCCTCTTATTCTAGAAAACAAAGCGATGAATTGAGAAGACATAAAGATGACTTGGTAAACCACATAAAGTGTGAAATAATATACATATAAACATTCTAAACATCTGGGTATTTCTAAATCCTTCACATTTTAACATTAAAATACAGTGGTAATAACTAGTCCATAACACATATACTATGGAAAATACTGTACTCCGTACCTTTCTAATTAAAAAAAAAGGAAAATCCTGAATAGGCCTTTTATTGACCCCCTTATTTTCTCTGTAACAAATTATGCTTGAACTATTCAAAATGTCAGATTAATCCCTGTGTATGTAAACACCCTCTTCCCTATGTGTGTGTTCAGTGATTATGTCAATAAATTATGTCACTCTGATACCTGATTAAAAACATTTCATAGATCTAGATTTTTCCAACATCCAGTAGTATATGAAGAACATTTTCCATGACTGATATTTTAAATGCTATCTATATTTAAGCATCCTTGCAACAATTATTGATTAAGTATCTATTATTTATTTACCAAGCACTGTGCCAGGAACTGAGAATACAGCTATGCCCAAAACAATGCTCTTGTCCTAATGGACTTTAGAGCCTACAGTAGGATTCAGTCACCACCTGTAACTCATGAAAAAAGTGCTACAAAGGAGAAAGAAAAAAACAAACAAATATTTGTAAAAATATTTGTAATATGGGTGTCAGTAAAGACTTCTTATAGAAATGACCTTTCATCTGAGCTCTGATGGATAAGAAAGCATGTCCTGACCAGAGCAGGTAGTAAAGTGACTCATATTCTGGGTCAGAAAAGAGTATATGGAAGGCCAATAAATGGGAGAGTGCACAGGATGCTCAAGTATCTCAAGGAGACACAAGCTGATGAATAGAGGACGTAGCGGTATGGAATAGGCCTGCAGAAATAGGCCAGATCTTACATGACTGGTAGAACCTATTAAGGATTTAATTTTTGTTCTGTAAAAAATATGAGGCATCAGAGGATTTTAATCAGAGAAATGACAAGATTTGGATTAAAAATGCAATGTTATTGGCCATGTTATAGAAAATAGATTGTGAATGAATAAATGATTCAGAAGGCTACTAAAATAGCCCATGCAATACATGATGGTAGCTTCTAACATGTGTTGTATAGAAGATATGGAAATGAATAGACACAAAATGTTTACAAGAGGAAAAATTATCTGCAATTTGAACTGAATATGACAAGTGGGAAAGAAAGGTATAAAAGGGTTTGAACTTGAATAACTGTAAACATAAAGGTGGGTGTTGATGGAGGTAAAGAACTCTGGAGGAAGACTAGGTTTATTGTGGGAATATTTGATATAATGTCATCTTATATTTGTAGAGCCTTTGGGTCAACCAATTATGGATATAAAATCAGTAACTGAATATATAAACAAGAACTCAGAGGCATGGCCAGAACTGGGCATAAATATTTGGGAGTTACTATATTGGTAATTGAAGCTATGGTAAGAATAAGAGCACCTAGGGTGCCTGGGTGGCTCAGTGGGTTAAAGCCTCTGCCTTCGGCTCAGGTCATGATCTCAGGGTCCTGGGATCGAGCCCCGCATAGGGCTCCCTGCTCAGCGGGGAGTCTGCTTCCTCCACTCTCTCTGCCTGCCTCTCTGCCTACTTGTGATCTGATCTCTCTCTGTGTCAAATAAATAAATAAAACCTTAAAAAAAAAAAAAAGAATAAGAGCACCTAGAGGAGAATATAGAATGAGAAGAGAAAGGGACATTGAATAACCTGAAATTGAAAGGCTAGATAAAAGAGTATAAGACAGCAAAGAGACTGGCAAAGTGCAGCCAGAGAATTTGGAACAAACCCTAGAGAATGACATGGAATCCAAAAGAAGAATTTCAAGAGACAGTGTCAAATGCTGCTTGAAAGGTTAAATATGCGTTGGCTGCAGTTAATGGAAGGCACTGGTTACCTCAGTGAGAGGCCTGTTAAGGAGGATGAGGAGTGGTGGTAATGTGACATCTAGATTAGAGTGACTTGGAGAATACATCTGGGGTTCATAACTGAAGATAGAATACACAGATAACTCTTAAGAAATCTAGATGTAGAAAGAAAGCAATAAATAGAGGAATAGTAAAGGGAAATTGCGGTATTGAGGAGGTTGTGGGCATTTGTATGTATTTGTGGAATGTGTTTTTGTTTTGTTTTTTTAAGATGAAAAGAGCTGAGCATGCTTGAATACCTTCCCCCAAAGGAGACAATCTGGCTAAATTACTCCAGTAATGCAATAAAGGCATTGTAATAAAGAAAGAAAGAAGACGAAATCAAAACAAAAAAGGACAAGGACTTAGTAGGAAGGGACAGGCTGACAACAGGAAGAAAAAAAAATGAAAAGTAATTCTAGAATAAGGACCCAGCAAAGTACAGGAACCAAAAGCAGGGTGTAGATAAATGCCTAACAGAGCATGATCACATCAACCAGTTTATAAATATTTTCAGATAGCGTGTATTTCCATTCTTCTGTCCCTATCTTCCAAACTCCCTAGAATCAAATCAGAAAACCAAAATATTTAAATTGCTATGAGTAAATTCACATCACCATTGTCATAGAAACAGATTTAGTTCACAAATAAAACAAACATGTTCAATTATAAATTTTTTCATAAACAATTGAATGATTTGATATTTAATACAAATGAATTGTAGTACTATGACAAGTAAAATTTTTGGAAAATTCCTATTGATTTCTAGAAATTTGAATTTCTCATTAACTCACACCTAATTAAAATTTCTTTTTATTAAAAATATTTTAGGGCGCCTGGGTGGCTCAGTGGGTTAAAGCCTCTGCCTTTGGCTCAGGTCATGATCTCAGGGTCCTGGGATCGAGCCAGGGATCAGGCTATCTGCTCAGCAGGGAGCCTGCTTCCCCCTCTCTCTCTGCCTGCCTCTCTGCCTACTTGTGATCTTTCTCTCTGTGTCAAATAAATAAATAAAATCTTTAAAAAAAATATTTTAATTCCAAGTTACTACAAAGTCATAGGAACATGGTGCTGATTTCCTTGTTACTTGAACTAAAATGAGTCGTATTTTTCTTTTACTTCTTTGTTCTACAAAGAAGACAGATTAAAACTGCTTTTTAGCCAGCAACAAAAAGCAAAGAACTACAGCTACATGAAACATCATAGAGAAATCTCAAAAACATATGAGCAAAAAACGCCAGACACAAAAGAGCTCTACAGTTTGATGTGTTGGTTACATAGCATATACGTTTTTATCATCAAGCTATACACTTAAGATCTTTGCATTTTATTGCATGTAAATTACTTATCAATATAAAATTGCACTTAAGTATTTCCATTGGACTTCAATAACAAAAGGGATTTTCTATGTATAATTGGTACTGGTTTTGTCCTATTACTTTCTGAAAGAGGTCAGTGTCCCTTCAGATTTGGACTTGTTTGGGGGGGTTATTCATTCTTCCCCAGTCTGCATTATCTGGGGTCACATTTCTATGGTAGGCATTAAGCCATTTCAGAGTCCCCATGTATATCTGAGAATTAAGCAGGGGACACTCTATCAGGTACAAATACATCTGTCTTGTTTCCTCTCCCTAAGCCTCCACATTCAACCACTGTTCCTGACCATCGGGGCAGCTTAGGAAACACTGCTTCCCTTCAAGAGTCTGACTGTTGGAGGAGGTCAACAAGAAGACGTGACTGCCAGTTGACCCACAAGCTGGACCTGGGCAATTCGGGACTCCCCATCTCCTCCTGTGTCCTTGGAATGTGTATTCCACTTGCCTTCCCTGCTTGCAGAAGCTGCACCCAGGATATACCCTTGAGATAGAAATGTGGTGTTGGGGCTATGCAGACTGGGCATGTAACTGAACCCAGTTAAGACCTCTATGTAACTTCTAAGATTCTGGAGGGTGGGTACAGAGATTTACTCATATGGTGGCTGCCCAAGACAAGCCTTATATATAAGTTCCTTTGCTTAGTTAAACCTGCCACCTACACCAATCTGGAGTGGTCTGCCTCTTTCTCAGGTCTCTTCCCAGATTGCACCCAAGAAACCCCTGGGACTGTGAACTAACAATGACTCTACACTAACGTGGTTTATCTGGAAGGGAGTAAAAGAGAAGTACCCTCCTATTGCCACATTTCCCAGTCATGGAGCAGGTTCAACCTTTCAGTTCCACGTCATGGCTGAGATTTCTTCACGGTGTACTTACGACCCTAGTAATCAGCCTTCCTTTGCCAGATCCAATCATCCCGAACGGGAGAGCTCTGACTATACTAATAATTGTCCATATTTTCAGCCATCAGTTCCTACCCAAGGATAAGCCTCATCCCAGTTTGATTATTCTGTGGGAACTGTTGTTTTGGGAAAATCTGCAATCCCCTAAAAGCTGAGTTGGGTATTCTACTATGGATCCAAATAGGACAAGTGCAGCAGAGCTGAAGAGTCTAACTGCAGGACAATTTCTTTTATCCAGATATAAGTAGCTACATGCTAATTGGTGTTGAACTTCGCAGAATAACAAATTTTTTTTTAGCTACTTCTTCAGCAAAAGGTGATGATTAAATCTAAGCATCTTCCCACTTTCCTAACTCTTCCACCTCTTCATCTTGGACATACACACACACACCAGAACAGAGTTTACAAGGGCAGTGCATTATAATCCATAGAAGGGAAATGAAAAAGTCTCCAACACATAGCTGTGGCACAGCTAATAATATTCCACATTATTGGATGAGAAAATTGGTTTCTCAATCTAAAACACAAATGCCTATGATTTCACTGTTTATTCATTAATAATGGGTGGTTTTATTGGCTTTAAGAGTATAAACAGGGCCCCTTATAACACACTTTCCCCTGAGCATCTGCTCCCCTTCAAAAGACAACTTTTTCCCAAATACAATATTCAAGGTTCTCTTTGGAGAGACAAAGTTTCTTTAAGTCTTTAAACCAAAGTTCTTATCAGCATCTGCCTTTAAATATTTTTAAATTTTTTACGGATGAATTCGAGATAAAGCATTCTGTTGCCAACACAAAAAAAATCATGCTGGCATGTCTTTCACAACTATTTCAAATACTACAAAATATGAAAACTTTATTTGAACTTTGTTTGAAGATATTAGTGAGTATATCTAGGCCCATCCATATCCTCCAAAATGGTCCCAATAGAAGGTTCATTTAGTATATGAATGCCCTAAAAATGAGGCTTTGAAGGAAAAAGAGAGATAATGATTAATAATAATAATAATGAAAGAAATCAATGAAAAAGGGGAAAAGGGAACTGGTGAAAAAAAGGGAGGATGAGAAAGTGGAGATTAAGAAAAAATGGTGAAAAGAGTAGGACGATGACCATGATTGAAACATATTTAAATTTGTATCGCTCTTTACAATATAACTTCATAGAGCGTCTTTACACTCTTGGACTCTTGGGGTTTTCAGTAAAAACTCCTAAATCTACCTTGTAGATTTTGCTTTCCTTTATTTTATTCAACAAAATAAGCAACAGATCATGTCATTTTTAAAAATGAATATGCTTTTCTCAGATTTAGTCTTCCTAAATTAACTACTTGCTCCACAGTATTTTTACAGCACAACATCTGGGAAAAGACTATATTTCCAACAGCTACGACTTGTTCTTCGTAGCCCTGATTTCTCATTGTTGTTTTCTGCAGCAATGTAAAGAGATCTAACTTCATTCCTGGACAAAGGAAGAAGAGGATAATAATAAGCATATTCACAGCAATAATAACTTAGTAACTAACATGTCAGATATTGAGTCAAGCACTTTATAAACCTTATCTTTCATGATCTTATCAATAATACTGTCAGGTTGACATTATAGTTGAGAAAACTGAGACTCACAGAGGTTAAGAAACTTGATCAAAACTTTAGACAGTATCAGAATCCAGTCTTATGGTCGAGTCAGCACAGTTTCCACGACACCACCTGAGATTTTTCAAAAGATTCTCAACCATGCCTTCCCCAACCTATCAGGGGATCTCCACACCATGCCTTACTTTTCACTCTGCCTCTTCTACAAATCCTTCTTATCATTCATCCTGAAAGTCTAAAAACTCCCTAGGTTTGCTCGTTCTATCGGCTCCTGTCTAAAGCTAGGGTGATTTTGAAAACAGTCATGAACATGGCTCTGACTGAATTTGTACATAATAATCCTGTATTACATTGACAGTGGCCTCTTTCTTTCCCTTTATCATGGGCCACAAAATCGTGTCTAAATTGCTGGTCACATTATTGATAAGACTCTTCTCACTGCAAACATTCCCTACATAAGTTCCCAGTGGACTACATTCTTGCCTGGATACACAGTTTCTTTAATGTGTGGGACTCCTAAGGTAGAACTAGACAGTCTCCTGTATGACAGAAAATTGTGGTCTCATGAAGCCAGTTTTTACAAGGCTACACAGACAGACATACACAGACAGTAGGCCTGGGGATGTCAAAAGTCATTTCTGAGGGGGGAAAAAACCCTCTATGATTCATATATCTGCTTGGCCAAATTTCTATTCAAAATTCAGAGAAATGAATTGGGAGCTCTTGGAAGAAAGCCTATGAATGCTGTTCACCCATTTCCCCAACATAATAGCAGGCATTGTATCATGTTTGTTTGGTCCTTAACACACAAAACCACAAAACTTGTTTTTATTTTTATTTTTTTCATAGACGAGATGGTTAAATGAAAAGTTACTGCCTTGTTTTGCTGAAAAGGAGAAAGGGATAAAGGTTTTTAATTTTCTTTTATGAATTGAAAGCTATTTCAAAATATAGAATAGTCCAAGTATAATAGGAAGGAAATGAACAGAGGCCTTAAACTTCTATCTCTTTTTGTTTTGACACATCCACAATTGAACATGGCATTCAGTATATCTTACAATGGTGAAACAGAAGAATACAGTAGTAATGAACAGTGCTTAACACTGTCTGTTTCATTTTTTGAGACAGAAATGTCCTGTAGAATGAATTTCAAGAAATGAAATTTTATAAAAAGGAGATAGAAGGGAAATATTGGGCATAAACTGTGACCCTTCTAAGTTTCTGAAGCTGTAAAGCGGAGAGAAGAATAAGAAAAAATAAATCTATAGAAATGTAATTGGCATGCAACCTGTTTAGAGAGAAAAGATATTTGAACAAGAGCTGTATTAGCAATTACCTGGATCCTGCTCTTGCAACAAGGTTTAGAAATGAACAAAAAAGACAAAAATTAATAAAAAAGGAAGTAAAACTAAAGGCAGGAGAAAGAAAAAATAAGTTGCAGAAAACATGAGAAAAAGTTTAGACTTTTTTTAAAAAAAATAAGTTTTTTAAAGAAAAAAAATTGTGCATATGGTGAGAAATAGGGATAACACAGCATCATCAGTTGCCCAAAGGTATATCAGCTAACATTAAAAAAGAAATTTGTACAACTTCACTAACCCCACAGATAATTCCTAACTGTGCTAAAAACAAAAACAAAACACCAAAAACAAAAAAGCAGAAATTGTTTCTATAAATATTCACGTTAACTGTCTACTCCTGAATGAATCCATAAAATTTTTAATAAAGTTACATTTATATTTAACAGAGTAGGGGCTTTCAAATTTCTTTTTGTGAACCATTTGAATACTTACTAAGTAAAGTATTCAACTGATATAGACTTAAACTGATATAGACTGCTAAGAATTAAGACATTTTAGATCTGGAAACAAGCTTGGAGATCATGTAGTCATAAAATCACACAAAATTAAAATTGAAAAGAGAGATCATCTTATGTATCTCCCATATGGGGACAGATTTCTCCACATAATTTTTCCATTAGATAATCATTAAACCTATCTTTTAACTACTCACTGATTTTCACATCCTTCATTTTATAGGTAACAAGGGTACTACCCCAGGAAGATTAATATTTTGTTTCAATTTTGAAAAAGTGCTCTGATAAATATATAATTCTTAGAGTCAAATAGATTTGAAAATGTTGAACTTTAAACAGCAGTAGAGACGCTAATTCACCTCAGGGTGTTGTAGGACTTTATTTTATTAAATTACATTATAATTCCCCAAGAAAGAATATAGTCTGATGGGTTTCTCAAGACCATCAAATATTTGTTTTTGTTTTGATGAAGTTGGGGGTAGAGCATGAGATAGGACTCGAGGGGTAGAATTTGTGAGACTGGTTTTCCTCTGAATATATTTTGAAAACATTGATCTAAGTGGCTTTTAGAAGCACATACTATGTGGAACCTAAATCTCAAAACTCTCAGGCATTAGTTTTAAGCCCATGTGTTTTTGTGCTTGCATTAGACATAAAAATTAGCCTTAGATCATTTTCTACATAAAAGATTTTCGAATTTCTATGAGTTCAATGAACTCCCTTCTATGACTCTTCATGGATGGTTAACATGTCAGTTTGATGAAAATAAAAGAGGAGGCTGGAGGATTGCTTATGTGTTTCTCAGTCTCAAATGATCTACCTACACCTATCTGAACTTGACTAATCAGAGTTTGCTTTGAATGCATTGGAAAATAGAATTTGTACCCAGAAAGCTTTAGCTTTATGTGTCATCCATGCCTCTGTATTTCAACTGACAAATGTTTCTCTAAGGAAATTAAAGTTCTGTTAGGAGAGAGCTGAGTAACCTGTCAAATTAGGAGTTAATAAGTATCAAGAAAAAAGCATAAGGAACTAAGCATAGGACAAAGAAGGTAGAATCTAGAAACTGGAAAGGAACCAAAGAAAATATCAGGTTAAATTCTGGCTAGACCAATACGATAACCTGACGCTACTCTATTAATCATAATTCTGCTCTTCTAGATCCTGCAGAAGTGTTCTGTAGTATTCAGTGTTCAGTTTGAGGTCTCCAAAATTAGACACATGACTATATTAGGGTTTTTATTTAACATAATTTTTTTTCACTTTTCCACAGGCATGTGTCATTTTGGCATTGTGAAAAAAAAATCTTCTAAAATGCTGAAAGAGGCTTAAGAGCAAAATCTATGCAACATTAGAAAATTATAATGGGCCTCTTACACGACTCCATATCAGAAAACAACTTCACTAAATTTTCACGATCCAGTCCCTAATAAATTATCTGCTGCCTTTCTCTTTAACAATGGGCCATAAGAGCAGTCATGGAAAAGAACAATTTCCTCAGAAACAAACATTAAAAACCCCACTTCAGCCATTGTTTAGAAATGTGAATTGGTGACCAAAGACAAGTATAAATCAAAGACCAGAAGTCTTAATATAAGAAACTGTGGCACTAAACGTGTAATGATAAAACACTTTATATCCGCTGCTATAATTATGAAAAGTGGCATCCTTGCCCATGTAGAAAATCTCAACAAAAATTTCCAGAAGAAGTTTATTTAATTTGTACTAATCTCATTCTATTATAAAGCCCAACAATATCATCTAGTGCCAATAATATCAACTACTGGCCATTCCTTGTTCGGAATCATTATTGCCAAAGGAATAAAAATGTCATTGAATGACTTGTTTATTCAATAACTCAAAATATCAAAAACAATTTGTTTAATTCACATAGTGCTCGACTCTTTCACATATACCTTCCCTAATTTTCCTTCAATTCAACATTCACTAATTAAACACATGCTCTCACCAAGGCTCAGCCCTCTGTCTCCACAACCTATCCATGCTTGAAAGCTAGTCTAAGAGCTCTGAGTGAAAGAAAAATGCTGCTCTAATTCCACTTAAAATGAGAACAGCTAACCTGTGATAACAGCCAGAGCAAGTCGTGTGTTGACAAGAAGTACTTTACTATAAGATTTAATTTTACCTCAAAAACATATCATTGCCAATTGTCTAAAAAAGGACTCACTCCAGGTGTCAATAAACTGACTTCACAAGACACATGGTGACATTCAAGTACCTGGCTAAATGTAGAACTTACATTTCCCCCCCACACTTTATTGAGAAATAATTGGTATACATCCCTCTTTAATTTTAAAGAGTATAGCATGATGGTGTGATTTACATATATTGTGAAATGATTACCACTAAGGTTCAGCTAATATCCATCTTCTCATACAATTACTGTAAAAAAGAAAGAAGAAAAATGGAAAAAAAAATTATCCTCGTGATGAGAACACAGGATTTAATCTCTTAGCAACTTTGTCATATGTCATAGTATGTCATAGAGCAGTGTTAGCTATAATCATTGTGTTATACATGACATCTCTCGTACTGACTTATAACCAGAAGTTTGTACCTTTTGACCACCTTCCTCCAATTCCTCCACCCCGACATTCCACCTCTGGTAATCACAGATGTCTTTTTCTATGAGGTGTTTTTTTTTTTTTCTTTTTAAAGATGCCACATATAAGTGAGATCAAAAGTGAGTATTTATCTGAATTATTTCACTGAAATAATACATTCAAGTTCCCTTTGTTACAAATGGTAGGACCTCCCCATTTTTTATGGTTGAATACTCCATTTATACACACACACACACACACACACACACACACACACACACACACACATACTTTTATATCTATTCATCTATCAATGGGCACTGAGGCTGTTTCCACATCTTGGCTGTTGTAAATAATGCTGCTGTGAACATGAGCGTGTAGATATCTTTTCAAGCTAATGTTTTCATGCTCTTTGAATATATTCCCAGAAGTGGAACTACTGGATCATATGCTATTTCTATTTTTAATTTTTTGAGGATCCTTTATATTGTTTTCCATAGTAGCTGTACCAATTTACATTCTCACCAGCAGTAGATTAAGTGTTCCCTTTTCTACATATTCATGCCAGCACTTACCTCGTCTTTTTTTATGATGGTCATTCTAACAGGTGTGAGGTGATAGCTCATTGTGGTTTTAATTTTCATTTCCTGAATAACCAGTGGTGTTGGCCTTTCATATATCTTCTCTGGACAAATGCCTATTCAGGTTCTTTGCCCATTTTTTAATTGGTTGCTTTTTTTACTATTGAATTGTATGAATTCTTTACATATTCTGGATATCCCTTATCAGGTATTTGGTTTGCAAATGTTTTCCCCATTCTGTAGGATTTTTTTTCACTTTATGCTTATTTTGCTGTGCAGAGGCTTCTTATTTTGATGCAGTCCCACTTGTTTTGTTACTTGTGCTTCAGGTGTCATATTCAAAAAATCATTGCTGAGACTCATATCAAGGAGGTTTATTTCTGTTTTCTTCATAGTTTCAGATTTTACGTTTAAGTACTTAATCCAGTTCAACTTCATTTTTGTGAGTGGTGTGAGATACGGGTCCAGTTTAATTCCTTTGCATGTGAATACCCAATTATCCCACCACCAATTATTTGGTCTTTTCTCCACTGAGTATTCTTGGCTCCCTTGTCAAATATTAGTTGACCATATATGCTTGGTTTATTTGTGGGCTCTTGATTCTGTTCTATTGTTTTGTCTACTGTTATGCCAGTACTATATATTTTTTTTTTTTTGATGACTATAACTTTATAGAAAATCCTGCTTTGCTCTTCCTTCTCAGGATTGCTTTGGCTATTTCAGGTCTTTTGTAGTTCCATATTAATGTTAGGAGTGTTTTTTTTTTTCTTCTTCTTCTGTAAAAAATGCCATTGGAATCTTGATAGGGATTGCATTGAATCTATAAATGTCTTTTGCTAGTATTGAGATCTTACCAATATTGATTCTTCCAATCCATGACCATGGGAATACCTTTCCATTTATTTGTGACTTCTTTGATTTCTTTCACCAATATCTTATAGTTTTCAGAACGGAGATTTTTTTACCTACTTAAATTTATTCCTAAGTATTTTATTTGTTTTGATGTTATCGCAAATGGGGATTGATTAATTTCTTTTTCAGAAAAAAAATTGTTCATTCTTCTGCATGAGTAAGTCTACTTTTGAAACTATTGAATTCTTCAGTTCAGTTCTTGTACTTTTCAACTGTAGGATTTGTTTGTTTTGATAGTTGCTATTTCCTTGTCAAATTTCCCATTTTATTCATGTATTATTTCCTTAATTTTATTTAGTTGTCTGTGTTTTCTTGTAGTTCACCAAACTTCAAGAGGATTTTTTTTTCTGAGTTCCTTGCCTAACAGTTCATAGTTCTCCATTTCTTTAGGCTCAGTTATTAGAGCATTATTAGTTTCCCTTTGTGGTGTGATAGTTACCTGATTTCCCATGATCCTTGATTCCTTATACTGGTATTCATGCCTTTTAGTAATTGGGCTCCTCTTCCAGACTTCACAGGTTTGCTTTGGTAGAAACTGTTCTTTATCACTCAGGCCAGGTTGGGTGTGTCTGTTGGCAATGTCCCTGGACAGGTGGGACCTGCTATTATGGTTTATTTGAGGACAAGGCAACGGCTTGAGCTCTGAGGATGAGGAGAGAAGGGGAGTGTGCCTCTGGCTGAGAAGAGCTGGAGAAGACTGCTGGTTTAGTTCCCTACCTGAGTGAGGCTATAGGATGGACTCCACAGTTGACTGGATTCTTGGGTCAAGCTTAATAGACTGTCAGAACTGGTTACCATATTTTTAGTCTAGATAGATTATGAATTAGTTTCCCTGTCCTGGTAGAGCACCAAGCCAGGGCAAAGGGTCTACAGAGTTTGGGGTTTAAGGGTTCAAATCAGTATTGAGTGTGCACTGAATTCCCTAGGCGGGTGAGACCACCAGTTTTGATCTTCAGACTAGGGAAGCCATGACTGTGTTCTCTGTTCAAGTGGCACTAGACATAGGACTGTTAAATGGGCTACAGTTTCCCATTTGCTCTGGTTAGCTTCCCTGGTTAGACAGACTAAAAGCTGTATTCAGCAATGACTAGGGCAACAAGTTTGATTCCTGCCCAGGTGCAGTGGAAGAAGAAGCCTTTAAGCTAGTAAAGCACTTTGTTTGTTATGTCGACTCAAGCCACCTGCATCCCAAGTTCCCTGGCTGAGCCAGTGACACTGGCCTCATTTTGCAAACTACTAACTCTGCTTGTCTTTTCCGAGATTGGAGCACCAATGGGTTGCACAGCTTCCAGGAGTTGCCACCGTCCCTTCTGGTCAGATGGGACTAGAAGATACTCTCCACAGTAGTAAGGGTTTTGCCTCAGCTCTCTTCCCTAGGCAAGAGGGGAAGGGCCCCTCTAGGCTACACTCAATTTCCCAAACAGGAGCTCTGATTGGGAGGGGCTGAAGCTACCCTCAGTCTTGGCTATGAATTAATCCCCCGGCTTGTGATAGCATGGAGAGTCTCCATGCCCAGTACTGACTTTGCTCGAAGGGTGATTAATTTTGCCTGAATGCCCCAGAGATACACAGCTTCCAGAAATTGTGGCCAGCTCTTCTGCTCAAAAGGCGCCAGAAGATGCTCCACAGCAGAGGGACTGTGCCTCTTCTCCTTGTGTGGGTGTGGGCAAAACAGGCTCGAGGGTAGGCAAAATTTCTCTTTTGAGTATCTGAATTAGACATACCTGCACCCCACCAAGTTCCCTGTTCAGAGTGCATCCCTATCCCTATTTTCCAGATGAGCAAAACCACTGGCTGGGATTACTACTGAGCACTGCAGATATGAACTCAGTCTACTGAGATCTGTGTGCTGGTTGTTCTGAGTTCCTCCCTGCTTCTCTGTCATAGATAACCAGTGGTTGAGCCCCCAAATATTTCTCTGCAATCCCCATGGTGTGAGATCAGAGTAAAGGTCCCCACAATGTCACCCTAATGCTGGGGGGAGGGAGCTGTTTGTCTCCTGCCCCGTTCTCTTTCCCACTGGAGAAACCAGGGGCTCAGGGGAAACCTCTCACGGTGCTGGGTTGTGCTGGCCTGGGGGAGGGCCAAGGCAGTCAACATACAGCCTCTCCTCCTACCACTATAATGCAGTCCATCTTGGTCTCTGTGGTGTAGGGTAGGGGGGTACTTCAGCCTCACCCCCATGTTTGAGGATTCTTCGAGTGGTGTCTTGTTCTTGAATAGTTGTTAGTAGTTCTTGTGAAGGATAAATTCCATAACTTAATAAACTAGGGGAAGCACTGAAAGTCAGCCTTCGAATCTGAACTGTACTTTCATTTCCTATCTTTACTACTATGGGATTTATGGCTCCCATGCCATACATGAGAAGAATCAAGGCAATTCTGAGCCAACAGTCTCACACAGATGGCATCTCTTCTGTCATAATTAGGCAAAGTGTACATCATGAGAGAGGAAAATATAATTTTTTTTGCATATTCTCCCTTGAGTTTTTGCTCCTATTCTTACGTTGCTTGCATTGCCAGTGTGGAGGAAGGAAATTGTCAGTATGCATGTATTATGGGTTGTAGGAGAACCTTTTTTTTTTCTTTTACAATCAAACATTTCAGAAGTTTCCTTCTAGCAGATTTTTTTTTTCATTTTCCTAGTAAATGTTTAGTCCCAGTTTGAAAATGGAGACTGACATTAAAATTACTCTTTTGTGACCATTGCTGTATTTTGGACTAGATTTTTTTGGTGTGGAAAAAAAAGAAAACAAAAACACAACACAAAAATACTTGAGAAACAAAACAAAATGAAACAAATTTATGTTTATAAGTAATTTAGAGAAAATATTTCAGCATAGAAGAAGAAAAAAGAGAAAGCAATTATAAGAACACACAGATTATATCTAAGAACACCTCAAAAAATTTAAGTTTGGTTGATATCAGTAAGATATTTTCCATGTCTCTCTTGCTCTGTTCTTTGGATTTACTTCCCCCATGTACAGTCCTTTGCTTAGCCTTGGATCTCCACATTTCCTAAAATACAATCTGAGATCACAACAAAAGAATCAGAGCCTATCTTGTCCAGGCTTGAGAGTAGGTCATATTTGGTAGCAAAGGCTCTCCATTATGAAGCCTTTAATGGAAGCCTAATGCTATGATACACTGATATCTTTAACCAGAGCGAGAAGTATCTGAAGCCATCCTACCTCTGATAGAAATGATGTGGTAAGAAAAAGAACTGATAGAATCAGAGATCATTTTGAACTTGAAGTAATGATGGAAATACCAAACAGATATATGGATAAGGAATATAGACAGTTATATTCCAAAGACATCTGCAAAAGAAAGAAATTGAAGTGAAAAGAAGGAGCTTGAATTGGTTTGAGCTTCAACAGAAGTAGATCTTGAGACAGGATTCAATGCAAATTGTTTTATTAAGGTTGATTTCAGGAAATACCTGTAATGAGGAGGAAAATAACAAAGGGAAGGGAAAACAATCAATATAGGATGCATTTCCCTGAAACTCACTGCTGGGGAATGATGGGCACCATTTTAGAGCACAGACATCTAACTTATCCGATCAGAGTTGAGGGAGATGGTGAAATTATGCAGCAACTACTGTCACTAGTTAGTCAAATGCAGCTGCCAGGGGAAATGATTTCTTGGCACTTCTGGCTCAAGTAGAAAGGGATCCCACATATACAGATAACTCTCAGAGAGATGCAAAAACTAGCAGTTGGAAATCAGGGCAGAGTGCAATGAAACTGTATGGTCTTAAGAAACATGGATAAGGCAACGATAGCTTCTGCCAGAAGCAGTGGGGTGCTGAAGCCAGCTCACACTCACTTCCAAGATCTTACTGTGCACATCTTTCCCTAAGTTCCCATTCAGTGACTTCACATGGGTAGCCTGAAATCAGCTGTGGTGGAAGGATTTATACCATGGAAATCAGCAAATGCTACATATCATTTTTTAAAATCTTTTCTTTTGAGAAACATTTTTTACTCTATAAAGCAATATTTAAAGCAATATTTACTGAAATGTACAAAATAGGAAAACCTTGCTAGATATTTTTTTTTCTATAGAAAGGAAAAGTGGGAGAGGGGCAAAGGGAGAAGAAGAATCTTAAGCAGGCTCCACACCCAATGTAGACCCCAATGGTGGACTCAATATCACAACCTCGAGATCATGACCTGAACAGAAATCAAGGTCTCATCACAAGAAAAAAAAATTTTTTTCCTAACTGTGGATGATAACAGATATTAACTAGACTTACTGTGGTGATCATTTTGCACTATATACCAATATTGCTTCATTGTGTCATGTTGTACAGAGGAACTTGACATAATGTTATATGTCAATTATACCTCAATAAAAGGAAGTCACTTTTTTCTTCTCTCTCTCTTTTTTTAAGGTTAATTATATAAAAGCTTCTCTCTCACTTTAATAGTTTAAAAATGGCCATAGTTCACAATTTTCTATTTTTCTCAGCATTTGAGCCAGGTATATTTTAAAATTTCAATCTCTCAACAGATATTATTACCATAAGTATCATTCTGATCTGCTCACAATCATCACTAGGGATTTGCTTCACCAACAAAAGCAACCACATTGTCTTTTACATTCCAAGTCTTCGGAGAGTAGCTTTCTGCAAGCAAGAAACCCCTGTATGTCAGATTCCATTTTTTAGCTTCAAACAAATCTTTGTAATCATTATCATGACAATTTTAGCACTCAATTTTAATTAGGCAAAAACTAATACTATATTAATTTTCAAATAATTTTTATGTATTATTTGGATATACTTGGATATAATATTCAAATAATTATTGCATAATTTATCCAATAAACGAAAAACAATAGCAGGACCTGAACAGTTTCTCAAATATATTTAATTAATTTTTAAACATCTAGGACACTTTCAAAATCTGTTTTGAATGATTTCCCTACAAGTTATTTGAATCCACTGTGTACTACTTAAAAATTTTCAAATTCTAGGGGCACCTGGGTGGCTCAGATGTTTAAGCATCTGCCTTTGGCTCAGGTCATGATCTCCAGGTCTAGGATGGAGCCCCATGTCTGGCTCCCAGCTCAGCAGGGAGTCTGCTTCTCCCTCTTCCTCTGCCTCTTCCCCTGCCTGAGCTCTCTCTGTCTCTCTCTCTGTCTCTCAAATGAATTAAAAAAAAAAAATCCTCAAAAAAATTCAAATGCTAATAACACATGGCATTTGACACAGGATATTGGGGGGAAAAAAAGAATTCTTAAGTTACCTCTAAAACAGTACCTGGCAACAATTAAAATCTCAAACAAAAGAACCCACCAAAGGGTAACGTTGAATTTGGGGATGACAGACACTGACAGAGTAAAGTATACAAAGTCCTGAAGGCAGAAATACTATTTGTAGCAACAACAGTAGCAGCAAGAGGGACTGGTGACAGATTGAGAAAATGCAAGTCAGCTGGTGTCCCCACTGGCACACTAAGGAGATAAGAATCTGTAGCTTATTCTTGTGCAAAAGATCAGACACTGCCCTTCCCTTAGGAGAAATACTTAGCTGAAGAGGGTCCTAGCTTCATATTTGACTATACTCAGGACTTAACTCATCTCTGAAAAATCCATAAGGATCTCAGTTATTCATTTCACTTTGCCCCTGGAGATATCAAACATTGGGCAAAAAAATACCCAGTTGTTAACAGAAAATAATTTCTACACTCAGACAGCTAAATAGCTGCCTACTTTGAATGAGATATCATTAAATGCATCTAGTTTTCCAAAAGTCTTTGCATGGAATTGTCTGGGGATAGACATCTCACAGTTTCAGTGAGGTAAATTCATTCCAAGGCACTGTGCTCAATACTGAAGAGGATAAAAAATGGAGTAAGAACCAATTTAATATTACAAGCTAATTTGATTTTGGAATTTTTTTTTCTTTGCATGTATGGAGTAGGGTCACAGCGTTTAATAAAACCTGAAATCAGTGATGAAGTCTATCAAAACAAATTAATTTTAGAAGTTCAGACTATAGATTATCTATGTTCTTCACATTGTGTATTGTTGAGACGTCATCAGCTTATTTCAGAATATGCTTAAGATATCCTTTTTTCTATTTCAATTTTAATTAAAATTAATTTTAATTTTTCATTAGTTTACAATATAATTATGAGAGAACATATTTTTTTTCATTACTGCATATAGTGTTATACAACTGGAACCAGATTCCCAACTGAAAAACAAATTCCTAGTTAACAATAAGTCTTTCCTCTGTTGGTACAATTTGAACAGAAAGGTTTTTCCAGATAACTTTATTGACAGGAGAGCACTAAGAGCTCCCTGAAAATACAGGGAAACTAATTAAAATCTGATTCATATCCAGACTTCCTTAAAGCTTACTAGCTCTTTTTTATATTTCTCTGTAATAAAATTTATTAGATTGAATTCATTTATAATTACCAGTTCTCCCATAACCTTTTTGATTGATTGCTTATTTTCAGTCAGCTTTGCCAATCCTTCCTTTTGACTATTATACTATGGTTCACCTATCATAACCTTAAAGGAGAGAAAAAATAAAGGAGCGAGGAGAAGAGAAAGGACAGACTAAGAAGTAGAGAATAAAAAGGAAAAAGAATCAACAAACAGAACGAAGCAGATTTGTGTGTGTGTGAGAGAGAGAGAGAGAAATAGAGAAGCATATAGACATGAAGAAAAAGTGATATGGGAAAACAAGAGCAAGTAGCCAGAGCCAGAGACATCAGGAGAGCAGAACCTTTCTAAAGAAACAGTCCTTTCTTGGATCATTAGGATTTTACTGCTGATAGTATTTTACATTTTGAGACATGTTTACAACCCTTAGTATGGAGATTAGATATTAAAGCCCTATCTTACCCTTCCCTCATCCCCTTGACCTGAACTCTTTACACAAGTTCATCCTTGAACTCCATTTGGCCTTTCACCTATTGGTGTAAAATCTCTAATTCTGCCTCTCACCTATACACCATTCTATGTCTCCAAAACCAATGCCAAATTTTCTAGTAAATGGTCCATGATGCCATTCCAAACCCTATTTTGCTGTATTTAGCAAACCAAATGACCTTCCAGAATCACTGATATAATAAGTTTTAAGCTACGTGAAGCCAAATATAATGTTCAAATGAAATCAGACGGTTTGTTTTTATATATTTAACATCTCTACATATATTGAAAGGAATTTTATTTTTGCCAGGAAATGCTTTTTCATAAGTGTGTGTGGTGGCCATGAAAATAGACCATTCACATCTCCTGCTATGGAGAACATAATTGACAGGCAGCCTCAGCTGCTGTACTCTGAAGCCACTGCAATTGTACTGAGACCATGCTTCCCACAGCTGCTCCCAGAAAATTACTGAGTATGGCAGGGATACCAAAGCAGGTCCATTCCTCTGAGAAGTGGGACTCCTCTGTCAAGTGAGTTTGGGTTAAGGACTCCCTATGGGCCTGGTCAAAACTTTCCTAGAAATGTATTGCACCCTGAGACTCCTCCTATACAAACCCTTTCTTCTCTACCTTGCAGAGGTTATTCCTGCTTTATGATCCCATAGTTTTACCCACCACCTCCTCTGGCTCCATCCCATTTTCCCTTATAGGCATTTTCCCCAAATAAATCCTTCGATATACAATCCTGTCTTAGCACCTGCTTCTCAGAGGACCCAAACTAACTAACATTAGTGATACTGAGAGTGGTCCAAGAACACAGGCAATACAATTTGAATTTAGGACTCATTACACAGTGGACAGAGAAGATAGATGAGGTAGAGATAGTCCCTGGCATAGGACAACGGCTAAAACTTTCACTACTAGTGACCTGGGAAAATGTTCCAGTGGAGGGGAATGCCACTCTAGGTCTAGTGATCCAAGCATTTGGAAAATGGGGGGAATCCATGTAGACAAAGACAGTGAAGTTGACTGGTTATTGTTAATTTGGATGAATGGTTTGAAGAGAGATTATGAGAAACTAAAGATCACTGACAAGTAGTAAATGGTTCATTTGGAGAAAGATAATCAAGAAAGTGATGACCTGATAGAACTGCAGAGCTTGAGAGGTGTTTGAATCTCAGCCATGACAGATCTGTTCTGTCAGGATCAGGGGCCTGGTTACAAGTAATGTGAGATTCTGAGATATGACATAAAGACATCTGGATGAACTTCCCTGAGCATATTGGCTCAGCAGATGTCCCCCAAGACTTCAGACCTGACAAAGGCAGCTCACCTTTCCCCATTCTGGAAGATGTTTCAGATGTATCTCCCCAAGAAGGCAACAAGTGGTGCAGATTGTTCATTAAGGTCATTATATATGCTCTAGTGAATGAGGGACCAGTATAAATAAGTCCAATATGGTCCCTTCCACAGTTCAGGTTGATGGAAGGAGAGACATTCATAGAGCTGGCCTCATTAATATCTGTGGGGATGATAGGGTGAGGTGTCACTACTTAACTACAAGAAGCCAGGAGGCCCTAAGATGAAGCGAGCTGCATCCACTGTATAGATGGTTAATAAAGCATGGTGGCATCCCTAGCAGCAAACTAGATAATATTTAACAAAAGTGCTGATTAGAATCCAGTACAAAAAGTTAAAAGACAAGAATGAAGGAGAAGGGATCTAAGGACAGTTGTCCCAATATAAAAGTCATGATCTATTAAGTTCCCAGACCTAAGTTTATTTTCAGTTCTAGAACACTTTGATACATATATTGATATATATGATGATTTCCCCAGTCCTTCCCCAAAGGAACCCAAAACCATTTACTTTGTTTGGCTACACTGCAAAAAGGAGAATACCCAAACATTTTGAGTACTGTTGGAAATAGGTTATTGATATCTAGAGATCCAAAGCATCATTACAGCCCCCTTTTAGAATGGGAGCTAATGGGCACCATATAATAGAATGGAATCATGTCTAAAATGCAAATAGGAGTGGGCTCATACCCACCCAGTGGTCATTTCCCCAGTCTCCAAGTACATAATTAAAATTGCAATACTTAGCAGTTGAAGTAAAACCCACCAATACATAATTGACCTATAAGGTAAGACCTTTCATAGTGGGAAAGGCCAAGTGGAAACATCTGAAACTTCTCAATACTGGACAAGATATTAAGTCAAAATCAGTATTGTACTCCAAGGGAGATGGAGGAGATTGGTACCGCCATTAAGGTCCTCTAGGATGCATACCTGATAGTTTCTATCTTATTTCTAAACAATTCTACCATACTTGCACTGCAGAATCTATATAGATCCTGATGAGTGCCTGAAGACTCTAGGCTTACTTCATTAGTTGCCCCAGTATCAATTGCTATGTCAGACATGATACAGTTGTTAGGGTGGATTAATAAAACTTCAGGTACATGGCTTACAATCACTGACTTGGTTAATGCATTCTTTTTCTTTTTGATTAAGAAAGAGGGATGGAAACAGTTCATATTCACATGAAACAGATGATAGTATTCATTTACAGTTTTCTCTTAGATCTACATCAACTCTCACACTTTGTCATAATATAATCCAAAGAAATCTGGACTGCCAAGACATCCCACAGAACATTACACAGATGATACATTACATCAATGATATCATCTTGACCAAACAGCATGAACAAAGGTAGCTAGTACACTGGGGGCTTTGATAAGACACATGTATTATCTTCAGTGAAGATTTTATGGATCTAATGGTCAGAGAGTATCAGAATATTATCTCCTAAAGTAGAAAAAAATGCTGCATCTTGCATCAGCAGTGTCTAGTAAGCTTTTTTGGGTTCTGGAAACAAAATAGTCCATGACTAGGAATACTTCACTAGACTTCAATCCTGGTGATACGTGCATTTGCCAGCTTTGAACGGGGCCTGGAGCAGGAAAGAGCTCTACAGGACATCTAGGATAAGTGCAATCAGCCCTACTACACGGGCCATGCATGTAACCATGGTCCAGGGGATCCCATGGTATTTGTGGGGAAAGAACGTGGAGTTTTTGGCAAATGCCAGTAGGAGAATCATTCTGAAATAAAATCATGTATAGAATGATGTGCCACATCACTAGGCTCTGGTAAAGACAAGCCATTTAACCATGGCCATTACATGACCGTACATATAAAACTGCTCAGTATGAGTTGTGTTCTGTTGTATGCATCAATTCATAAAGCAGGATGGGCCCAATAGCAATCCTTAATAAGAAGGAAAAGGTATGTCTGGGCTAGATCCTGAACAGGACCAGATGTAAGTAAACTGCATAAGCAGAAAGCACAAATGTCCATGTCACTCACAATTGTATGAGCACCATTCCCTGGCTTGCACCTATGACCTTATAATATAAGATGTCCCATAAGAACAACTGAAGGAAGAAGAAAAACCTGAGCTTGGATTGTAGATTTGCATGCAAGCCAAAAAATAGACACTAGTTGGATTACAACTAGTAATTACACTAGTAATTACAACTCAGGTGTGTAATAGAAAGACAACAAAAGAGGGAAAATATTCTTTATGGACAGAGTTGTGAATGGTGTACTTAGATATTTACTCTATATGAAAAGGGAAGTGGCTCAAGGCAAAAATATATAGAGATTCGTGGGAAGTCGCCAATGGTATGGACAAATGAACAGAAGTAAAAAGAAATAAAAAAAATTGAAGATTCAAGATTAGGGGTCTTAGAAACAAGATGGAGAAAGGAAAGGGGGCAAAATGTGTGAAGGTTTTTGTATCACAGTATATTTTAGTCTATCACTAAAAAATTACCCTCCATGGAATAGGAATCACACAAACAAGTAGACAAAATGACTAGGCCTGTTGATGTTACCTGGCCTTCCTGACTGGCTACTCCAGCCCTGGCCTGATGAGCGCTTGTTAGAAGGGGCCGCAGTGGTAGAGACAGAGGTTACACATGGGTCTTCTACTCCTCTAGCACACACTCCCTCCTAGCAGGGCCAATCTAGCTACTGCTGACCCTGAATGTCCCATCTGCTACCCACAGACACCACTGCTGAGCCCCTAATGTGATGCTACCTAAACTTTATAAAAATTAAAAGTGTTTTCTCTCTGGGCGCCTGGGTGGCTCAGTGGGTTAAAGCCTCTGCTTTCGGCTCAGGTCGTGATCTCAGGGTCCTGGGATGGAGGCCCGCATCGGGCTCTCTGCTCAGCAGGGAGCCTGCTTCCCCCTCTCTCTCTGCCTGCCTCTCTGCCTCCTTGTGATCTCTCTCCCTCTGTGAAATAAATAAATAAAATCTTTAAAAATAAATAAATAAAAGTGTTTTCTCTCTGAAAGATACTACTAAGCAAATGAAGATGTAATCCATAGACTGGGAGAAATTATTCTCCACCCAAATAACTGACAAAGAAATTGGATCCAGAATAATATAAAGAAATTTAAAACCCAATAAGAAGATAATTCATAGAAAATGGTCAAAGATTCGAGCAGACACTTCACAAAAGAAATATAAGAATGACCAATAAGCACATGAGAAAGTGAAAAGGGGCAGATCAGCGGTTATCTGGGGACAAAAGCACTGGGAGAGAGAGAATGTAAAGAGCATGAGGAAACTCTTCGGGGTAACAGAAATGGTTTATTTCTTGACTGTGGTACTGATTTCATGGGTATATATATCTGTCAAAACTCATAAAATTGCATGCTTAAAATAGGATGCAGTTTTGTAGATAATAATTATACATATATTATACTTCCATAGAATTGACAAAATACCATTACTAGGTAATTTGAAAAGAAAAATCTATTTTTTAAAATCCTATGTAATATACTGGGATAATCAGGATAAATACAGGGTTATTATTTATTATTTCAAATTATTTTTCCTATTTGATTTAATAGTTCTTTCCACTTATATAAATAATGAGATAATACTAAAAATTATTACCTTCTCAATTTGGTTTCTCAAAGGAAAGATCACCTGAATGAGAAATACCAGAATGCTTGTTGAAAATGGAAGTTTCTTGGCCTCATCCCATGGCACTAAATTAAGATTTGCAGGTTCCATGTGAAGCATTACCAGTACTTACAGACAGATGTATTTTACCTGTTGTTGCAATTCACATGTTTGGCCACATGGGGAAACGCCATCCCTGTCTCCCACCTCTAAATTATAGACAGTCACAATATTAGAGTAATCCTCAAGCCTCAAAAGCTCCCTTCCACCTTGAAGTTTCTGGAGATAGTGAATTCACCACTTTATCCTCAAAACTGAGCATGTTAACATTTCCAGTGGTTTCCACAGGTTGCCAATGAAACTCTTATTGTGAGAATCATGCTGAGATTTCTCCTGGAATTGGGAGGAATTCCACCATGACTACCGGGTACGGAGAATTCTTCAAATCCACTCCCTGACATGGGTTTTCTAGGGCTTTGGGGGATATGCTATGTGGTGTGAATGGCACAGTGTCCCATGGAGAAGTCTTACACGCTCTCACTTTCAGTCTCTATTAAACTCTAGCCAGGATCTTCAGGGAAGGAAGGGTTCAACTATTCTAGAGTTCTGATGAGCAAAAGGCCTGGAATTAGGTTGTAAAAGCAA
Organism: Ailurus styani; assembly: GCA_002007465.1. NCBI lineage: Eukaryota > Metazoa > Chordata > Mammalia > Carnivora > Ailuridae > Ailurus > Ailurus styani. The sequence goes on along the minus strand of LNAC01000010.1, from coordinate 6,252,812 downwards.
AATAGCACTGCATGCACATTTTTATTGTGTGTTGTTGATTCCCTAATTTCAAAAAAATAAGGCATAGTAATTAGTGTTAATCACTGTAATTATGTACAGATTACATATACAAATTATACACAAATACAACTAAAGTAACGTTATATACAAAACTAATAACAGATTTTTAAACAAATCAATTTAACATTTTTACTGAGGTAGAACTGAGGAGTGATGAGTAAATGTTTACATGTATACAGAAATGTGTACTTACTCAGACATAAAAGTTAATCTCTAAAAAATATTCACTAAGTAACATGGACTCTTGGCATTTCTTAGTACAGTTTGTACCAACAGCTACAAAATGCTGACTATACAATTCAATGTAAGTATTTTGCTTAAATTGTTTAGACACCTGTAACTCTGTAAGCCTCACTGGAAAAAAGGTAATATTTATCTTTCTGATTAAACCACAGTGCAGAGAGAAGGCTGGTCAAACTAGGTTGGAACAGTCACTTTGAATGTGTTTTTTCCTCTGGTCTCTAATTAGATAATGCATTTAAAAAGATGATGAACTCATGTATCACAGTCAGATGTTTCAAAAATAGGCATGCTGTAGTTAAACAATAAAACTCTAGGTGGTGGCAGCTAGGAGGAGATATTCAATATTTTATCACAGGAAATATAAGTAAATCAATGACATCTGTTCAGTGGATGAAACTTTCTCAGTTTAGATTCATCTTGGAAGCGGTTCTCTTCTTGCCAAAATCAAGGAACTATGAAAGTTCTTCTACCAAGTAGCTTAGTTTAGTTTAGCCAGAGGCTGAGCCCTTATCACAGAGCAGAGAACAGAGGCAGGAGCCCAGCACTTTGTAAAGACCATGTTTTGGGAAAAGGAGCATGCCTGGATAGATTCAGTAGAGAATATAGTTAGAGGAAACCTTGAGAATTAAACTGATCCTGAGAATTCCCTGATAATGACATTAAGTTCCTTAATAAAAGAAAATGGCCACCCAATAGATCAGAGCATAAATTAAGGAGATCAGAGAAAAGCAGACTCCAAGGACGAGATCTAGAATATCAGAATGACAAGAACAACAGCAATTGCAGCAAACAAACAAAACTAAACTAAACAGTTCTCTTTGAATTGAGCTACCTGGTGACTAGATTCCCAAAGTATAAGACAGGAACAGAAATAGCCAAATGTCACAGTGCATATTAATTTTACTTTGCTGCAATGAGCTCCTATTAATGCTTGCTATAACTTCTCATCGCATTTTATAGATTCCATTCTTAAACTTTTTCTTTTCTATTATCTTTCCAATGTCCCGATTTAAAGAATCCTACCATGTATTACTAGAAAAGATACCCGAAAAAGATAGACCCTAACTTGTAGTGGCTTTTCAAAATTCTGGTTCCAGAGTGTGAAGAGGGGAAATTTCTATCTTAACAGAATCTTGAGGTTATACATGTCATAAGACATAAGCCACTTGAACTAAAAGTGTACTTATGAAGGAAATAAAATCTCCTCTCCTTTGAATTACCATTATTTTGTAATGACATTCATCACCTTTTACCCTTATTATAAATATCTACACATACATATCCCTTGATACAGAGGGAGATGAACTATTTGTATAAGCATGCATGTCATATAATATACACATATTTATAGAACTGAATAACTGAATGAATGAATAATGCATGATACAGTTATTATTTTTGTTCCTTAGGTCAATTGAAAGAAGCAGAAAATATACTTGGGGCAATAAATTCTGGATTCACATCCTAACTCTGTGGGTATTAGACATTTGGCCTTGGGCACATCATATAACCTATTTAGGCCCTTCTCAAATTAAAATTATTTTTTACGATTTTATTTATTCATTTGAAAGAGAGAATGAGCAGGGAGGAGGGGCAGAGGAAGAGGGTGAAGCAGACTCCCCACTGAGCAGGGAGCTTGATGTACTGCTTGATCCCAGGACCCTGGGACCATGACCTGAGCTGAAGGCAGACACTTAACCAACTGAGCCACTCAGGCGCCCCTCAACTTAAAATTTTATGAGTGATGGGGAGGATATTAGAGAATTCTACTATTATGAGTTTAATTGTATTTTCCCTCCCCAAATTCATATATTAACATCTGAACCCCCACTATCTCAGAATGTTGATATTATCTGGAAATAGGATCTTCATAGAGGCAATCAAGTTAAAATGAGGTTATTAGAATGGGTCCTTACTCAAAGATGATTAGTAGGAAATGGGAAATTTGGACACAGAGACACATACAGAGAGAAGACAGAGTGAAGAGATACAGGGAGAAAATAGCCACACAAGCCAAGGAGGGAAGGCTTAGAATAGACCCTTCCCAAACAGATGTCCGAAACAATCAACCCTGCCAACATTTCGATTTTGTACCTCCAGCCTTCCAGTAAGAAAACAAATTTCTGCTGTGTAAGTCACCTCGTTTGTAGTACTTTATTATGGAAAGCCTGAGAGCGGTGTTGGTAAGAGAGACCTTCATAAATTTTATAACTAGTCATGTGGTTCTCAGCAAATTGTCCTACCTGGCTCTAGAGCAGAGATCAGCAAACTATTTTTCTGTAAAGGGCTACGCTTCAGGCTTTGTAGACCACAGGAAAGTTCTACTGCATATTCTAATTTAATCTTTTAAAAATGTAAAAACCATTCTTAGCTTGTTGACCATGCAAAACTGAGCTGTGGACAACATAGGCCCACAGGCTCAAGTTTGTCAACCGCTAGAGCAATGTCTCCTGCCACAGGTCAGGATTTAATAAATCTTGTTTGGTAAACCTTAACATGCCACTCAAATGCATTTTCCAAATAGTACAAATCAAGTTCAATAAAAGCTTCTCCGTTATTTTCAGTAAAATGTTATTTTTCATTCAACCCCCTTGTCTTTACCCCTCAAAAGCTGTCATAGGGCCTTAAGTTCTTTTTTTCTACCTTTCATCAACTATGAAACTTTATTTTTTAAAGAAATACTTCAATATTAGGTTCTCATTTCAAGCGATATGACTGACACATAGAAAACTTTCCATGTACCTGTTTAAATGGACATACAAATTTGACAGCTTGATCCTCTCTACCCAAATATGCCATGATTTAACAAGTTTAGTATCAACACAGCACTAGACATTGCCCTCAATGCAGAATTAGCTATATTGATTCCTCCATGATGTCAAAGTATACTTTGGGTAAAAAAAAAATGTGATTAATATAGCCTGTAAAAGACTTTACAGACCAAAGCCCCAAAGCCAATTCAAAAATATATAGTCCAATAAGCACAGGCGAGGCAGTTTGCTTGCTAATCACAAAATCGAATTTGCTCCTAAATGCCGAAATGTATGTGCTGGAGTTATAACTGCGGCCCCAGTGCTCACTACTATTTCTTAGGAAATCAGTTATTAGTTTCGTGAAGTGATAAACAGGTCCTTGTTCTGCTAAAGTGACTAACCTTTATTCTTTATAGATCCATCTCTAGGCATTAAAAAAAAAAAAACTGTCCTGCTCAATGCACAAACTTTTTGCATTTAATTCTAACCAAGCTTCAATTGTGAAAATAAACATAGAAAGTTATTGTTGGCAGATGAGTAAACTAGCACACAATTTTTTAAACCAGCAGATATTTCCTCCTTTATCTGTGAACATCTTGTCTTATTTCCTTCCAATTACATTTTTTTTCTTCCATGAACAGCAAATACGTCATTTCTATCATTCTCCTGCTGGTGGCCTTCTGGAAGATGATTGAATTACCCAATCTTTGGAAGGAACAAGCTGTTTCATGTCTCGAGTGCCATGGATTTTGTAGATTCTCTAGCTCTGGGGTCTTTCTCAGGTTATTACAGATTTTTAAGCTCCTTTCAATGAGTAATGTTCTCCTGAAGGAAATGAAGGAATGAAACTCTGGCGACATGCAGTTCTCCCAGGCACAAAATCACAGTGATGAGCTTTTCCTACATCTTAATGAAAGATGGAAATTGTGAGAAGAAAGTCAGGGTTTCTCAAACTAGTTAAGGGACTATCTGCATCAAATTCCCCTGCGTGGTTTGTTAAATTACAGATCTGGGATTCTGATCCCAGACTTTCTGAATCAAGATCCACAAAGGTGAGTCCCCTGTATTCGTTTTCTAGTGCTGGGAAACAAATCACCACAACGTAGGTGCTCAAGACAAAACACATTCATTATCTTGTACCATTTCAGAGTTCCTGTGGGTCGGGAGTAGTTCAGGATCTTATACGGCTGAAATAAAAATGTCAACCAGGCTACCTACTTTTCTGAAGCTCAGGGTCCTCTTCCAAGCTTGTGTGGTTGTTGGCAGAATTAAGATTCTTAAGGTTGTAGTTAGAGGATTGAGTCCTAATTTATTAATGACTGTTGACTAAAGGCTATCCTCAGTTCCTAGAGGCAGCCTGTGCTTCTCGGCCATATGTCCCTCTCCATAGGCACGTCACAACATGGCCGTTTGCTTCTTCACGGCCAGTAGGAGGCTCTCACCAGCCTGCTAAGATGGAGTCTAAATTATAAATTTAGAATTTAGAGCCAGAATTCTAAGAATGGCTCCCAAGATTTCATGTCCTAATCTCCTGTCCTGGTAATATGCTGAGATATGACTTCCATCAGTGCTACTTTACACAGCACAAGTTTACTTCAACATAGGAAGTTTATCCATGTACCTGATTTAAAGCACACAGGCCCTGTTAAAAACAAGCAGTGAAGTGAAACACAAGAAGGGACTTCAACATGCCATTGGTGGTCTGAAGATGGATCAGGCCATGAGGAAAACTGAGCCCAGCCTCTCGGAGCAAAGACCAGACTCTGGCTGACTACAGGCAGGGAAATGAGAAACTCAGCCCAACAACAGCAAAAAACTGAATTCTGCCAATAGGGAGAATGATCTTGGAAGCGAATTCTTTCCCCTTTTTCCTTCAGTTAGAAGCAAATCATAGGATCCACGTACATCTAAAGGGCAGGAATTACTCCACTGGGAATAATTCCTACTGTAGAGCCTCCAAAAGGAATGCAGTCTTGCTGACAAATTGATTTTAGCCCAGTGAGAACCATTTTGGACTTTAAAACTATAAAACAATAAATTTGTGCTGTTTAAAGTCACAATATTTATAATAATTTTTTACAGCAGCAAAAGTAAATTATGCCATCCCTGCCAATTAGGATCTCAATTTTTTTCAGTCTTTCACATTTTCTTTCAGATTACTCTTCCTCTATTGTTATAAATATTAGCTTAGAATCATCAAATGATACTTAGTGTATGATGTTCTCAATCATGAGGCAGGAACAATATATAAACAACTCTATATCCAACACAATAACTGCCACAAGGCCCTGCTGGCCCCTGGTATTCTGTAATGCCAACTGAAAGTTGTAGTTGACTGTTACACAGCAAAAAATAATTTTTTAAATAAAATCTAATGATGGGGTACCTGGGTGGCTCAGTTGGTTAAGCACCTGCCTTCAGCTCAGGTCATGATCTCAGGGTCCTGGGATCTAGCCCAGGGTCAACTCTCAGCTCAGCAGGGAGTCTGCTTCTTCCTCTCTCTCTTCCCTCTCCCCGTGCTCGCTCTCTTCTCTCAAACAAATAAAGTCTTAAAATAAATAAATAAATAAATAAATAAATAAATAAATAAACAAATAAATAAAATCTAATGACAAGACAGTGATAAAATTTATCTGTAAAAGAGAAGGATTCAAAGTTTCTTCGATATGGCATTATTCAAACATTTGCTAGAGATCTACATACAAAAATGAACGACCAGGTATATCCGAAATATAAATATTGTTTTTGCCAGTTGCTGGTATCTAAGAAAGGAATGCATTCAATTGAGAAGATGAGAGATTTACTCAAATAAGGGAAGTTCAGATATCTTAATTTAGTTTGAATCTTTATCCTGTATGGCTGTAGACATGTTGTATCTTTTATAGAGTTCTGTTCTGAGAGTGACCAGGACATTCTTCCAAGTATTTTACAAATTTACTCTGATGGTCTTTTCTCCTCTCCTCTGTTGGTGCTCTTTCAGCAAGTTGAATGTTACTTTTTTCAAGAGAATTTGCAATCCATATGCCAGTTAGGGAAATTCTGTTCATTAAGATAGATACAACATTGTTTGAATCTTATTCCAAGGAGTTTTATTAAGATTTATACTCTCCCCAAATTGCTGGATTCCTAGTGCCCACACATACACTTGATATATAGAAAGTGCTCAATATATAGTCACTGAATGAATCATTCACCTCTAGTTTTGAACCAGATTAATCTTCTGAAGGATTAATTCAGTATAACAGCCAACTGTTGTCATTCCCTGAATCTATTGCACTTTCCACTTCACACCACTTCGATGTAAGCCACCTCCCCTACCCCAACACACACACACATACCCACACAGAGCCAGCTTATGCATATAACTAATTTTCCTTAAAGCCTGAGAGAAAATATGATTTACATCTTAACAAGGTAACCAATTTTAAATTGCATGCAAAATATCCATACTCATATGAGAAACAGAAATTTGAACACTGACTAAATATTTGATAATGCCAAGGAATTATGTTTTGTTACATTATGTTAATGAAATTGTGGTTATTACATATATCAAGAGACCTTATCTTTAGAGATGAAATGATTTGATGCTGGTATTTGGTTAAAAATAATCCAAGTGGAGGGAGGAAGGAGTAGAGAATATAGAGATGAAACAATTAGCAACACGTGAAGTAGAGATAGGTACATAGGCAATGGCAGGGGTGGGGATGAGATTCATCATACTATTTTTTTCTTTGCATGTTTGGAAAATTATATACTGAAAAGTTCTTAAATAATCTTCTTCTATAAAATACAATTTAATGAAAGATACCTCAAATACTCTCCCTCTTGAATTATGGTTTCCTCACATGTTTTTTGACCCTATCTTTTTCTCCTTTTCTTTATTATTACTTCTCTCTTTTCTTGCTCTCTCAGTAATAATAACAACACACAGATGCTTATATTGTATCATGAAGAACAATATACTTCTTCTAGCCCTTAACTGAGCCCTTAAGCTCAGACATCCATTTAAATATCCAAAGACCTAGGTCACCTAGGTCAAGTAGGAGCGAATACTTAGCACTTACTGTATGCCAGAATGTGGGGTTTTTTTGGGGGGGGTGATTTTTAAAGTATTTTTTTTAATTTTTTATTAAATTCAATTTAGTTAACACATACTGTATTATTAGTTTCAGGGGTAGAGTATAGTGACTCATCTGTTACATAAAACACCCAATGCTCGTTATATCAAATGCCCTCCTTAATGTACATCACCCAATTATCCCTTCTTCTCATCCGCCTCCGCTCCAACTCTTTTTGTCTCCTACAGTTAAGAGTCTCATGGATTGCTTCCCTCTCTGCTTTCATCTTAATTTATTTTTCCTTCCTTTCTCCTATGTTCATCTATTTTATTTTTTTAAATCCACATATGAATGACATTATATGGTATTTGTCTTTGACTGACTTAATTCGCTTAGCATAATACCCTCTACTTCCAGCCATATCATTGCAAATGGCAAGATTTCATTCTTTTTGTTTGCTGAGTAATATTCCATTGTACATATATGCCACATCTTTATTCATTCATCCGTCAATGGATAGCTGGGCTCTTTTCATAGTTTGGCTATTGTGGACACTGCTGCTATAAACATTGGGGTGCAGGTACCCCTTAGAATCATTATGTTTGTAACTTTTGGATAAGTACCTAGTAATGTGATTGCTGGGTCATAGGGTAGCTCTAATTTTAACTTTTGAGGAACTTCCATACTGTTTTCCGGGATGCCTGCACCAGTCTGCATTCCCACAAGCAATGTAAGAGGTTCCCCTTTCTCTGCATCCTTGCCAATATGGTTTTTCCTGATTTGTTAATTTTTAGCCATTCTGACTAGTGTGAAGTGGTATCTCACTGTGGTTTTTGATTTGTATTTCCCTGATGCTGAGTGATATTTTGCATTTCTTCATGCATCTGTTAGCCATTGGTATGTCTTTATTGGAGAACTATCTGCTAATGTCTTCTGCCCATTTCTTGACTGGATTTTTTGGTTTTCTGGGTGTTGAGTTTGATAAGTTCTTTACAGATTTTTGGTTACTAGCCCTTTATCTGGTAAGTCATTTGCAATTATCTTTTCCCCATTCCTAAGGTTGCCTTTTAGTTTTGTTGACTATTTGCTATGCAAAAAATTTTTTATTTTGATGGAATCCCAACAGTTCACTTTTGCTTTTGTTTCCCTTGCCTTTGGAGACATGTCTAGAAAGAAGTTGCTGTGGCCAAGATCAAAAGGTTGCTGCCTGTGTTTTTCTCTAGGATTTTCATGGTTTCCCGTCTCACATTTAGATCTTTCATTCATTTTTAGTTTATTTTTTTGTATGCAGTAAGAAAGTTGTCCAGTTTTATTCTTCTGCATGTAGCTGTTCAAATGCCAGACTCTTTTTCAAATGCTTTTACATCATCAATCCTCACCACTTATCTCTGAGAAAGGGACTATTACTATAACCCCTTTTAGTGTTGGGGAAACTGTGCAGAAAACAATTTTAAAAATTGGCTAAGCCACACAACAAGGAAGTAGTGCAACTGGGATTTGAATCGAGGCAATAGGGTTCCAGTCAACTACTATACAACACTACCTCTGTAATTGGAAGACTGTAGATAGCAACTGATTCCAGGAGAAGGGCCATCACCTCCTGTAGTGGCATGGGGTGGAGATAGGGATTGTTTAGTTTTGTGTTTCTTTTTATATATTCATTTCCTTGATAGACTCAAGACTTGACATATCCTAAGCTTTGTTTCTAAAACTTTCAACATTTTCATCTCACATTTTTCCAAGTCTTCAGATTTACACTGCATCATGTTCTTATTTCATATATTGTATTAAGATACCTCATGAATGAGGAGAACTATTTACCAGAATAGACAAGCTTTCAACCTCCATTACTTTCAGAATTATGGAAGGCAAGCCAGCCCCTTAGGTTATACTATTACACTGCAATGCTAATTAGTTTGTAATAAGTGTAATAAACTCACAAATGTGAAGTGCATGGAGCCATGTTTCATTGAATCAGTTGTGCTGTCTGAGCATCGGTAACTCAATTCATAGTTAATTACATATTTCAGTTTTTATTTGTCTATTTTGAAAATGCTTACATGTGTTCATAATTTTAATAAGCAATCCAAATGAATTTTTGGTATCTTTCTGTAACATTTATTATCTTTAGCCACCCTAAGAACTATGTAAGTTCATAGATATATCTAAAATATATAACAAAGAAAGAATTATACAGGTGACAAAAGTTTTTTATAGATGTTTTCATTTTAAAGTTTCTGGTATTTATGTCTGTCAAATAAAATGAAGTTGAAGATAGATGATTAGTTGATATTTTAAGGAGCTGTATTTTTTGTTATAGGAAACTTTGCAAGTGCTTTTTATTTTATTTATTTATTTTAAAGATTTTATTTATTTATTTGACAGAGAGAGAGAGAGATTACAAGTAGGCAGAGAGGCAGGCAGAGAGAGAGGAGGAAGCAGGCTCCCTGCCGAGCAGCGAGCCCGATGCGGGCCTCGATCCCAGGACCCTGAGATTATGACCTGAGCCGAAGGCAGAGGCTTTAACCCACTGAGCCACCCAGGCGCCCGCAAGTGCTTTTTATAAAGTCATCATTTTCCTTCACATTTACCAGTGAAATTATTCAAAATGTGTGCAATGACTACTGCTTTCATTCTTCACTACCTCTTTTATCACTAATCCCAAGTCTGATTTAAATTATGGCTAAACCATTGACAGTTTGCCAAAAAGACCAGTGATTCCTTGTGAGATTATTCACTATTCATTCACTGATTTTCTCACTGTTCTGTTTTTCTTTTGTTATCATGGAATAATTGGCATACTCTCAAAATAAATTCTTGGCTCCTTCAACTCCCATAAAAAATTTTTTCTAATTTTTCCTCTATTCTCTTTCTTTGACTCTCTTTTTGTTGCCATGAAAATGATGGACACCTTGAAGTTGAAAATTTGACTTCCAGTTTCTAGCTCTACACATACATATTCATCCAAAATGATAGCTTCTCCATGTGAATGATTTTAGCAGTCACTTACTTCCTTTTGACCTCAGCATCTAAGTTCTTATGCTTTGGTCCTTCATTATCACCTGCCTATAGGTAATCTCCTCTTAGATATGTCATCAGCAGAAACTCAGTTTAGACTAACATTTTAAAGTAAGATTTATACTAAAGTACAACATAAATACAAAATAAATATACAACCATATTTGCATAAGTTAATGAATTTTTATAAATGGACCAAGAGGATCTACGGGGCAAACATATAAAGAAATAGTGTATCAGTAGCATCTAAGAATTTGCTGTTGTGCTTTGTATTAGCTCCCTTTAAGAATACTTGCTATCCTGACTTCTAACATGATCAAATAGTTTTGCCTTTATTTGTATTTAAATGGAATCATAAAGTATATACTCATATGTAACTGGCTCCTGTCACTCATCATTATATTTAAGATGTCCATTATGCTGTTGAGGATAGTTGCAATATGTTTATATTCCTTGCTAAGGAAAATTTCACTGAATAAATACACTAACTTTTTAAATCCATTTTATGGTGAATGGACTCGGGCAGTTTCCAGTTTGGGACTAACATGAGTAGTGTGGGTTCTTGTTTATGGCTGTGGAATATACAACATTTCTGTCATTTCACTGCATGTTGTACTGGAATGACTGGGTCAAAGAGGATATATATATATATTTCCCTTTAATAAATATAACCAGGGGTGCCTGGGTGGCTCAGTGGGTTAAAGCCTCTTCCTTCGGCTCAAGTCATGATCTCAGGGTCCTGGGATTGAGCCCCGTATCAGGCTCTCTGCTCAGCAGGGAGCCTTCTTCCTCCTCTCTCTCTGCCTGCCTCTCTGCCTGCTTGTGATCTCTCTCTCTCTGTCAAATAAATAAATAAAATCTTAAAAAGAAAAAGACTTTAAATACAACCAAATACTTTTCCAAAGTGGTTGAATTATTTTATAATTCTAATTATGTATATTGTATTTGTAGAGCTAATATTTTTAAAATATCCATGTATTTACTCCTCTGTTATTATCAATGACAGCAAAATTCTAAAATTACAAATATAGGAACTCAAAGTTATGTTTAATTCCTCTATTTGTGTGCCATTTTTCCACACTAATGAGTTATTCAGCAAGCATTAACTTCTATCAGACTTCTCAAATAGTGTGATTATCACAAAAGTCACACAAAAGTATCAAGGGGAAAGCCAAAATACTAACTTAGATCCATGACTCCAGTGCTGGACTGCAGACCGTGAACACTTTGCGACATTAGAGAAAATGTGGAAGTGTTTAAATGCTTTTATAGCAATTTGACATTGCTACAGCTTCCAGCAAGTGATAATTATTCTAATAAAGAATTTTTATTGAATTTTATAAAAGTATGGCCCACAATGGATTAAAAGAAGGAAAAAAAAAAAAAACAACCTGGCCTTTTCCACAGTTTAAGAAGCACTGGCCTAGATAGTAATGTTGAAGCTAGAATGTAAAATAGGTTGTGCAACATTCTGAATTATTTGAATTTTATCCTATTAAAAAAAGTTTTAAAAATGAGAATAGACACATATTCACGTGATAGAGAATTCTAGCAGTTACAAAATGGTGGCATCGAAGGAAAAAGACACTGGTAGCCACAAACCTGTTAGAAAGTGATTATAATCATTCAGGGAACTGACAGTGAATACTCAAAGAAATCCAGATGGGGGGAAAAAGGTAGACTTGAGAATCATTTCTGTGTCAAATTTGCTAAACTTGATGATAAACGGCCTGGGTAAGGAGGGATGGGTTGTCAGGAAGAAGTGTTGTATATAATTACAAGATTTCCATGTTAGAGGATGGTGAGTGGAAAGTTTATAGGGAAAACAAAAGTGTTTCATTTTAAACATTTCATGCTTGAGTTGACTTTGGAGCTCAGAGGCAGAAAATGGAATGAAAAGGGGCATCTGAGACAGAGAATGTGAGATGAAAGACCTCAATATGTATGATATTGCTTACAGAGGAGGCATATGTTGTAAAGGAAAGAGGTCTGAGTTCAGAACCCTCCTTATATTTCCACTGAAAATTCAGACACTAGTCAAGAGAATGCCAACACTAACAAGTAAGCTGAAAAAGAATAGCCAGGAAAAAAAAAAAAGGCTGAGAATAAATCATCATCATCATTATCATCCAAGTTAGGAGAAGAAGAGAAAAGATAAAGAAAAAGATTTTGATAAGAAGAAAATGATTTCTAAGAATATAAATACAGTAAGGGTAATTACTCTTTCAAGAAGTATGTTGTAGCAAAAGGGAGGTGTTAAGATCTTGTTTGGGTAAGCAGCACCTGGGCGGTGCAGTTAGTTGAGCATTCAACTCTTGGTTTGGACTCAGGTCATGACCTCAGGGTCATGAGATTGAGGTGTGCATTGGACTCTACACTGGGCATGGAGCCTGCTTAAGATTCTCTCTCTCTCTCTCACCCAACGGTGCTCTCAATCTCTCTCTCTCTCTCAAATAAATAAATCTTTTAAAAAAGGGGAAAAAAGACATTGTTTATGTAAGAATAAAAATTTAAGGAAATATCTTGTTCATGGATGAAGATGATGGAAGCAAATCTGTAAATTTAGCAGAAGCCAGTAGAGATAAACAGAGAGAAAGTAAAACTCCAGTCACCATTTCTTTTTCTTAACACATTTCCACAGGAGACTTCTTGATAACGTTTGCTTCTTATTCATGTATTGCCATACTCTGGTCCAGTCTCCCTTACTACCTGCCTATTCTCTTAAGATAGCAAGTTTCTGCATGTTTCACAAATCCTTTGGCTGTTCTAAACTAGCTGCAGCAATCTACCTCTCTGCTCAAAGATCGTTTAGCTTCAGGTTACGTCTGCTCAGTCTAGCTTGGCTTCCAACACTTGCCCTTTACTTGGTTCCAGCTCAGCCAATATTTCAGGCAGAGCAGTCACCAAAGTGTACCCTGTATGAGGCTCCATGCTCTTTTACTATCTCAACATGCTCCTGTTCTTTATATCAATACACATATTTTTAATGGACTAAGTTTTTTAAAGCAATGTTAGGTTTACAGAAAAAATTGAAAAGCATAGAGTATAATTTCTCCTATTATTAGCATTTTACAGTAGTGTGGGGCATATTTTTTTTGTAATTGATGAGCCAGTATTGATATATTACTGTTAACTAAAGTCCATAGTTTCAGTGTTCAGTCTTTGTGTTTATTTTCCTTGTGTAATCTTTGCCAGATTCTTGGTCATTTTTTGGCCTTTGACATGCTATCAAGCACTGTTAGCCAGCCTTCCCATGTATACTGCAGGCTTCCACATACCTTAACAATATATCCCTTAAAAAAAAAAAAGTCTAAATTAGCCCCAGTTGTTTGTAAAAAAGAAATCTGTCACAAAAACTGGTACCAGGAATGGGATTCAGGACCGAGATCCTTAGGGAAATGAAAGAAATCTAGGCTGCATTATTTATCTTAAATGAGTCTAAAATCAGTGAAAATCTAAGAATATTCAGAAATTAGAATTTTATCCATACAAAAGAAAAGCCATTAAGTGAGTTATGACTTGGGTTTACCTGGAAGCAAGACCTATGGGACTGCAGATATAGCTGGAGACCAGAATATGTTATGGGTTGATTGTGTAACCCTGGAAAAGATGCATTAAAGTCCTCACCTCCAGTACCTCACAAAGTAAAATTTTTTGGCAATAAGGACATTGTGTAAGGAACTGGTTAAGTCGAGTGAGATTGTACTGGAGGAGGGTGGGACCCTAGTCCGATATGGATGGTGTTCTTATAAGAATACAGCCATGGGAAGACAGAGACACACACAGGGCAAATGCCATGTGACAATGAAAGCAAAGATTGAACTTATACAACTGTGAACCACAGAACACTGAAGACTGCCTGCAAACCATTAGAAGCTAAGAAGAGGCAAGGAAGGTATTCTCTCACAGACTTCAGAGGAAGTATGCCCTGCCAATGACTTGATTTAAGACATCTGTCCTCTAGAACGGTGATACAATCAATTTCTGTGGTTTTTAGCCTCTTTGGCTTTGTGGTATTTTGTTATGGTGGCCCTAAGAAACTAACACAGGACATTTTTTCAAAAGATGAGAAACTCAAGAACTGTAGAGCATTATGATTGCTCTTAACACTGTTTGACAGATTTAGAGAGCACAAAAATCACATTCCTAAGTTTTTAGCCCAAGTAATGGACTTAAATCTGGAGACTCTTTGATGGTGTTAAAATATCTATTATCACCTGTAGTCACAGACAGATAGTTGAAAACCAAATGCAAAGATTAATCCTGTAAGTTGCTGATTTATAATGACAGTTGCATTTGCAGCCAAGCTCTATCTTTTGTATAGAATATGGCACTGTTTTGGAAAACCTAGGATTCTAAAAACTAGAAAGAATATATTTAAACATCTGAATGGCACGGAATACTCTCTGTTATTTCCCCAGCAGTCCTGTTTACATTTCCAGTTCTTGAAGAAGATACTGACTGGAAAAACTGTCCTATGAAGGAGAATTATGATGGTAGAAATAACAAAGACAAAGTCCTATAAACTCCCACTTTCTACCAGAATAATAAACCAGATGGTATACCACATAACTGGGAAAATGACAGAGTTGAGAACTACCACTGAAACTTGAAAGATGGATATATCTTGACTGTTTCACCAAATTAGCTGGTTGAGTATTTGAAAAGGAGAGTAAATTTTTATAAACTTTACCAGAGTGACTCTAAATTATAATTACTGTTCCACATGTGGTCCCATTTCCAAAACAATTTAATTCAATTCATGATTAGAAAGCTATCTGAATGAGAAAAAGTTAGAAACACATCCCATAGAAAATATATTTTTCAGGTTTTAAGCATATCAGGACATTCACTTAAAATGAAGAGTAAGTTGCTGCACCCTCATTCTCCACAATTCAGAAAGAGACAATATTTAGAGAGCATCTTTGTAGTTTCAAATAACATAAACTACATTTGGTGACCCAGTGAGACCTAATTACAGATGTCCTAAAAACCTGTAGTCTTTAAATTGGATTCCGCCACTGCCACTACCACAAAAAAGAAGATTCTCTTGCATGACACATGCTACTGGACAAGTAGCTCTTCCTCTAGGCTATTAAGACTTTACAGAAGTTAATTGTGCTCAAAGATCTCTGGTGCATAAGAAAGTTGTCTGGTATCTGGAATAAGGTCAGTGGGTACTATGAAGGTTTTGTTCTATGTCTTCTTTACTGACTATCTCTCCTTCACAAAACAGTTTTTGATTTGCTGAGAAACACTGACAGAGCCTGAGGAATTTACCATGGAATAATAAGTGAGCTTTTAACCTGTCTCTAATCATAAATTGGATATTATTTTATCCAGACAAATATTTTAGTAGTGCAAAATATCAATTATAAAATAAAAGTCATACATATGGAACAATGCCCAGTCCTGTGCAGAAAGTACAGATGGTTCACACTGGAAATTCCCTCATATTTCCAAGGCATGCATTTCAGCTATAACTCAACTCTCTATCAATATAAACCAGTGAACCCATGAGGATTCTGTGTCATCAGTTGTCCAAAAAAGAAATAAATTAAACCTGATGGCTCTGCACAAAATGCTGGCATTGCACAGATGTGGATGGATAGGACATTATAGCTTAGGAAGAGCGTCAAGCTGGCCACCTGATTATCCACTTCGCTTATAAGAAGGAGAAGAGGCCTGTGGTTATGATATTTATTGTCCATACACAGTGACTAATGTTTAGGCTAGATGTTCAGGCATTTTTAAGAAGGAATATTAGAAGACTATTGACATGAGGGCTCGGAAAAGGAGATTGTGTGTGAATTTCTCAAATGGGCCCACTTTTAAAAATATTTAGGTCGTGTTTGTGTTCACATTCAATAGATTGCCATTTTGTATAAAGGTCTTAATATCAAATGGAAAGATGAACCGCTCTGTGCATATTTGTCACCATACATTTTCAGTCACTATAGTGCATGTTCACTGATCTCATGAAAGAGCATCCCTAGCAATGGAGATAGTCAATGCAAGGGTCCACACAGTGCACTTGCCCCATTAATCCAATCAAACACTAATACTTAGTATAAGATTTTTCCTTAGCAGCCATAAAAAATGCAGCCCTTATGGGTTTCTCAAATTGTGGTGTTGGAGCCATATAGTTACTTGAGAGCAAGCTGATTACACTGGAACCCCACCCATAAAGCTTGAATCAACATTTTTCTTCACTAAAATAGATACTTATTCTAGTTGTGGAATTGCATTTCTTATCTGTCATTCTTCTTTTATCACTACTAACCCTAGAGCAACTAAATGTCTTATATACCATTATAGTATCATATACAACATTGATTCTAACTAAGGAACTTAATTAGCAGCAAGTAGCAAATTATAAGCAACTTAATTAGTAGCAAGTAGCAAATTATAAGTAACACCTTTATGTCCAAGGTCTCACCATTTACCACATCACACAAAAATGGCTGACCTTAGGGAAAGGAGGAATGATGTACTATTACTTCAAGTATCAACCATTATAGTGCTGCAAGACAAAGTGCTGTAAGCTCTAGGCCAATATCCAATATATGGTACTGTTTCTCTAACAACTCTAATAGAACCCAGTGGTATAAGTAGGGATCATAATTTTCATTATATATCTAAACACTTACTGAAATATTTCGTTTCAATCTCACTATTCTCAAGTCTGTGCTTAAGAAGTCTGATGCTCAAGAAGGGTATGCTTCCACCAAGAGAAACATCAATGGTGCCACAAAATTGGAAGCTGAGACTCATCTAGCCTTTTAGGGTTTTTCATGACACTGAATAAACTGAAGGGGGAAAATAAGGTTTTTGCATTTTGTCTGACAATTCCTTTTGATCATAAGAGAAAATACGCGTTTTAATACAACAGGGACAGAAAGCAATACAGATGGAACCCAACTGATCCCTAGGACTTCTCCTTGTACTAACGTAGGCAGGTTTACAGTTTAATGGAACACTGTATTAACCCTACACAGAACTACAAAGGTTCAGATCCATCATGATATGGTAAAGCATCTTACCAACTGTGGTACTGGCTGAAGTAAAGAGGAACTTGAGATGTATAGGGGGAGGGAAAAAATCTAAATATAAGTAGAGACCCGAAAAGAAAATGTTTTTGTGTGTACTCAAGATTTCAGCAATAGGGACAGGCTTCTGCATATTCTATGTCCCTTCTCTATTCATTGACTAGATTTTCTTTAGCTTCACCTGTTCAAATGATTCCTTAACTTGTCTCCCTGTCTCTGGGCTTCTCCTTTAAGTAAATGACCTAATTTTGAAAAATTAACTTTTATCCTTTATTTGTATTACCACATAGTGATCATTTTATTTAATCCACTTATTTAAATATTTTGAAGATTTTCTAGATAACGCATTCTTTCACATATAAGTTTCCTGAAAGAAGACAGCATTTTCTTTTTTTTTTTTTTAAGATTTTATTTATTTATTTGACAGAGAGAGAGAGATCACAAGTAGGCAGAGAGGCAGGCAGAGAGAGAAGAGGAAGCAGGCTCCCCGCTGAGCAGGCCCAATGCGGGCCTCGATCCCAGGACCCTGAGATCATGACCTGAGCTGAAGGCAGAGGCTTTAACCCACTGAGGCGCCCAGAAGACAGCATTTTCATATTAATTATATATTCCCACTGTTGTGTACAAAATGGATGCTTAATAAATGGTCAAAGTTGAATAAATCAATAAAAATGTATGTTATAGATTCAGAAGGTATGATTAAAATCCATGAAAGAGATAATGTCAGTATCAGAAAATGTCCAGAAATACACATCTGTTTCTTTTTTGGGCTTCCCATCATAGTGACACTTTGTTGATATAGAGTACTTACTGGATTTTTTCAAATAATCAACTATATTCAGAAGCTTTATTTTAACATTCTTCTTTACAAAATACTAAGGATTCTGCCCTTATAATGGTAAATGTTGGTAATATTGAATTATATCCATCCACGTCACTAATTTCATTTTGATAACTGTCTTCCCCAAAACATTTGTAAATGATTGTAAAAATCATTTGCATTTACATCTCTCCAAGAACATATTGATGAGAAGCAAATAATTTGACTATCTGGAACTCGTGAGGTTTTCAGCTTTTAGTTTCTTTGCTGTATTTATTTTTATTCATTTATTTTATTTTAGTGTAAGGTAGCATGGATAGATTCAGTCAAACCTAAACAAAAATTTTTGATGATCACTAATATATCTTTCTTCTTCTCATTTTCAAAGATCAATAGGACTGCTATGTGACTATACAACTGTAACTGACTCATCCACTGAAAGAA
Organism: Ailurus styani; assembly: GCA_002007465.1. Classification (NCBI taxonomy): domain Eukaryota; kingdom Metazoa; phylum Chordata; class Mammalia; order Carnivora; family Ailuridae; genus Ailurus; species Ailurus styani. Next base: position 6,234,364 of record LNAC01000010.1, on the reverse strand, counting down.
GATTGAGTGGATACAATCTCTAAGTTTAGCACTTTTTAGCATATACTAAAAACATACGGATTACAGAAAATGATCCTTCAACTCCGTAATCAACCACTGTCTAATAGGAGAAATGCAAACAAATTATTACAACAATTACTGCAAAGAGTATGCTTAAAAATATTCTGAGTACAAAGCAACTTTTTGAGTACAATATAGATTTTATGAACTCATTCATGGAATTAAAAAAAATTAAATATCATGTTATTAGAAGGCAAGCACTTTTTTTTTTAACTGTTATAAAATCTCCAGAAACTAGTCGAGTCTCTAACTTTTAAAGGGATTCGATGTCTTTTTGGTGAATTAATTAATATGAATGACCATAATAACAATTAAATGAGAGCCCAAGTCATTTTTGAAGTTTTACACTTCAAATGGTTTATATTATTGTTAGAACACATTATCCAATCTATAATTTCTACCTTTTAAGAAATATATGTAAGTCTGGACTCACTAAAATTCTGTCATCACCATACTGATTTGATTACTACAGCCTGTAGTGTATCTTGAAACCTGGAATTGTGATACATCCAGCCTTGTTTGTCTTTCTCACAATTGCTTTGGCTTTTTGGAGTCTTTTGTGGTTCCATACAAATTTTAGTATTATTTGTTCTAGTTCTGTGAAAATTACTAGGTATTTTGATGGGGAGTGCATTGAATCAGTATATTGCTTTGGAGAGTATGGACATTTTAACAATAATTTCTTCCAATCCATGAGCATGGAAATCTTTTTATTTGTATCATCTTCAATTTCTTTCATCAATGTTTTACACTTTTCAGAGTACAAATTTTTTACTCTTCGGGTTAAGTTTATTCCTAGGTATTTTATTCTTTTCAGTGCAATTGTAAATTGAATTGTTTTCTTTATTTCTCTTTCTGCTATTCCATTATTCATGTATAGAAACACAATGGACTTTAGGGTATTAATTTTGTATGCTGTAACTTAACTGAATTCACTTATTTCTAAAAGTTTTTTTGGTAGAGTCTTTAAAGTTTTCTATGCATAGTATCATGGCATCTGCAAAAAGTGATATTTTCACTTCTTCTTCTCCAATATGGATGCCTTTTTCTTTTCTCATCTGATTACTGTAACTAGCACTTCTAGTACGATGTTGACTAGAAGTGGTGAGAGTGGACATCTTTATCTTGTTCCTGATCTTAGAGGAAAAACTCTTGGTTTTTCACTATTGAGTGTGATGGTAGCCATGGGTTTTTCATATATGGACTTTTTATATTGAGGTATGTTCTCTCTAAACCAACTTTGTTGAGTTTTTATCGTGAATGGATACTGAAATTTTTTTTTAAGATTTTATTTATTTGACAGAGAGAGACACAGCGAAAGAGGGAACACAAGCAGGGGGAGTGGGAGAAGCAGGCTTCCCGTGGAGCAGGGAGCCCGATGTGGGGCTCGATCCTAGGACCCTAGGATCATGACCTGAGCTGAAGGCAGATGCTTACCTGACTGAGCCACTCAGGTGCCCCTGGATACTGAATTTTATCAAATGCTTTTTCTACATCTATTGAGATGATCATATCATTTTTATCCTTTGCTCTGTTTATGTGTTATATTACACAGATTGATTTGTAAGTATTAAACCATCCTTGTCTATCTGGAATAAATCCCATTTGATCATGGTGAATGATCCTTTTAATGTATAGTTCAATGCAATTTGCTAGAAACCTAGATCAATGGAACGGAACAAAGACCCCAGAAATAAGCCCACATTTATATTGTCTATTAATCTACAACAAAGGAAACAAGAATATACAGTAGAGAAAAGGCCATCCCTTCAATAAATGGCATTGAGAAAACTGGACAGCTATACACAAAAGAATGAAACTGGACCACTTTCTAACACACTACACACACACACACATACACACACAAATCTAAAATGGATTAAAGAGACTTGAAACTATAAAACTCCTAAAAGTGAACATAGGCAGTAATTTCTGCTAAAAAATTCTGCTAAAGGAACATTTTCTAGATATACCTCTTAAGGCAAGGGGGAAAAAGCAGAATTAAACTACTGGAATGACACGAAAATGAAAAGCTTTTTCACAGCCAACAAAACTATCAACAAAACAAACTTACTGAATGGAAGAAGATACTTGAAAATAACATATCTGATAAGGAGTTCATATCCAAAATATATAAATAACAAATACACCTCAGCACCAAAAATAAATAAATAATCCAATTAAAATAGACATTTTTCCAAAGAAGACATACAGATGGCCAGCAGGCACATGAAAAGTTGCTCAACATTACTAATCATCAGGGAAATGCAAACCAAAACCACAATGAGAGATCAACTTACACCTTTCTGGACTAGAATAAAGAAGACATGAAATAATAAGTATTGGTGAGAATGTGGAGAAGGAAACTTTGTGTTCTATTGGTGAGAATGTAAACTGGTGCATCTATGGTAGGAAACGGTATAGATGTTCCTTAAAAAACTAAAAATATAAATACCATACGATCCAATGTTTCCACTACTAGGTATCTATCTGAAGAAAATGAAAACACTAATTTGAAAAGATATATGCACTCCTGTGTTTATTGCGGCATTATTTATAATAGCTAAGATATGGAAGCATCCCAAGTGTCTATTGATACAAATGGGCAAAAAAATGTGGACTGTGTGTATGTGTGTGTATACAGTGCACATATATGTATACATAATATACATATAATGGAATATATAATGGAATATTACTCAGCCATAAAAAAGGATGAGATCTTGCTATTTGTGACAACATGGATGGACTTAGAGGGTATTATGCTAAGTGAAATAACTCAGACACAGAAAGATAAATACTATATGATTTCACTTATGTGTGGAATTTAAAAAAACAAATGAATAAACAAACAAAAAGCAGAATTAGACTTATAAATACAGAGAAAAAATTGATGGTTGTGAGGAAAGGGGAGTGGGGGATGGGCAAAATGAGTGAAGGGAATGAAAGGTAAAGGCTTCCTGTTATGGAATGATGAAGTCAAGGGACTAAAAGGTATGGCATAGGGAATATAATCAATGATATTCTAATAGTGTTGCATGATAACAGATGGTAGCTACATTCCTGATGAGCACAGCATAATGTTTATAAATGCTGACACAGCGGGGCCTGGGTGGCTCAGTTGTTAAGTGTCTACCTATGGCTCAGGTCCTGATCCCAGAGTCCTGGAATCGAGCCCTGCATCGGGCTCTCTGATCAGCGGGAAGCCTGCTTCTCCCTCTCCTACTCCCCCTGCTTGTGTTCCATTTCTCTCGGTTAAGTAAATAAATAAAATCTTTAAAAAAAAAAAAAGAAAGAAAGAAAGAAAGAAAGAAATGCTGAAACCCTATGCTGTATACCTGAAACTAATGTAGCATTGTGTGTCAACCATACTCAAAACAGCAACAAATTATGTTATCACTCTTATACTTTTCTTATTCCTCTGAATTTCTGATAGATTAGTCAATCAGAGTTTTAAAACTTGAAATAAATCTTGATTTTTGTAGTTCACCTTGGAAACAATATGATTACTCTCACTTTATTCACTTTCCCCTCCAATCAATCAGTTAGAAATCATTAAATACTGTTTTAGAAAACTCACCCTGTATTCTGAAGTCATGGTGAATAAAATACATTATTTATAAATAATAGTTTCAATTTATTTGGACTTACAAAATATTTAAGCAATTTGTGTTAGCTTTGCATGAAGCAGACCACAACACAAATTACAATAGTTTATTCCATGGTCTCCATAAATAGGAGCAAATCTTCAATGCAGCTTTTCTGAGGTCTAAATGCTAAGAACCCTAGGTTAATTTTTTGCTATTCTTAGAATTAAAAAGAAGCATAATTATTATAACTTCTAATATCAGAGACTAATAATTCCTTTCTAGGTCTTCTATTGCTTGGTCTTGTGAAACCTGAATTCAGTAACCAAAATAAGTGGTATCAGCTAAACTTTAAAACTTTGGCTTTGTTCCTAGTGATTTAATCTATATTATACTTGACTTTAACTGCTATTTATTAGGAACAATCCATAATTGTTCTTCTCAATGGCATATTTTGTCCATCAGTTGAGTCTTTTAATATGAGATATTCACATTTCCTTCCAGATGGACACAGAATGAAGGTTGAAAAAATGTTCCTATTTTTAGCCTTAAGTCAAAGTATAAATAAGAATTAAAACTAAGTGATAGACAAGTATGCACATTATTCACTAATGCATTTTTTTCTGCAAAGATATCTTTATTTCCATCTAAGTATTCATGATTCTGATGTCTCATATTACATCAAAAAATGAAGGGAAAAAAAATAGTGTGAGTCCCAGTGTTTTTACTGGTCCTTTTGTTACTAACATAGCACTAGTTTAAAAAGAAATTCTCTTCCTGTCTCTTTCCATCAGTTCTACAGTGATGCTAAATTTTACATGTTCCAGATCAGTGATATTTATTACTGTGAAGTAAATGTGGCTTGCAGGTTGAACATCCTGTTTTAACTTACATATTAAACTAAAAGGTAACAGCAGATGGAGATGTTGGAAATGTTTCCACTACAAATTTTATCTGAGCAATATATTTATCATTATTACTTATAGCAAAGTGAAAATTGAAAGTTTCCCCCAAAGCAGAGCCCAGATTTCTCCAGTTTCCTTGACTTTTAAGTGCCTGTATGGTACATAAAAAGAATAAGGAAACTATAAATTATTTCAGCATGCATACTGAAAGGGATTCATGCTGAGCTGTGGAAAATATCTGACCCTAAATGTATACACAGTATCATAAAATTTAATTATTGTATCTTAAAAATAATACTATTTTATAAATCTTATATAATACCACTTAATTTCAAATCAAACTTACTTGAAATCAAACTTATGTGCATAGCTTTACTGCACTATATACTCTCAGCCTACATTCATATTTTTGAAGAAGAAATAAAAGATGATTATAAAGATCAAACTATTCTTTAATCTGAGGAAAATACCTACATGCTATGACAGCGCCGCCGACCACTTACAGGACTAAACCATAAGCATCCCAATGTCTGAATTTCATGTTTGCACTGGGAAAGTTGGATCATTTGGTAAATTTGAGCTGCATAAACCCCAATACACTCTTCAGGACTGTAATCTCTTATTCATGCTATTTTCCTGAATTATATAATTACTATGTCAAACACATGTACTACCATCTTTCATGCATGTACAGACATCCTTAGGAAATTTGGTAACTGTTGCATCTTACAAATTACAGATATACCCAATCAGGAAAAAATGAAATTTCTGGCTATATTCAGAATTTCAGAAGAATGTACTGAAAAGGTACACCAAGATTAAGGGTACTTGGCATCTCCACTTGCTCCTCCAGATCCACTCTCTATCTTTCATCCTACTCTGTGCCTCAAGAGGCTGACCTGTTGAGATACAGCATCACATCTCCTGTGTCCTCTACTTCTAGCTGGAGACCCCCAGGGAAATTCTGGAAAAAGGGATGAGAGCAAGGTCACCTTTAATTCTCCTGATTGCCTTCCTTTGAAGTCACCTCAGGCTGGCTGTCCCTACTGAAAAGACAGCACTACTGCACTCAAGATGGCCCTTCTTATTTCTCCTTCCAGTCCTGAAAAACTCTCCTACCACACATTTTGGACCTTTATACCTAGGGAGGGTAACATTTGCTTCTGGTAGCAAAGTTCTGGGATTCTGCACTTATCTTTGTGGTTTTCCAAGATGCTAGACATTGTCTTTTTTTTTTCCTCAAATCCAAGTGCATTTGTTTATTTTATTTATAATTTATAACCTATGGATAGGAAAGGATATGAAGAAGTTAAAGAAGTTGCACTAAGATGGTTAAAATAAAAATAGAGATTCAAACCAATATGAAAAAGGTAGAAACAACCATACTAATCACATCGGCTAATATGATAACCATAATTAAGAATCAAAATTTAGATTCACCAATTTCAGCACCTGGTTGCACCTGAGGCAGTTAGCTTCATAAGGTGATGAAATCATTTCCAGAACTATCTTGTCTTCCTTTCCTTCCTTCCATATATGTATCAAGGCTTATATCTCAGCATAGTTCAGACAGTATGGTACAAGGTCTGTTCTAGAGGGAGATTAGGTACACATCAAATGAGTTAAAATCATTCACAACTCTAAATTGTTGGGATCCTGGGAAGCATATGCAGTAATTGCCTCTAAGTCTGTTAGACCACAGATATAATTTAAGATTCATTAGGTTCTAATTAATGGCATGGATGCATTCACATTGGTTTCAGAATTTGTTGTGCAGGCTTGAGCACCTGTGCATGACACAGATACTCAGCTAGGTTGGCTAATTTAAGCCTTCCCTCAACAAAGAGCTATCTACAGTTAATGAAACTGAAAGGCAAAAAAAACTTCTTGTCATACTTTAAAAGAAAATTGTAATTCTTAGGAAATAGACTTGATGGAATAAATCTATTAAGTGGAACCCTCTCAGTCGCTGCCTAGCCACATCCCCCTGGGAGATCTGGGACCACATTCCCTCAACAACACATTAAGAAATGCCTTCCCGAGGGAGGCACGGGCATTCTCAATGATGTCTCTGGTGGTTATACTCTGTAGGCCAGGGATGACAGTGTGAGATGTTACACTAAAAGTTGCCTCTGTGATCTCAGTGGCAATAATGGGACTCTAGATTAATGACATACAGACGGAGGCCATTTGTATTGTATTGCCATACAATAAGCAATAGGTAGAAAATGGTCATCATCACCATAGTGGTTTCACTCATAGTAATCTGTGGTTATTGCTAATTATTCATAGCTTCAGAAATTAAATAAATGGATCTCTAGGAGTCAACTTAAGTGCTTCTTAACATATATAGAATGATAAATTCTAGATCTGCTGGGCAAAAATTTGACCATAATTGCCACTTTGGTGAAGATTCACAGCTTAGTTATTACACCTAAGTCAGTTGAAGACAAAACATAGCCAATGAATAAGGTTGAGGCTGATCAGTTTGACAAAGAAACCTGCATTAGGTTCCCAGATGGACCCATTACCATTTACCAAAATGCTTTTAGAAAGGGAAATACCCATACTTCAGAATTAATTAGATACTGGCTCTGAACTCATGCATATATTCTCAGAGACTCAAATGCCATCATGTTCCACTAAACAAAGTAAGCCTTGTGTTGTTCCAGCAGTGGTCCTAGAGCCTAGAGTGGAAATCAAATATACTTAGCAGGCAGAATTCTTTTACTGGTTCCCTAATACTTGGAACAGAGCTATTACTACAGAACCAAAGAAAAGCCGCTGTATTTCTTCCCTCCTTGAAAGTAGTAAACCAAAACATCATCCCTGGGGGAATTGCAGAGATTATTGCTACCATCAAGGACTTGAGATATGCAAGGATTGTGATTACTAGCACAGCACCAATGATTATTATGTTCAGTCAGTGCAAAAGCCTATTGGGTCATGGAGAATGACAGTAGAATATCAGAAACTTAATCAACTGTTGGTGCCCCTTTGCAACTATGGCTCCAGATTAGGTTTCTTTACAGATATAGCTCAACACAGCTTTTAGTACCTGGTATGCAGCAAATAATTGATTTTCTGTTAAAGTCAGTAAGCAAAATCATAAACGCTTTCATTTACAAGTCAGAAACAGCTGTATAACTTCACTGTCTTGCCACTGGGTTATGTCAACTCTAGCTTTCTTTCCTAATAGATTGTTAGTTTGCTACTTAGCTAGCACTCTGGACAACTTAGTACAACAAACTCGTATCAAAAGAGAGGCGATAAACCACCACTGTTCATGAGTCTATTCTTGCGGTGGAGTTTCCAGGAGTCCAGTGACTTAGGCCATATCCGAATATTCTTTCTAAACTAAAAGACAAGACCAACCTCAAAAAAGAATAAGCACATTGTTCTGTGGATGTATTTGGATTTTTGAGACAGAATGTCTGTATTTCAGTGAGCTTCTTACAGCCAGTTACCAGGTACCTAACGTGCCTGTGCTGAGTGTGGTCCGGAGCATGAAATTTCACTTCATCAGGTTTAGGTTGTAGCACTATTTTGCTACCACTGGGCATAGTGACTCAGTAGTTCAAATGGTTTTGAAATTGTCTGTGGTATACAGAGGATATGTGAAATTTTTGGTAAAACCCAGAAAGAAAATAAGCAAAATCCCTAGGGTTTTTTGAAATCAGACCACATCCCCCTCTTTTGGTGATTATTCCACATTTGAAAAGCAGCTCCCGGCTTGTGACTAGGCCCTTGCATGGACTAAGTGACTGAATATGAGATAGATATGACCATAAACCAAACTGCCCATCATGATGATATGTTTCCTGATCTAACACACCTTAGCACTGGTTTGTACAGCAGCATTCCTTTATAAAGTAATGATGAGATATATAAGAGAAAGCTCTAATAGGTCCTAAAGAGGTGTGAACTGCATGAGTAGATAACTAAGACTCTCGTAGTACCTGTTCCTACCGTTTCACTGCCTCTTTCTCAACCTACATCTTTGGTCTCATGGAAAGTTCCCTATGACAAGTTAATAAAAGAGGAAAAGGTATGGGCCTTATCAAGAATGGATCTGCTTTGAGCACTAAAATTAGATGCAAGTATATGACTAGTGTCCTTTAACACCACTCAGAAATGGGTTCGAAGTCAGGAAAGGCAAACCCCCTTGTATGGAAGTGCCTTTCCACATTGTGGGAAGGGGAAATGGCCCCACATGGGTCTGCTGGAATGGGACACAGAACAAAGTGGGATAGTTAATGATAAAGCGACTAGTAAAATATAAATGAGAAAAATTGCTGTAGCCATGAAAAGATTAGTAACTTAAAAGGAATTAGCACCTAAGAAAAATAGATTCATTCCTCCTATTCTTAAGTAAAACAAAAACCAAATGTTTCTAAAAATATAGAAAAAAATGGGCATCAAAAAAAATAATTTATTTTTAAAAATTTGCTGTCAGTTATAGTAAGGCTACGACTAAGTTAAATTTCCCAATATAATGACCTTTTTTGTTCCCTTGTTTTGAAAGGAACAATTATCAACATTTGCTTAAATTTATCAGTGCAACAATACAATACATCACATTCTTGATAATATAGGAGCATAATGATCAATAATTATTTATGCCATTTTTGCAAATGCGAGAAACCAGCCTTATATATTGAGTTACTCTATAGGCTATGGCTCATTATCATAAGGGACAGGAATTCATGACCTATATAAGCCCAATTTAACACTGAGTTTTGCTACTCAGTAGATCCTGGTAAGTGGTTGCTTAGGGTAGTTGCAAGGTCATGTCAAGGTTCTTGAACTCAGGATCATTTCGACACACCAAATACTTAATGTTTAAGTGCCCTAAATTTTATCAAGACCTATGCCAACATCAGTGCATCTTAGCATTTATCTCCTGTAATTAATAATATTATAATTGACTTAGTTTCTTTCTCTTATTTATTAAAATATCTCTTTTATTATTTTATATATTTATATATATTAAGAATATTATATATAATATAATATATAATATATTATATATATTAAGAATATATAAATATATAAGTAATAATTATTTAATTATTATTAGAAGACCTCTCTGCCAAAGCTAGTAACAACATTGGTCAGAAATCTGCATTTACTATGATAAGAAAACATATCCTATAACCAATTAAAAGTCAAAAAAGTACTAAGAAATATTATCAAGACCACTTAAAAAGGACTATATCTGTTCATATGCAGATTATTTGGACATACCCCTTTCACTTATGAATCCAACAGAGAAGTCCTTTCTTTGTTTCATAAAAAAAGCTTAAGTTAATCACAGGGGGAAGCTATCATTGTGCTTTTTTAAATTCACTTTCGACATACTCTAAATAAAGTACAAAAAAGACATTCTAAAGTATATTATATAGCATATTAGGATTCTTTTATTCATTTATATGTTATTTGGCTTGAACTGTGTATATAGTATAGGAAATGCAGGGGGCAAGGCAGGAACACAAGACAGAGGACACAAAATCTACTCCTATCCTTGAACCTCTTACAACCCGGTGAAGACCGACTGAATGCCTGCTATGAGGTAATCTCTAGTGCACAAGCAATTAAGCCCGGAACTCCCTCAAGTATGTGCATTCACAGGTACACACACAGCACTTAGCTCTGCCAATTGCTAAACCCCAGCACTGTTCTCCTTCAGGTAAGAACAGCTGAAGTACTCCCTAGCCTTAGAGCTCAACACAAATCCCTAGGACTTGTATATACGACAGCAGATAATCTTAACCTGCAATGTTAGAGATCATTTGTACATGGTTTCCCTGGTCGCTTGACCTACTTTGGCACTCTGGCTGTTATCCAGCATTGTAATTTGAGAAATGCTTGACCACTGCTCCAGAAATTATAACAGTCACAATGATAATAGTAAGTGAAAAAGTAAATGAGAGCTTATAAAAGTATTTAATAAATTTGTAGCTAAAAAATGGTTCTAAATTTGATTAGTCTAAACTCTGTGGGTTTGGATGAATTGGGAACATCTTCAGATCTGAAGGACACCTGATCAGATTTTTCAAAGCTCTTAGCATGAGGGCATACAAATTTGCCTGAGGAGAAAAAATATTTAAAATACTTTTAATCATCAAGAATTTAGCTTAAAGGCTTTAATAAGTGATTTATTTTTAGATGTGTTTCTTCCAAAAGTCATCAAACTGATACATGAATCAGAAACTTATACCAGAGGGCGCCTGGGTGGCTCAGTGGGTTAAAGCCTCTGCCTTCGGCTCAGGTCATGATCTCAGGGTCCTGGGATCGAGGCCCGCATCAGGCTCCCTGCTCAGTGGGAGCCTGCTTCCTCCTCTCTCTCTGCCTGCATCTCTGCCTACTTGTGATCTGATCTCTCTCTCTCTGTCAAATAAATAAATAAAATCTTTAAAAAAAAAAAAAAGAAAGAAACTTATACCAGATTATTCATAAGGCTGAAAGTAATATTCTTAGGCCAATTAAAGCAGGGTACCCATGAAGTTCACTGTGGTGAGCACAGGGAGATTATAAGACCTCAGATCATTCTGTTTCCAGGGACAAGAATGAAATGCTATAAGGATTTAAATTCTAAGATCTTATTTGATTGGACAGATGTAGAGGATAAAGCATTACAATAAAATAGAAATACTGAAATTATTAACCTGGAATTCTCATGTATTTCTTCTGTACCCATTAAATATGCCCTCCCAAATAATAAAATATTCTTTATTATATATTTCCAAATTGCATATGGATACAATTGCATATGGATATTATGTATTAAATGGCTACCTGATTCAATGTAAAGCACATTAATATATATTAGAAACATTTTTTCAAGTCTCCCAATATATTACTATTAATCCATGCTATAAATTGTAAAATTTGTAAAAACCAGATCTAGACTACCTTGAAACTGCCACCTATTTTTTAGATGTTTCCTTATACAACCAGCTGTGTGACTCTGATGGCCATAAAAGTAGATATAATAGCTTTTCTTCCTTCTCTTACATTCTTCTGTATATCTCCGTTAAATAAATGTAAAGACATGTCACAAGATTATCTGTAATATAGATGTAGTATGCCATAAAGCTTCTTCCAAATTGTTCTAGTGTTATTCTCTTTATTTGAAAGAAATGGATATTGAGGAAGAGGGATTCATTCAGTTAACTATAGGACATTTTTTGCTTCTGGAGCCTCCACACAGAGATAATAAATACATGGAAACAATACAAAGACCCCATTTCTTGGTGTCCAGGTGGCTCAGTTGGTTAAGCATCTGCCTTCAGCTCAGGTCATGATCCCAAGGTCCTGGGATTGAGTCCCACATCAGGCTCTTTGCTCATCAGAGAGCCTGCTTCTCCTTCTGCCCCTCCTCCGACTCATTCTCTCAATCTCTCTCTCTCAAATAAATAAAATGATAAAAATAATAAAAAAATAAAATAAAAATTAAAAATGTTTCTTAGGAAAGTGTTTAGAAAAATATTTTTTAAAACTAAAAAAATACAAAGAGTATTTTTATTTATAAAGCTAAATATATAATAACTATATCTATTATATATGTATATGTGTGTATATATACACTTTATATATATATACATATATTTATATAAAACTAAAAATAGTTTTATTATTTGGTGACCGTGACTTGGTGAACTTAGGAAGAAAAGATAAACTTACTACGCTTTTGTTAGTGAAGAAAATTCAGAGGTTTTAAACACGAGGATTTCAAATCATTTACATTAAAAAATGTGAAAATATACTTAAGGTATTATAAGAGTAGAAATGGGAACAGAAGGATGCAAAGTAAAGGAATATTAAGGAAGTCAAAACATGTAAAACAAATACATGTCATCTGTAAATGCTCAAGATAATTTTTTTGGTATATTTTTAAAACCCATTGAAATGGAGATTTCTAATCCTCCTCCCGAAAGATCCTGGTTTAGCTGTCCATATGTTGGCCACTTACTATTAATACAATGCACAGTTCCACAGAAGCACTGAGGGCTACCCTAGTGAAAACTCTGGGCTCTAGACACTGCTTGCTCCCGTGGTGTAGCGTCAACCCTGATGCTTCATGGTAATTCTTGTTCATTACTTCAGGTAGAACACAAGGTCCTGTTTTTGCTTGTTGTTCCACTGTGAGGAGTTCAAAACAATTTGATGTCATATAAGCATCCAATTCAGTGAAATTCTTTGTCCCCTGGCTGACTACAGTGTTACCTCCCTGAAAGTCAGAATCCTCAGTTGAACCTAAATTTGAAGACAGTGTAAGGGTATTGATAAGAACCAATAGTTTTTCCAACATTTGTTGCCTAAAACTATGTATTTTAGCTTTGCGAGACACCCCAACAGAAAATGAATGATGAGGTCAGTACATACATAGCCTCTCGTATATCTGTGTCCCTACCTCTGGAGGACGTTGTCCGTATGCTTGTGCCTTAGCTAAGCCTTTAGCAGTCCATTCCATTACTCTAACAGATCATTTGCTTCTGGTGGAATCTATGGTTCTGTTTTTGGTTTTTTGGTTTTTTTAATGGCTCCTTTGCCATCAGATCACCCCCTGGGTCTGAGCGATGTCTTATGGGATAACATGTTTATACTTCAGACATCCTATAAGCACTTAGATGGTGGTTGCAATGAAGGTATTATGAATAAAGAACCAGCCCATATCTAGAATAAATATTGATTGTAAAAAGGAAAATTGCCTTCTTATCCAAGAGGGAAGAGGTCCAATGTAGTCAATCTGTGATCAATAGCTTGCTGTTTTTCTCAAGGAATGATGTTATATGAAGAGCTTAGTATTAATCTCTTCAGCAGACAGATTAGACATTCAGAAAAAAAGTAGTAGCTAGTAAACCCTGGTAAAAAGGAGACGGTGCTATTTATCCATGCATAGCCTCCATCCCTGCCACAATGGCTGCTCTATTTATGAGCTCATCACACTATCTTGTACAGGCATTTTAGGAATAAAATCCAAGTGTTTTATTCCCCTTTCAGTTAGTGTAGGGAATGACCTTAGAGATAGTAGTTGAAGTGCAACAGTGGTAAATACCATGGGATTCTAGACCATTTATTCATGTAATCTGTTTGTGCTTTCTAGATTTAACTTGGTCCAATATCAAGTGTCCAGTTTCTATTACTCAGAGGATTGTTGTACTCATAACTGAATTTACGGTCTAATAATATTCAGGTCATTCCAGGCAGCAGTGATTAAAGCTATCACCTGTTGAGATTAAAATAATCTACCTGATCCATCTTGCTTTCGCATGTACCAGAAAAGTGAAGTAGGTAGGGAAATGATGGTGACCAATAACATCTGACTTTATCAGCTTACTAATGGTATAGATTCCAAAATTTATTTTGTATAAGAGAATCCAATCCAATTTTTTGTCTAGTTGTTTTCACATTAAGTAAACTATTCTCTCACTGAATTTATAAATCATTTTATACATACATAAAATTATCATATGTAATGGAATCTATTTATAGATTATCTTCCACTGATCTAGCTCTTCCTATACTAATATTATATAGGTTTGATTATACTAGATTTGTAGTATATTCTGAAATATATTAAGTCCCAACTCATTATTTTTATTGATAATGAAATTTCTTGGCTATTCTAAAGCATATAGTCTTGCATAAGATTTTGAGGTTATTTGATCAGATCTGTATCCTCCCCAAACAGGGCTTGGATTATAAAATATTAGCTATAGGAAATGTTAAGTCTCATATGACATTAAGTCTTCTCATGTAAGAACGTGATTTGTATTTCCTTTTGTCATATCCTATTTTGTATCCTTCTATTAAACTGAAAATCCATTTTTCTTGAGTTCCACAGCATTCATGGTTTATTGGTTTTTTTTAAGATTTTATTTATTTGACAGAGAGAGACACAGCAAGAGAGGGAAAACAAGCAGGGGGAGTGGGAGAGGAAGAAGCAGGCTTCCCACTGAGCACTGAGCCCGATGCAGGGCTCCATGTGGGGTTCAATGCAGGGCTCCATGCGGGGCTCCATCCCAGGACCCTGGGATCATGACCCGAGTGGAAGGCAGACACTTAATGACTGAGCCACCCAGGCGCCCCCCACAGCATTCTTAATGGAAGTCATTCCTAAAGATTCCATAGTTTGGGTATTCCTACCAGTAAAATTTATTTCCAATTTCCACAATTAGATCCACATCCAATGCCAAGTCCCACATGAGGCTTGATCTCATGACCCTGAGATCATGACCAGAGCCAAAATCAAGAGTCAGACACTTAACGGACTGAGCCACTCTGGTGCCCCATCTTCTTTCTCTTTATAGCTTTTTCATCTCTGATACTTTGTTCTATAAATTCTAAGCACTCACCATGCCCATCTCTGATATATCTCTTGACTAATGGAGACCATGGGGCTTATATTTATGTACATTTATATTTATAGTTACACACACACATATAGTAGGATGCATTATAGAGGAATCCTGAGTTTAGAATACTCTAATCTTATACATTATGGTTGGTGACTTGTCTATCCTCTTCTGGACAGAAAGAAGAGACCTTATCATTAATTTGGAAACACCTCCAACTTTACTATGTTAGTAAATCTCTTTATATAAACATTCTTTAACTTGACTGTAAGTCCCTTCACTCAGAGGATCCACACTGTGCAGAAGAAATGTGAGAAAAATTGTCTTCCAACAATAAAGTAATGAAGGAGTTCCAGTTATTTAAAGGAAGATATTAACTTAAGGGAAGAAGATAAAGCTGAACGACCAGAATTGCTTCTATTGAAGAAATTTAACTATTTCACTAAACTACAATTGTATCACTGTAAACTTACCAAAACTAAAATAACAAGAAACTCAAATACGACATGGTTAAAATTAGAGAAATAAGTTACTCTAAGAGAGCTGTCTCTGATTCTTAATCAAAATCTCAAAGAGGTGGGTATGATGAATGAAAAGGTAAGAGATTTGAAGGTTAAAATAAAGATTTCATTCTGCATGCATATGTCTAAACTCATCAAATTGCCTATATTAAATATGCACATTTTTGTGCCTCAATTATACCACAATAATTATATATAAAATATAGGTTCTGGGAATTAATAAAGCTAAATTATGAAATAACTGAAAGAGAAAAATATAGAAAAGATAAGGTAATAAAGCAGATATCCTGGGGCGCCTGGGTGGCTCAGTGGGTTAAAGCCGCTGCCTTCAGCTCAGGTCATGATCTCAGGGTCCTGGGATTGAGGCCCGCATCGGGCTCCCTGCTCAGCGGGGAGCCTGCTTCCCCCTCTGTCTCTCTGCCTGCTTCTCTGCCTACTTGTAATCTCTCTCGCTCTGTGAAATAAATAAATAAAATCTTTAAAAAAAAAAAAAAAGCAGATATCCTGGTATGCTTATTTATGATTTATGGGGGGAAAAGGAAAACAACATAAAATAGTGAGGATTTAAAAAGAAAAGTAACCAAATATATATTATAATATCTATGAGTTTATTATATAAATATTTATAAAAATGAAGAAAAATTATGGAGAAAGTTGAAGAGTTGTAATCTAATTATAAATTACCAAAGTTAACTTGAGTCAGGAGAGAAAATCTGAATAAAAATGTACTCTAAATTTTAGCATTAATAAAGGCTCCAATGAGGAATAAGTTCACAGCTAAATTCTATATAACTTTAAAGGATCAGATAATTCTTACATTATTTAAAATATTCTGGAACATATGAAAACATAGAAATGTTCATAAAATACCACAATTTTATTAAGACTTACTAAAATAGAGCAAAAACATAAATCATTCTTGTGAGAATATGTGCAAAAATATAAGTGGAGTTTAACAAATAGAATTTAGTATTGGAGCTAACAACCATGGATTATTTTTTTTTAAGTAAGCTCTACACCCAACATGAGTCTGAGATCAAGAGTCACATATTCTACTAACTATCTTGGGCACCAAAAACCATAGGCCTTTAATTCCAGGAAATCAAGGATGATCCAAAAAAGCCAATCTATCAGCATAATCCCCATTTCAGGAGAAAAAAAAATCATATAAATATATACTGAACAGTATTTAACAAAATTCCAGAATCATTCCTGATAAAAAGTCTAAAAGAGAATAGAAGAAACTTAGATATGATGGCGACTACTCCAAATCAGTTTTAGATACTTAAAATAATTTGCTAAAATTATAGAAAACATGAAAGTCATTATCACTGCTGTATTACAATATTTTAAAGTAATTCTAGCAAATGTCACAGGTAAGAAAGTGAAATAATTAGTAGCAATGTCAGAAAATAAAATATAAAATATATATGTATATAATTATAGCTATATTTTATGGCTTGTTGTTTTGCTTTCTAATTACTAATGTTAAATGTTTGACTCATTTATTTTCAATCTTTCATAATTAACAAGATTAGTTAAATAAAATTTTCCCAAGACCATATCATTTGTTGTGTCACATAACTAAGTAAGTTTCTTTTCATTGAGTCATCACATATGACTTGCAGGAATGCCACCAAGTTATCTAGGTAAGTTCTTCCATATTCAAAGATTCAAGTTTGTTTTCAAAATTCTTCTGCTAATTGCTTAATTATTGCTCTTACCTATTCTTTTTTTTTTTTTTTAAGATTTTATTTATTTATTTGACAGAGAGAGAGAGATCCCAAGTAGGCAGAGAGGCAGGCAGAGAGAGAGAAGAGGAAACAGGCTCTCCGCTGAGCAGGGAGCCCGATGCGGGCCTCAATCCCAGGACCCTGGGATCATGACCCGAGCCAAAGACAGAGGCTTTAACCTACTGAGCCGTGCAGGTGCTATTCTTTTCTCTTTTTCCTTCTTTTAATATTGAACCTTTTAAAATATGCTCTTACAGGTTAATTGAGGTCTAAGTATACATATATAAAAGTTCTATGATTATGATTCATGGATGTCTGCTTCTTTACTGATGCTAATGACTTGCATTTAAACTTAGCATATATTTTCTCCCTTTATTCTGAAGCAATACTGAAGAACTTCAATAATTGAGGAAATCATAAAATTACAGAATATTGAATATAAACTACCTTGTTTCATCAAAGCTTAAGAGACGTGAAAGAGATATCAAAATTTTCTGCCATTAGTAATGATAATGGAATTACATTGAGCTATTTTGATTTTCTTGACCTATGTCTCTGATGATTAATGTAGCTTGTTGGTAAGAATATAAGATTACATATAGTTATGTATAGAATGAGAACTGTCTATATGGATATCAAACCTGTAACTTTGACATGGATCGTGTTATACTCACTCAAAAGAATTTAGTAGGCTATGTAAAAGTTTTAATTTCCACAATAGAAAGCTTGTCAGAAGTTATAAAAAAAATTCCATTTAAAATAGAAAAGCTATCAGTTATGACTGACCAGAAGATTCAGATTTGACCAAAAAAAAAAAGAAAAAAAGAAAGAATAAAGGAAAGAAAGAAGAGATGGGGTTCTTCTCATGGAAAAGGAATCTTGTCCTTACAAGGTTCAAATGCATTCATTTGAAAATCACATATTAAGCATTGGACTCTTCCAAATACATAGTGACCATGAGATGAGGGGAAAAAACTACTCTAAACTTCAGATAGGAAAATGTGAAAGAAGTTAAGTGAAACATGTAAATGGTCATGTAGTTTCAGACTCTCAATCAGGAAAGTTCAGAGAGTTTGGAAATCACTTGAAATTGAATTTCCACCTTTGAAATTACAAAAAAAACAAAACCAACCAACAAACAAAAAACCCCACACAAAAAAACCAAAAACGACAACAACAAAAAACAGTAACAACAACAACAATACCATCTACCTCATCGAGGAGGGTATTTGAAGATTCACAGTGGCTCCATAAAGACAACATGGGTGGTTTTAACTTTTAAATTTACATGTAGAAGTGGGTTTCAGAGGCATTTAACCAAGCACAAACATGAAAGGAACATGAGCCTGTGAGACTAGTACGGGAAAACCAGAATGGACTGAGGTTTGTGAATAAATTGCATAAGGAGAATAAAACTCTTTAAAGTGACAGTTACACCCAAAGCAAGAACAAAAGAGAGTTTATCTGTAATATGTCTAGCAGGATTTTATAAATTTGGCATGTGACACAAAATGGGATTCTGAAATTTTTCTTTTACTTCCATAGTCTCTGACCAGGAGAATCATTTTTAGCCTAGAGAAGGTAGAATAAATATTGGTAAAAGCAATTGAACCTCAAGTTATGTAAAGAGATGATAAGATAGCATTTAGCTTCTCTAAATGATTTCAAGTCTCCAGGCCTAAGAAGATTACCTACCAGAGTATGGTAAAAACCTGCAGATGAGATAGTGAACTGCATGAACAGAAATTTCTTATCTTCCAGCCACTGGGGAAAATAGGAGATGTGACCAGGAAACCAGAGTTAGAAGCGTTTAGTCCTAACTTTCAAAGTGCAAGGAAAAGATAGTATCTTAGAAGAATTTATTGTTATAATGTGTGTGTTCTCACTGTTCTAAACCAAGAACAAGGCCATTAATACATCCTCACCTTTGAGATGGTTACGAGTAGAAAGCAGACAGCGCTCCTTCATTCTCTTGTGAAAACCTACACCCTTGAAGAGAGGATGTTGAGTTGCAGATGCCACTAGTGCTCATCAAATATTCAAAATATTCTTCTATAATTCCTAGCCTCCTTAGCATTCAATTTGCAACCATGTGACAAATTCGGGCTAATGAATTCTGAGTAGAAGCAATATATTTTTATTTCTAGAACAGGACAATTTAAAAGCCAGATTCCTCCTCTCACTTTCTCTTTCCCTGCCGCAAATTGAGGCAGTGACATCATAGGACGGAAAGATCCTGGTTCCCTGAGTCATTAGAAAGAGGATAACCTCTGACAATTCACATCAGAAATTATGTGAATAAAATAGAAACTTCTGTTGTGTTAAGCTACGTGTATTCCATGATATCCTAGGGCACTAGGGTAGCTAGCATTAATTTCCCTCCTCTCATGTAATTACTCAAATTACTAAAAATTTTAGAGATAGAAAAAGCCTTGGACATTGTTAAGTAGAATTCTGATTTCATTTATAGGATGTTTTTATCAACTGTGTTTTTTGGTTTCATCCTCAGGCTGATATCCCTCATAGTTGCAAAGTAGCTATAAGCAGTTCCAGGCCTCACATCTGCGTATCTTTAAAAAAAAAAAAAATCCATGAAATATACTAAGGAGGTCTCGAACAGTTGTTAGATTTTTACTCTGTCTTGTTCAAAATGTTCATAATGATTTAATAGTACATTTAGTGGAGTCATAAAGCTTTTCAAGAAAGTCAGTGTGTTAGATAACACAAACACAAACACAAACTAAGTTTCAAAATGTTAACGATGAGTTTGAATAATAGTTTAAGTCCAACAACATAAATGTTTCTTAAATAGAAATTTAAAAACCAGTATCTTAGATATGCCTCCTAAGCACCCGGACTTGGATTTAAAAGGAGTAATTTTGTAATTATAGGACTAGGATTGATAAAAATTAGTACTAGGTTCTGTAAAATATTAGGTGGTTATAGTTAACAGGAGACACAATCAATCAACAATGCGATGAGATCATCCAACAAGACAGAAACTTAAATTTTCAAATGGACATAAAAAAAAAAAACCTACAATGATAGAGTGAAAAATCACATTTTAATTTAATAAATTTAATACATGAGAACACTCTTAGAATCTATGGAAAATTACGTGACTCACAGTTTAGGAGGAATACCGAAAAATCAGAATCTATCTGGAAAGAAAAGAACAAATTAATAAAGGAACTCAAAACTACATCAATTTTGGAGTAACTGAAGAAACCGTGGATGCTTAGTCATGAGAAAGAGGCTTAAGAGGCTTTACTGTCATCAGATTGTCTGAAGTGCTGTCATACTGAAAAACAGACAACTTGTTTAGAGGGAATCACTACGATAAAATGAAATACAGAGACACAAATTTCAACGCTAGACCAAGAAGGCTTTTGTAACCATCATAGATATTCACAAATGAAAGAGGCTGCCTCAGGGCAGAAATCTTTCTCATCACTAGGGTGAGTTCAAGCAGAAGTAGGACTTTTACTTGTCAGAGATGATACAGAAAAGATACGAGCATGTGATGATAGTTGAACAAGATAATTTTTATAATCCCTTTAATGTCAGTGTTTCCAGGATAATATGAAATAAGCTAGATTTCACTACTCTGTAGAAGTAGTCTATTTTTAATGCTTCATTCCCTAAAGATGCTGCAATTCTACCACATAGTTTCAGAGAAAAAGAAAGAAAATGTCAACTTTAAATGATCTCTGCTTTTCTAGTTCATAAGAGTTCATAAATTTTGTGATTTCCTAAGGACACAGAGAACATGCATTATTTCCACTAAGAAAAACTTTCATGTAAGTTAGTATCAACTCATGAAATGCCATATTCTGCTCATTAACTGCAATGACAATTTGGTTAAAATACAGTGTTTTTAAAGAACTTTATTTGTATCATTTGTTTAAGGCTAGAGTGTCTTCCAAAGTCATTCACTCCTTACAAAGATAAAACCAAGCCAAGGAGTGAATAATCTTTACTTCGGCAGTACATTCACCTTGCAAAGTCACAGGCCATCATCTGATTTTCCAGCTGTGACCAACCACAATGGAATGGATTTTCTTTCTTTTTCTTTTTTTTTAAAGAATTTAGTTATTTATTTGTCAGTGAGAGAGGGAGCACACAAGCAGGAGGAGTGGCAGGCAGAGGAAGAAGTAGTCTCCCTGCTAAGCAAGGAGCCCGACACAGGACTCCATCCCAGGACGGATCATGACCTGAGCCAAAGGCAGACACTTAAACCTACTGAGTCACCCAGGCGATCCTGGAATGGATTTTCTTCAGCACTTCTCTCTTAGCCTCAACAAACCAAACCAAACCAAACCAAAAACATAGTATCAGTTTGTGTCATTGTACTTCCTTTTGTCTAGGATGAAGCTACCAAACACTAAAGGTCAGGTTCTTAGATAAAGTTTTAGATAGCAGGACTAAATAAAAATGCAGTTTTCACCAGTGGAAAATTATCTCATTGGAATAAACAAACAAAAAGTAACTCATCATACATATTTCCTACACCAAGCAGTATCTATAGAAGTCCTTTACCTAAATTATCTGCAAATTATTTGTACCTCTTTAGAGATCTTTAAAATCCACCAAAGATATTCTGGAGAAAATTCAAGTCTATAAATGTGAATGAGAGTACTTCCCTAAAAATCTGCCTTCTACCAAGTTTTTTCAAAGTTGCACTGTTTTTATAAAGTTAAAGTTCCCTCTTGTTATCCTTCTGTAGAATGTCCAAAAGGCATTATTCTCTGGAAGCTTTCTAACAGCCTCTATGAAATAAACAGGTAGATCTTATCTCTCTTTTTCCTTCCTTCTCAATTCACCTCAGTATGTTCTTCTTCCTTAAGGAAAAGCAAACTTGAAGAACATAGTGAGAAGCATAATAGAAAACCAACTTTGAGCTATTTAAATAGGCATTAGAGTCCACAGTTACTCCTTTTCTTTTTCTTTTCTATTTTGCAAACATTCATTTATTTTTATTTCTTTTAATATGTTATTTACTTGAAAGAGAGTACAAGCAGGGGGAGGGGGAGAGGAAAAGGGAGAATCAGGATCCCTGCTGAGCAAGGAGCCCAGGTCAGACTCCATCCCAGGACTCTGGGATTATGAACTGAACAAAGGCAGACGCTTAAGCGACTGAGCCACCCGGGCACCCCAAAGTTTTACTTATTTGAGAGAGAGAGAGCATGTGCGCTCTCAGGCTCACGGAGGGCACAGTGAGGGGCAGAGGGAGAGAATCTCAAGTAGACTCCCCACCAAGCACAAAGCCCAATTGGGACTCAATCTCAGGACCCTGAGATCGCAACCTAAGTTGAAACCAAGAGTCTGACCCACAAGCAACTGTGCCACCCAGGTGCCCCCGCAATTACTCCTTTTCTAAGGGTATTTTATAGCTCTCCTTCTCCTTAGGTGTTCCTTCCTGGGCCTAGACAGAACCTTCATTGTGAGGCATAACCTTCAGTTGTATAAGTACAAATGACCAGAAAAACTTTCAGGATGAATAAACCACTTAGTAGAACTTGACTTTCATATCGACATATGAATCTTCATATTCCATGCTTGTTCTTCAAAATGATATTAGACAGATTTTAGATTAGGCAACACCAAAAGGGTTGACCCACTCTAGTAAGAATGTATTCATGTTGGTTTTCAACTCAGTTTGCAAACAAACATCACAAGACCTAGGTAAATAAGGAACAGCTGTCCTATACCACTTCAATAACTTAGTAAGGCATGGCTGAAGGTTTAGTTGTTAATGAAGCCCCCAGAACAGTGAGAACTAATAGCAAAAGGCCAAAGCCCTGGGCTTGCTGTCTTTTCTTCCATTTCATCTTGATTATAATGCTTGCTAAGCCGGTTACTTTCCTCCATGTCTACTACAGGAATTACAGTAGTCCTAATTTTAACATACCACACATGGTTACAGAACAGTTGCATAAATGAAAATGACATCATTTTTTAAAATGTTAAAAATTAATTTAATGAAATATACAGCAAGGGCTAAAGGACTTTAGAAAAAGAAACAATTTTATTAGCTAGAGTGATCCAAAAAAAAGTTTTGAATGCAAGAGGGAACTCAAACTAGAACACGAGGGAAAGTCCTCTCATTATTTACAAAGAGAATGCCACTTCCCATTCAGAGAATTGCATGAATTTGCTATTTGGTTGGAAGACATAGCTTAGGGGAGTGGAGGGATTTGTAAAGGAGTATAATAAATGTTTAGGCTGAAATAATGGACCAGGATCAGTGTGAGAGTCTTGAATGCCAAATTTCAGGCTAAAAAGTTCAAACTTTATTTAGGCTTTAAGTTTAGCCACCAGGACTTTCTGTAAAGAATTAGAAACAACTACAATTAAATTTAAATTTTTAGAAAATATGTGGTGAGTCACTTATCAGAGAGAGAATTTGAAATTTCTTTCCCAAACTGATTTGGCAAAAGCACACATCATTTG
Organism: Ailurus styani; assembly: GCA_002007465.1. Classification (NCBI taxonomy): domain Eukaryota; kingdom Metazoa; phylum Chordata; class Mammalia; order Carnivora; family Ailuridae; genus Ailurus; species Ailurus styani. The sequence continues at coordinate 6,210,744 of LNAC01000010.1, read as the reverse complement.
ACCTTTAATGCAGACTGGAGGTCCATCTGCTCAGGGCAGCCCACCCAAAAGGACATACTGAATACCACTGCTCCTTGGCACATCGGTGCCTTTTGAATCACTGTTAAAAAAAAATGTATACTCACAAGTATAAGCTCCTATAAGGTAGCATAAAAGACATCTTTTATAAGAAAAATAATTATGCATGTTTACATATAAAATCCACTCCACATTTTAATTAAACTTCATTTAATACATCAGACGTCTTGTTTTTCAATGTAAAGAACTTTACATTTCAGTGTAAGAATTTAATTTCTTAAATTCACGAAAGGAAAAAAAGTGTATATAACCTGACAGATTTGGAAAGGAAAATAGTTTACCCAAAAGCATGCAATAAAGATTAAGTTCTAATATAAGAATTATTATTGCTTATCTGAGGAAATCCTCTTTATTCTTTGGCATCTATAAATCTATACCCAGACTTCATACACATACACATAAACTGCACACATACACATCTGGACAACATAGGTAGTCTCAGACTACAGATTTTTGACAAGAAAGTAGTATTGGACACAAAAATAACAGATATTCACACAGCAATGGAGAAGAGAAAGCCAGAAAGTTTCTTTTTACCCACACATACGTACATTCTCCCTTTTAAAGGAAATGTAGGCCGCGACAGGCACTTTACATTTTCTCTTCAAGCAGAGATGATTGTTAGGATTTACACAGAAGAGATTTCTCTTTTAAATCTGTGGCGCATGTCAAGCTACATCTATCTTATTTTTGAAAGCAATGTTTTACGGATTTGCATACATATACACTGTTGACGTATCTCCACTTGTTTGAGGTTATTTGGAGATCAAATTAGAATGTTGGTACCTATTGTTTCCTCAGTTCTTAGAGCATCATCTACAAGGGAACATGTGAGCTCTGCCAACTGTATGTCACCTGCCATCTGCCTGTCACATTATACTTGCTAGTTAAACACTCTTTATATTTTCATGCTGAATCTTGATCATGTTCTAAAATTGATCACAGTAAACTTCCAGAAACCAGACACAGGGTGCTACTGATAGTTCCAGACCAGTTTCTCCTGTTTCCAGACTAATGCTTCTTCCCAACTAAATTTCCTAGTCAGCTTTTGGGGAGAAAGTCCTAAAATCATTAATAATGGAAATTGAGTTGCTGTTTACTCTCATTAGCTTGAAGCACTATGATTTGAGAGTTAAGGCATTCCGATTTATATAGGCTGACACACTCTGGAAAAGTAACTTAACCTTCTGAGCCTCAGGTTACCTAAATAAAGATTATAGTAATAGATTGTCTGGATTCACAGGGTTACTTTTTGAATTAAGTGAGATATTGTACATGGAGTACCTGACATAGAATAAGGACATATTATTATTAGTTAATGAACTAAAAATAGATATTAATAGATGTAAAAGTAACATAATATAAAAAATACATTCTTTAGAATGAAGTTATTTAACATAATGTAATAACAGTTCAAACATTTCCTAAAGGATAGTCCCCAATCAGCTCACATGGCAATTTAATGAAATTTGAACCGAATCCATCTTCCTTCAAGAAGGAGAATTTCAGGGGTGCCTGGATGGCTCAGTGGGTTAAGCCTCTGCCTTTGGCTCAGGTCATGATCTCAGGGTCCTGGGATTGAGCCCCGCATCAGGCTCTCTGCTCAGCAGGGACACTGCTTCCTCCTCTCTTTGTCCCTGCCTCTCTGCCTACTTGTGATCTCTCTCTCTCTCTCAGTCAAATAAACAAAATCTTTAAAAAAAAATTAAACCAGACCATAACCCATTAAAAAAAAAAAAGAAGAAGGAGAATTTCACCAACTGTAAGGTGGAAAGTATTTACTTGGTGAATATTTGCAAAGCTATTACCTTTTGCATAGCCTTATGTGGGAGAATTATCAGCAATATCTCCTTTCTTTAAAAATGTATATAATTTTGATATGTACCCATAAAATTGAACAGCAAATGACAAATGAAGAGACTATTTCAAAGGAAGGAGAGGAGAGAAGAAACTTACAATATAAGTAAAGCAAAACATGCTTTAGGAATACTGTGCCAACCAGCACAAGTGAAGGTTTGTCAAGGTTGAGGCTAGCTACATCTAAGGAGCTTGGGGATAAAGATTAAGGGCCTGGATTTTACACTGTAAGAAATAGAGCGCTACTAAAGATCCAAAGCTGAAGAATGATGGACTCAATCTGACTTTTAGGAAGATTGATCTGCTGGTGATGCTTAGATGCAGTGAAGTGAGAAAAGACTAAAGATATGGAAATCAGATGGAAAACTGGTTTGTTCATCAGAGGAAGATATCATAAGGAATGAAAAAGGTTAGTGTCCATCAACATGAAACTTTCAGAAGGATTATTTTGATAAATCAATAATCTTAATAACTAGTTAGATGTGAAGGGAAAGAAAGAAATTACAGATGCCTATTTCTGTCTTAAGGTGCCACGTGAATAAGTCAGCTGAGATATGATGACCTTCGATGGAAGGTGTTAGTAAAAGCTAGCTCTTAGCCAGCATATACTATGTGTCAGATACTCTTGTCACATATATTAACTCACTGAGGACTCACGATGATGCTGTAAGCATTATTATAACATATCTTAGCTAAAACCTGAGACAGACATGGAGGTTAAATGAAAACACCAAAGCCACACACCAAGTAGGTAACAATGCCAGATTTGAGCCCAGATGGTTTGTCTCCAGGGCACATGCCTTTACCAACCACACATCCTATCCCTTGCCATTTCTGTAGGAAAGGCAGCACATTGCTCTTATCAGGTGTGATCCTCACAAAAACTACTTCCTCCTGAGACTATTAGAGGATTTAAACCATATTCCTTCATTCTAAGTCTCTGCCTCAAAACTCAGTACCAAAAATCATAATCCATGAAATAAGATCAATCAGAAATTGTATTTTATCCTTTTCTTTTCTTAAGATCTAGTCAAAGCCAAGGGGATGAAAACCTGCCAAATATTATAATTAGAAACAGTAGTCTGCAAATGACAGCATAATTACAGGAAGTTAGACATGTCAGATTTCATGAGGGGTCTTAAATAGAAGACTCTCATATAAAGATCTTTATTTTTTCCATATTTTATATCACAATGTTGACTTTTATAATTTATTGTGTTTCAAAAAATAATGAGAGATTTAAAATTAGAGAGTTACCAGCACTTTCTAGTGAAAGGGCACTGCTCCCGGCTACAGAATGCAGTTGTAGCCCACAGAATATTGGGCATCAGCAATTAAGGAATAGTTTTCTTGGAACTGCTATACCCCTGTTGGGGGAGGAGGTGGCTGTATGGTGTTTCATCTTATCACAGTGTCATACAAATGGGATCTGATTTCAACTTGGGCTCCAGGTTGTAATTGACATTTCCTAGTTTAGAATGGTTCTTCATTCATCTTTGAATAGAACAGTTATGGCTTATCTTGCAAAGATGCAAGACAGAATACATTAAAGATGGAGTTGAAGTGACATGCAGAAATAAAGCAGGCAATCAATATTTTTTCAAGAATATTGGAAAACCATTTTGTGATCAAAATTGTAAATAACATCTATTCAATGCATACAATGTTTTACACACACCTGCACACACATACATTCCTATTCAATTCTCATAATATCCCTATGAGGTAGCTACTATTATTGCGACCATTTTATAGATAAGGAAACTGAGACACAGAAATATTAAATAACTTTGCAAGGTCATGTAGTTTGTAAGTGGTGAGTCAGGATGTACATTCAGGCAAATTGGTTTCAAAGTAGAAACTCTTAACCTCTCTACATAACCATTTATCACTGCACATCAGAACAAAGCAGGCTTTTAAAATACAGTTACAGAGCTTTCAGAAAGTACTCTTTGGACATTTGCAAATGAAAAGACTCAGAAATATCTGCCATTAGTATTCAGGACTCTGAAAGAAGACATCCCAGGCCAGAGCACTGTGAGGTAAGATTTGAAAAACACAACAGAACTGATATTGGAACCAGGGCGATGCAATAAGAAGAAAACCAAACTGGCCTAGAATCAAGACTGCCCCCCTAATCACACGGATTTAGAATAACTACCTAAAGCTAGTGAGACAAAAATAGAAGTCCCCATTCCAAGATTTGGGGAAGGCATTCTCAATGAATCATTTTTAGTATTTCTGAATTCCCAAGTAAAAGAATCCTTGTAGAAACCAAGGGTATTTAAAGATCCCTTAAAGAAATCTCTACTCACATGAATTAAGACTGTCTAGGTCTACTAAAAAATACACAAATAAATGAGTTAAGAATGTGCTTTTATTCTAACTATGGAACACTGCAGAAAACTAATCTTTGCGGTTTTTATTCAATAGGAATAGAAATCGGTCAATGTTCCATGCAGAAACCAACTACTGTTTTTGGACATATTGGAACTGAGACCAAGCCCACCTTGCAGAGTCTAATTTTTAACATCTTAAGCAGGAAATTGGGGGATTGGTAGTAATCTGTGTTTTCTTGGGGGAGAAATTGGAATTTGTCTTTAGAGTAGACTTTCCTTTGCCCTAGAAGGACTCTTTGGGTGGTCTTACAGGTTGTAGAGACACTTCAGTGAGAAGTTACATTAAAGCTTAGCAAAGCTTCAAAATACTAAACTATGAAAGAGAGAAACAATATTAGTTTGGGATATACATGTTTTGACTCTTTCCTGAGACCAGATTATTAGTTTGGCAGGCAGACCTGACCCTCTCTCTACTTCACACTAAAGAACAGACTCGGAGAAGGGGCTTGACTGGATCACCAGTCCTGGACATTTGGTATCTTCCATGTGATGTTATTTAAGATTTAATAGACCAGAATATCAAAAACCTACCATCAACTATTGTGGCTGTCCTATACCAGCCACGTGTCTAGTGCTGGAATGGGGATTTCCTTCTGAAGGGAGTGGATGTTCTCACTGTCCATCATATTAAAACGGGTTTAATCCTGAGACAAGACTTTAAGCAACATGGGGCATCAAGGAACACCTTTTTTTTCTTGACTTGGGAGAAGAGGAGTACAGAGGCTGAAGACACGGATGGGACCAGGGCAAGTGAGATATAGCAATGGTTTTGAAGAATCTCATTGGTGTGGGGCAAATGGGTGAGTTTCCGCTATCCCGAGGTGTACCAGGGGGTAAAGCGGAAATTCAGATTTTGAATCTGAAGTCTGAGAGTTCTGATAATAATAAACACAAGTAAGTAGCAGTTTAAATTTGTACTTGTGACATTTAGTAATGTCTTATAAAAAGTTGCAGCCTGGTTTGCTTGTGCTTCGGAGAATAAGAAAAACTGTTTTTCCTCCCAGACGCCAGATAGGCACTTTCAGTGGAACTCACCATTGGGAGATGATTACGCCGACGGAGCAGCCATAGTAAAGGCGGAAGAGGTAACAATGGGGACCAGAATGAGGAGAGTGGAACAGAAGAACTGAGGGAAGTTACTACTGTCAGAAACCTGTGAAAAAAATCACAAAAACAGCTAGAACACTCTTGGAGGGATGTAACTTCTGTTACTTACTCCGGTGCTGGTAACGGAAGAATTTAATATAAACATAAAATTATATTTTTCGTTAGAGATTTGTGAAGCCAGTTTATACCAATGGTGATGTTAATGATGATGATAGAGGTGATGGAGGTGGTGGTGGTACATGTGTTGGGAACAAAGGCAGAAGGAAGTGTAGATAAAATTAAATGTCCTTATAACCTGCCGCCAGTTAACAAATACCTGAGGCAGGCAGAGTAGGACATTCCTCCAGGAAACCTGCTGTCTTATTGTTAATGCCTTGCTAGGACGAAAAACAACCTTCTCTTGATTATAGCAGGGCCTTCAGGACCCCGTGAGTCTTCAGCATATGAAAGTCCTTTTGGAAACTTCCCTTTGTCTTTGCTTCCCCCAACTCCAAAGTGTGTAATCAGCAGCTCCTCACCACCCCAGGGCAGCCCTTTCTGCCCAAAGCCCTGTCCGGATACAATAAAACCACCTTTTTTGCACCAAACTCTTCTAAAGAATTCTTTCTTAGCGGTAGGTTCCAAACCCCAAAATTTCCTACATCAGTATTAAAAAAGACTCCAGATTTTACCAAGTTATAAGCTCACCTTCTCCTTTAATGTTCAAATTATGACCATTTCACCTGTAACCAGATTTCCAGTATTTCAATAGATTTCAATCTATAAGTGTTCTTGAGAATATATCTAAGTAATACTTAGGCATTCTTCAGATTTACCCTGCTTTCTACAAATCATCTCAGCCAGATGTCAGCCTTGTGATCACTACTACTCCTTCCACAATCCACCTCCCATTTTCTTTTTTTTTTAATTTTTTTTTAAGATTTTATTTATTTATTTGACACAAAGAGAGATCACAAGAAGGCTGAGAGACAGGCAGAGAGATCGGAGGAAGCAGGATCCTTGCCGAGCAGGGAGCCCAATGTAGGCCTCGATCCCAGGATCCTGAGATCATGACCTGAGCTGAAGGCAGAGGCTTTAACCCACTGAGCCACCCAGCCATCACCTCCTATTTTCTTGAGACTGGGGACCCACAAACAAATGTCACTTTCCCTGTAACACATGTTCCCTCACACACTGGCACCAGCCATTTTTTGATTCCCCAGAGTGACTGGGGACCAGGCTTTAACCCATGTAAGAATTTTCCTGAGATTTGGTAATAAGACAAAAGAATTACAAAGCTAGGGCGCCTGGGTGGCTCAGTGGGTTAAAGCCTCTGCCTTCGGCTCAGGTCATGATCTCAGGGTCCTGGGATCGAGGCCCACATCAGGCTCTCTGCTCGGCAGAGAGCCTGCTTCCTCCTCTCTCTCTACCTGCTTCTCTGCCTACTTGTGATCTCTCTCTCTCTCTGTGTGTCAAATAAATAAATAAATAAAAATCTTTAAAAAAGAAAAAAGAATTACAAAGCTGACCCTAACTGTGGCATCCTCAGATCTTCAGCCTTCCCTTCATTAGGTATTTCTTTCTGTGTGGCATTCCCCCATGACCTATGTCATCGTATGTATCTTCCCTAGGGTAAGTGCACAGAAGTATGTCTCCCTCTCCTTGGGAGCTACCTGATACCTGGAAGAAGCTACCTGATTCCCGGAAGAAGGAAACCACATCCCCTATTACCTCATTCTAAGGCTTGTAGCTCATGCATTTCTGCCCTAGGCTAAACTTCTTCCCTTGATGCTTGATAATAGAAATGTGTAATTCTTCCTACCTGTAAATTATAAGGACTGGCTTTGCCTAATGCTGCTATGAGGGTAATCCATCAGAAGGTAACATTCTTATATTGTTTCCCCTCCCCAGGATACTTCATTCTTATATACCATCTCAAAGAGTTCTTTGACAGTCCAAAATAAACTGCAGAATCTCAAATTGTGCCCTTTAAGGTCTCTCTAATTACATGACGTGAATATATGTCCCCATATCCTGGCTGCCATCTTTAGGTCTCCACTCCTGACAATGCTATGAGATGGGTCCCATTACTATACCTGGAGATACAGACAGGTTATATAGCTTGCCCAAAGTCAAACAGTAAATGAGAAATCTGTGATTCATGCCCAGGTAGAATGACTTCAGAATCTTCTCTTTCAACCACTATTCCAAAACTGCTTTCGAAAAGAATTCTTCAAGATGATGTGGTCTAAGCAACTATTTAGGAAAGAAATATTTCTTCCCAGAAGAAACAATCCATAGATATTGAACTCTGCCCATAGAGATAAACTTTTATTTTATTATTGCAGAGGAGTGACCATTTCCATTTTTTTAAATGTGACTTTTGCTTTACTTTTAGCCATAGAGGGATTTTTTCCAAAACAAAGGAGCAGTCTTCCTCCATACCTGAGCTCAATCTTCCAATACTAGAGACATAGAAAAACTGCTTGTGGCTTTAAAATGGAAGTCTGTCCAACTTACAAATGATAATATATGCCATTTATCAAGTAGCCAACCACCGAGCTCTATTTCTAAATATAAGTGTTTGTGCATGTGTGTATGTGCTGAAAAAAAATTTGGAAGGCATTTATTTTTATCCCCATTCCCCCATGAGATACGGAAACATATAGAGGATATGACTACCTTGAGATCAGTTAGGAGCTCAATGGATCTGGAAACCAAATCTTCTGAGTCTTAGTTGAATGTTCTTCCACTACATCCAACAGCCTTTGAGCCATGCAGAATAACTTTATCTTTTAGATTCATTAAATGGCTTGCGTGGGCCTCTCATCAGGGAAGACACTCTCACTGCGGTATCCTGAGACGCAGGCACCCCCTCAGTATGCTTTCCGCTAGAATGTTAGGGACGCGTCGTCAGTGCCTTGCTTTACAAAATGTTGAAATAGATGATATCCTGGTTCTCATGTCTATCGTTCTCCACCGAGGCAAGTGAAAATCATTAGCTTCTTTTAAGGAAAATCTTCGACTGTCAGGATGAATAAAATGAGTACAAGAGCACTGGGCTTTCGCTTAGATTTCCCCAGCACCAGCTATCAGACTTGCCAAATCCTATCTTCATGTATATGAAACAGAGAAAATGCCAGCCTCTTCGATTGCACAGGTTCGCTTGGGGGCATAAATGAGATAAAATGCAAAAGTGCACTGACAAACATGAAGTGCTCTTATAAGCACGACTTTTTCTTTTCTAGATACGTCACTGTAAGAGAACCCAAATGTGGTAAATTGCAAAATAAAATAGAATGTCATTTCACATCATCATCCTAAAAATGGGATATAGCTATCATTTAACACAGGAACCTGATGTGTTCTTAGGAGGAAAAAATGTTCCTGAAGTTAGAATTTAATACAGGTTACTATTTATTCTACTGATTTCCATTACATATTTTTAAAATTACTTTATGTCATGAAATATATATATATATATATATATATATATATATATATATATATATGGAGCTATGTAAGTATTTTTTTTAGAAATAAGGCTCAAAAATAAATATACAAATGTTGACATTGGTTATCTTTGAAAAGTGGAATTACAAATTTTGGGGATAGTGTTAAGAAGTTATTCTACATTTTTATGAAAAAGCTTGCATTATCTGTGAAATTATAAGAAAATGTATTTTATAATACTTTGCTACAAGAGAACTCCTAGAGTATTAGGTATAAAAATATGGTTGCAAAATTAATGGCAGAAAAATAATAAGGTAAATGAGAGCCATGACTAGAACCTTAACTCTATTGGCAGCAAAAAATACATTTCAGTGAGTTAAAATAAAAGAATTATTCCTTGTGCCATGTCTATGAAAGGTTGCTCTTATGATATATGGAATAACAGCTCCATGTCACTTTTTTTTAAAGATTTAATTTATTTATTTGACAGAGAGAGAGATCACAAGTAGGCAGAGAAGTAAGCAAAGGGAGAGGAGGAAGCAGGCTCCTTGCTGAGCAGAGAGCCCAATGTGGGGCTCCATACCAGGACCCTGAGATCATGACGTGAGCCGAAGGCACAGGATTAACCCACTGAGCCACCCAGGCACCCCTCCATGTCACTTTCATTTAGAGACCTAGGCTCTAACCTAAGGAACCTCACTGGACACCAAGACAGAAGAAAATGGGATAAGCATACAATTGCAGGAGATGTGCTACATGTCACTTCTGCTCACATTTCACTGGCCAAAGCAAATTATAGGGTGATTAAGCACTTAGTTCTATCCGACACCATTCTTTTTCAGTGACTATTGGGGAAAAGAGAGATAAAACTGTCCTTGTCCAAAGACTTGTCCCTCAGGCATTTTATTTATATTTTTCACAAAAAGTAGAATACAATTCTCAAATTTATGATCTATGAACCACTTAAGAAATGTGTAACCAACTGATTGTAGAAGCCAATAATAAAATTACTAGCATCCTTCCTCTCTTCCTTCCTTCTAATCAATAAACACAGATTGACACCTTCTGTGCCAGGCTCTAGGAATACGAAGATGAAATAACCTATTATCTCTCCTTATAGTACTTTATGGTCTAGAAGAAATAGAAAATGTCTTCACTCTGTGCAAGAAAATATCCCTGCTTCATGACAGAGCAACAGGTTAAAATCTGATTTGAAAACAAAAACCTGGCTTTATCCCTTGGGCGAATTAAAAAATCTCCCTTCTCCCTTCCCCCCAAAAAATCACATTGAAATCATCAACATCTGGGGCACCTGGGTGGCTCAGTGGGTTAAAGCCTCTGCCTTCTGCTCAGGTCATGATCTCAGGGTCCTGGAATCAAGCCCTGCGTGAGGCTCTCTGCTCGGCAGGTAGCCTGCTTTCCCCTCTCTCTGCCTGTCTCTCTGCCTACCTGTGATCTCTCTCTCTCTGTGTCAATTAAATAAATAAAATCTTCAAAAAAAGAAAAAAAGAAATCATCAACATCATATCCACCAATTAATAGAAACTACAAAATACCTGAAAGTAATCTCAGTGTCACCAAGAATCATCACCACTAGAGAGAGTGGCTAACTAAGAAGCATATGATAAGTCCAGAAGGAAGAAACAATAAAGTACACCAAAGTTCTAGCCTGGTTATTGCCTATACTTTCTGTTTCCCAAATAAATTACAGCTATAAGGGAGACCCCATACATAAAAACTGCATGGATTCTATTTGCCTATGTTTGTTTCTATTGCCCTCCAAAAATATGCTTGTATTAAAGTAGATTAGCCCAAGAACTGCTGTTACTTCTCCAAAAGCAAAGATAACAGATAATAATACTATAAGTGCAAATTCACTGCAAGATATTTGTCATTTGATCCCTCCGTATTGTTCACTACAACTTATGAAGTAAAATTTGCACGCTGAATTACTGTATCACAAAATATCTGTCCTTGAACTATAATTTTCTTTGCCTTTCTTACTCCTATGCTGAATGAAAACTGTACCACTAAGATAGAAATCCACCATTTATACTCAGTTTCAATCTCAAATAGGCCAATAAAGATCGCTTACTATGTCATATGGCCAACCACTTTCACCACACTGGGTATCTCTTCAGGCAGAACCAGTTTGAAAGTTGATTGTGTCAGGACACCTAACACACTTTTTTAATAGCCACATCTGGTACTGTCTTTCTACTTGGTTGAAGCAGTGAAGCATTAAAGGCAAGTGCCTTGCCCCATGGGTCCTGTCAACCAGTACTTGTGATTTCACCACAGGAATACACAAGTCCATTGGTCTGAGCAGCTACTGAGGTGAGTTTACATTTATAATATATGAGAAACATCTCATCTCTTCTAGATAAGGAAGCTTTTGTGTTTTCAATGTGATAACCATGCTCAGATAGCTTCTCTCTATGATCTTGTATGGTGTTAACTAGATTCATCTCTTGGTAACTAAATAAACTAGGTCAAAGTTTTACAATTCTGGCTTTAGCAGCCAAAACTCTTGCAGGTAACACCTACAGACTATCCTATAAATATTTGGATAATTAAAAATAACAATAGCAACAAATATCCTGTTAGGTCAACTATATATCCATGGAATTATTAAATTAGAAACGATCTTGCCTAGACATAGAAATTAGCCAACCCAACCCTGACAATAGGCAGACACCCCCCAAAACTGCCCTCATATTTAGCATCCAAAATACCATTTTTTCAACAAACTATTGTTCTCTTACAGAAACCAAACTCCTTAAGAAATCACCACAGCAAATGCTCTTAATAAATTCAGTGATCATTACTGCAGTCAGTTGAAGAACTGTGTGTTATGTCTGTTTTCCTTGTTTCATTTATAAACTCAAAAAGGAGATCAAGAAGTTTAACTATGTAACAGAGCACTAAAAAACTGGAATAACAAATTAAAAAAAAACAGTAACTTTTCTCTTCGAAAATCAACAATGTTTTTAAAAGGTTTTATTTATTTATTTGACAGAGACAGAGAGAGATCACAAGTAGGCAGAGCAGCAGGCAGTGAGAAAGGGAGAAGCAGGCTCCCCACTGAGCAGAGAGCCCGATGTGGGGCTCCATCCCAGGACCCCGAGATCACGACCTGAGCTGAAGGCAGAGGCTTAACCCACTGAGCCACCCAGGTGCCCTGAAAATCAACATATTTAATGATTTCCCATTTCTATCATGTGAAGTCTAACTGTATTTTTCTCCACTGTACCAGAGCAAACTTGATTATTTTTAACACATCTATTTCAGTTAAAAGTAGCATTATCTGATCTAGCTGCTGAGGAGAGGGTCAGAAGAAGTCATATTCAGATTTATGTTGCTACTGCTTTCTTTTTCTTTTTCTTTTCTTTTCCCTTAAATGAACTATGTTCTTATCAATGAAGCAACATGGCAAACATAGAGGCCAAAGATGCTTTTCCTCAAAATGGAAACCCAAAGCATCAAACAAGTTAATCACGTGTCTTTTGAATCATGAGATGACAATGAAATTTAACAAAAAGGCAATAAGAGAAGGGCATCAAGTGAAGAAAAATAAATGTTTTTTTTTCCCAGTAGTATTATTAAAATGAAACAGCACTGATTCAGTACAAAGCTCCCTATTAAGGAAGATCAAAGCAAACCACTTAGTTTCACTGTGTTCTATGCCCACTGCTTCACAGCCTGGTTAATGTTCCATGATTCCAACCTATGGGCCAGATTCAAGGATTGAACAAGGAAGTTACATCCATATTCATCATGTTTGTAAAATTTACTCTAATTTCATGTATTCCTTTTGATGGGTTAAATGTGTTCATTCATATTGGAGGAAATGTTTTAGAACTCCATATGCATTAAGAAATACCAAGCATTTTCCTTAAAAGTATAACTATGTCAACTATACTTGAATAAAGATTATTCTCTTCTCCTACTCTGAATTGATGCCATATATTTAAAGAACAATAAAGTACAAGATTAGTTCTTTTATTACCAATAAAGTTGTAATAGTCATTTATTGTGCACTTAACAAAAACCAGGCTTATGCTTAGTACATGTATTACCTCATTTAATACTCATGATAACTAGATGAAACATCATTCCCATAACCATAAGTACTTTATGAGGTGTAATTTATATTCAATAAACTATACATTTAAAGCATAAAATTTAATAAGTTTTGACTTATGTATATACCTGTGAAACCATCACCAGAACCAAGGTAATGAATATCCATCCATCGCCACCAAAGTTTCCTAGCACTCATATGTAATCCCTCCCTCCCTTCCCATCTCTCCTCTCTCCTCTTTCCTCCTATCAGGCAACCACAGACTTTTCCTTACTATAGATTGTAATGTGGAGGAACTAGAGTTCTCATACACTGCTGATGGGAATGTAAAATGGTACACACGCTTTGGAAAATAGTTTAGCAGTTTCTTCAAAAATTAAACACACACCTACCTTGAGACTTAGACATTTCACTCATAGGTGTTTATCCAAGATAAGACACATGCATGAATGTTCATAGAACTTTTATATGGCACATGATACGGCTTAGGTTTCAGAGAGATCCTTCTGAAAACTGAATTTGGATTAGACTCCAGAAAAGTAAGGAGCAGAAGGAGGGAGACCTGTGAGGAAGTGATTACAACAATGGAGACTGGGATGATGGTGTGTGAGGTGATGGGGTGATGATAAAGTGGTGAGAAATAGCAGATCCTACACAAATTTTTGAGGGACATTAGTGTATTTCCTGATATGTTGGATGTATGCTGTAGGAAATGGAGAAGTGTCAAGGATAGCTACTAGGCATTTAGCCTAAGTGGTGGGAAAAATGGAGCTGCTGTTAACTGAACAGGTAAAGAATCAGGAGGATCAGACTGGGGGAAGAAGAGAGATCAGAAGTTGGTTTGGGATATGTTAATATTGAGGTACCTGATAAATGTACAGGGAGAGATGTCAAGAAGGCTGTCAAATGTATATATCCAGACCTGACCTGAGAAGTCAGGGCTGGAGATAAAAACTTGGGAAGTTGTTGGTAAAGAGTGGCATTTAAGTATGGAATGTAGAAATAGAAAAGATGTAGTCTGAACTCTGAGTTCTAGGACTATCCATGGATATGTCTAAGAGATAAGAAGAACAAGCAATGCCGATTGAGAAGGAATATCTAAGCATAGTAGGAAGGACAGGAGAATGTGATATCCTGGAGACCACTTTTTAAAAATTATTTAAAGGAGGGACTAATACACCTTCTCAGATGCTACTGGTAGAGTTACTGATATGAGAAGAAAAGGCGGGACATTCAATTTAGCAATATGGTCAATGGTGGCTTTGATAAGACCAAGAAAATTGGAATGATGGGCATTAAATAGGTATATTCAAAAGAGAATGGGGAGAAAGAGGAGTTGGGAGACAGGGAGTATAAATGAATCTTTCTAGATTTTCTGTGAAGGAATGCAGAAAAATGAAATAGTAGTTGGAGGAAAACACAGGATCAAGAGAGGTTTTTTTGTCTTGTTTTGTTGGTTTTTTGCTGTTGTTGTTAGTCAACCTGATGAGAGAAGTTAATGTATGTGGTGGCCTTTGGTATGTTAAAATTTGACATATAACATTTATTGTGTGTATATTTTTTACCCTTGTATTTTGAAATGATTATAAATTCACATAAATTTGCAAAAATATTGCAGAGGGGTCTTTAAACTTTTTACTCAGTTTTCCCTTTATATATATCTATTATAAAATATCAAAACCAGAAAAGTGACTTTGGTATAATGTGTGTATACAGCTCTCTGTCATTTTATCGATCAGGTAGATTCATGAAACCACTACCAGACTGAAAATACAGAACTATTCCGTCACCACAAAGCTCTCCCTTGTGCTATACCTTTATAGTCACGACCTTCCTTTTCCCAGCTACCATTCCTAACCACTGGCCACCACTAATTTGTTCTCCATTTCTCTAATTTTGTATTTTCTAGAATGTCATAAAAAGGCAATTATATAGTATGTGACCGCTCCCTATTGGCTTTTTTTTTCCCCCACTCAACATAATACCCTTGAGATCCATTCAAGTTGCTGCCTATTTCAATAATTTGTTGCATTTTATTTCTGAGTAGTAGTCTATGGTATGGATGTACCACAGTTGTTCGACCATTTACCAATTGTAAGACATTTCAGAGGCGTTTGACATTGAGGAAACAATCCAGTACAAAGGGGGAACTTGGTGATGCAGAAGAGTGTGAGATTAGCAGAGCAATGTCCTTGGGTGAGCACACAGAACTCAGGTGGAGACCGTGGACATCCATCCAATGTAAAGCTAATGAAATCAGTTACAAGCAAGAATGCAAGCAAATGGATGCAGTGGTGAGAGCTTGTGGGAGCTCTTTTCTGACAGCTTCCACTTTCTAAATAAATAGGCAAGCAAGGTCATTGGTTGAAAGTAAAAGTGGTGGTACAGTTGTTGTGGGTTTGACCAGGAAAAAAAAAGTGTTCACCATGCATCTGGGAGAGGGAGAGTGGAGATCCAGAGATATGTAGAACATTATGCTGTAGCACGAAAGACCCACAAAACTAATAGCTGTGAATTGAAAGCCAAAGCAACCAACATGGCTCTGTGGTTTTTTCCAACCTCATTTAGCTGCACAGGTGCAGGTGCAGAGAATGCAGGAGGAATAATGATTTAAGGTAGTCAGAAGAGAAATCAGAAAAGAGAAAAAAACATCTAGAGTGTGGGAAAGAAGGTCGTTTTTGTTTTCAGGAATAAGGTACATTGTAGCCGGTAGATGTTTTGTAAATGCAAACAGCTTGAAAGATATGACAGGATGTTTTGAATTATACAGAGCAAGTCAATCCTATTTATCTTCGCTATTAACCAATAACCCAGGTGTAAACGCAATAATTATTTTGTTGTCTGTTGAGGTATTGACGCCTAGCACTTAATGCTGCCCTTTTTCCAAGGAGGGTTTCAGCTACCTTTAGTCAGCTCTCTTCATCACTGGTACTTCAATTTCTCCAGCCATTTGAATACCTGTAGGCCTCTGGCTCTCTTTTATAAGACATCATACCTTATCTTATGCAGGCATTCTGATAAACCATTGCTATTTTTCCATCTGTCAGATCTGACTATCACACAGGCAAAGAGAAGTCTGGTGAAGAGCTTCTGTGGGAATTTCCATTTTTCTGACTGACTCACTTGGCTCGGGTATTCAAACACAGGAGCTTTGTAACTCCTCCCACACAATGGATATGAGGCAAAATATCTCAGTGGCAATCCTGAGCACATTATGCCTCTTGTGGCCAGAGAGAGCAGCACATGAAACTGTCCTGTGTTGTGCGGTGTGCCTGAGGCAATCAGAGTGCCTGTGATTTCTCAAAGCAGGCTGCCACTTGGCTGAATACAAATAAGACATTTCTAGAAGCTCTGGGGAAAGGACACAGAAACAATGCCTCAGATCAGAGATACTTCCTTTTCATGTTGATACAGCCCTTCCAGCCTGATGCATCTTCTAGTATCAGTTGTTGAAAACACAGTAGTCAGCACCATTTCATGGGTACCTCTGCTTTTTAACAGACTGGCAGCTAGATATCTAATTAATGTCATTTGTTTAAACGAATTTCTGGTGTTCAGTTTGGTTGTAGGTAACAAGGACCAAGAGCTTCTTAGGAAACAGAAAACCACATCTGTAATTTGTTGAATCATATACCCTCTCTCTTGCTCTCCCTCTTCCCCACTTCCCCCTCCTCCTCTTTCCCTCCTCACTTCCCCCTCCTCCTCTTTCCCTCCCCACTTCTCCCTTCTCTCCACTGCCCCACCCCCACCTCTCCCAGAAGATAGAATCACAGTACTTATCTGGGTCATGACACTTTGTTAGTCAGGCAAAATGGAGTAACAAATGTTTTAAATTCTGTCACTAGCAGAGGTCAGAAGGATGACAGAATCAGCTCTGTGGGCCTTTCATTAGGGGCCTTCATTTGATTCTGCCTAATTACCTTAATTGTCCAAGTTCCTCCAAGTCAGCACACAGTTCAAAACGGGGCCTAAAATGCTCTTTCCCCAGCTATCAGCATGTTTACTTTCACCTTTAAACACCAAAGACTACAAATATGACCTTCCATTGACCTGGCTGATCCATTTTAAGAGACTTACAGCAAAACTGACTGAGCAAAGCAACCCGGTAGGGCTCTGGCTGCAAGGCCAAGAACAGATAAGTTCATCAAGCAGCAACGGTCCATAAGGGAAAAATGTTCCAACAGAGAGCACTTCACAAAGCTTTTCTTGGTGTCTGCTTTGGTGATTGGAGGCTAGAAATGCTTGCCCAGGGCTCACTGGAAATAAGAGGGACTGGCAAACGGCTGGGTAGGTGACGCTGAGGTACTGGACAAGTGCAGGCTCCTCCCCTGCAGATGGTCCTTGGGCCACAGGTCAGCATGGCCCCATAAAGCACTACATGTGAAAAGAATTGGGAGTTTTGCCAGTTCTGTCTTCAGCATTAGTCCCAGGACTCTTTGGCACTTTCGTGCACCTATTCAGTGATCTCTGCCGCCCCTCTGAGGCCACATCCTCTCTACGTATTTATCTCATTCCTATCCATGGTAGCCAGTGCCTGCACTTTGCTACTGTTTTCTCAATTCCTTCCATGTAGAATTCCTTCAATTTCCTATCAGAGCTTGAGCATGTTATCTTAAATACACTTCATTGGTTTGCCTTCTTCTCATTGGCTGGGTCTCAGCATAAACATAACCTTATACAAGAGAAGACTTCTCCAACTACGGACTCCAAATTAGGTCTTCAGCCCATCACTATCCCTCGTCACTCCCTGGTCTGGTCCTTCTTTGTCATACTTTGACTTTTTCTACTTATTTGTTCACAAACATTCAGAAAAAAATCTATTTTATACACCATTGTATCAATACCTAGTACAGTGCCTGACCCAGTACAAATGCTGCTCTTTTTAAATAACACTCAACTTTAACAGAGTTCTTTTCATTGAGTGCCTATTATATTAAAAAAAATTTATAAAATAAAATTTCTTAATTGCTGCCTTTTCCCCCCTACTCCGAACCACTCAGACTTCCCGAGCACTGTGCCATGACCTCGAAATATATCTTCTCATTTAATAACCAATACAGCAATGGAAGTATGTCATATTATACCCAATTTACAGAAAATAAAACTGAATGAGCAATACTTATATGATTTTCCAAAGCGTTTAGATATGCCAATGTCCAAATAAGAAGTTATATAAGCATTTCAAGCATTATAGCGGGCCAATAGGATCTCATCATTATGAGATACCAGCTATATAAGGACCATTTTAAAGGACACTCTTTTAGTAACTTCTTTAGCAAGTTCAGGAAGTATAGGATGATAAAGAGAAAGTATCAATGGGCAGGGCCATCCCTTTCAGTAAGTATGGGGCACAGAAGACCTTACTGGCATCTAAGAGAATGTGAGGTATGTGATCAACAGAATTCTGGAAACATAGTACAGAATACTAATGCCAATAAAGGATGTCAACTCAACCTGTGACTATACCAGTGTAATATTGTGTTTCAGATTAAGAGCTCTAGAACAAGACGGACTTGAGTTTTAATCCATGCTTTATTATTGGCTAATTTTGACTCTCTTTCCCATCTGTCAAATAAATACAACAATCTCATCTCCCAACATCGGCGTGAAAACTAAATTATGTATTTAAATTGGTTAACACGAATGTCTGACACATAGTAAGGATTCAATAAATATTAATTTTTATAACGTTAATTATTAATGTTATTATTATCTTTAGCATGAGCTGCCACTGCAAGACCAGAAATTTTAGCACCATCTCTGAAAGTGTGCACGCTAGATCATATGTGTTGGCAGGCGGTGAGGACGTTCCTTGCAAGTATGCTGTAGCCGCAGTCTCTCTTCTGTGTGAGAAATACGCTCTAATAGCATATTTGCATCTCTATTTATTATCAAGATTGAAGAAAATCTTTATTCTGAAAAAATGTCATTTGATGGTATATACCAAATCTTTCCCATTTACATAAATGTAGTAGAGTTTATAAGTTTATGAACATCAAAAAAAACTTATGATTTCACTTTCATGTTTGTAAGGTGGTTTTAAATTAATGCTAAGTACGTCCTTAAGTTCTGCAAAAAAGTTCCAATTTTATTATATGCTACCTGACAATTGCCTCCCTTGGGGATTCATTTGTTATCATCCTAATTATCACTTTGAAGCATTCTGGACAATTACGCTCAGAACAATTCGCTCAACCACACCTTGTTTGGGCTACATTCAGATTTGACTCTGCTGACTATATAACTAAATCAGTGCATTTGTACCTAAAACAAATTTGCAATTACCTCCACAAGGATTTTTAGAATCACTTCATGTGTTGAGTAGAAACATTAATCTGGGTACTTAACTACTGCTTGGGTATTAATTGGCACTCAGATAACATATATTGAAGAACACTGCATAGCATGACTTAATATAAAAATAAGTTCTGCTCAATAACTAGCTCTGATGTCTTATGTTTAAATACAGAATGATGTTAATGATTGAAATTATCATTTGAACTATATTCACTGCATTAAAAATAAGCCTATAAGAGGTCATGAAATTTAGAGCTTTTTTGCTATTAGCCTTAAGAATTTTCTTCATTATGTAAGAAAACCATAAATAACAGTTTTACTATTACAATGATACTCTGAAAACATAATTTTATTGCTTTTAAAGAGATTTTAATGTAGATGGGATGATTAAAATCAATGCTTGGATATTTTCAACCCCGGGTATAGCTTCTATGCAAGATAAGCATTCATAATTTTATGCAATATTCTTTCCTACAGAAGACTTTATTTTCCTTAGATATTTTGGGTGCATAAAACTAATAAAAAATAAATTGAGTTCTTTTCAAGGTGTGAAACCTAATGTGACTGCCTAAGTAAAGAGAGAATATTAAAAACGTCAATGCGTGAACCAAATTTTCCCAAAGTGACTACTGGAGTTAACACCTTTTTAGGTTTGTAATTCATTTACTCAATCACTCATTCATTTGTTTATCATTCATTTAGTGGTTACATATTTACTGATGATCATATTATGTTCCAAGCTCTATTACAGCCATGGTAAACAAACATAAACTGAACAAAAATTAATTCCTTCAGAGAGCATCCAGTCTAGTTGGTTATGGAAGATGGTCAATACATGAAATAAATAAGCTAATACATAGAATTGTGGATAGTGATAACTCCAATGGAATAAATAAAACAGGAAAGGAGAATGGAAAATGTTGGGGATGGACTTGAAATTTTAAAGAGGAAGGTTACAGTAGGTCTTACTGAGTAAGTGGCATTCAAAGAAAGACCTAAAGGAGAGAATGGGGCAAATCTTGCAGAAATTTTTGGGGAAAGGGAATTTTAGAAGAAGACTATTAAGGATAAAGGCTCAAAGGTAAGAGAAGAGCTGGTGCTTGGGAGGAATATCAAGAATGACAATATGGGGCGCCTGGGTGGCTCAGTGGGTTAAAGCCTCTGCTTTCGGCTCAGGTCATGATCTCAGGGTCCTGGGATCGAGGCCCGCATTGGGCTCCCTGCTCAGCGGGGAGCCTGCTTCCCCCTCTCTCTCTGCCTGCCTCTCTGCCTCCTTGTGATCTCTCTCCCTCTGTGAAATAAATAAATAAAATCTTTAAAAAAAAAAAAAAGAATGACAATATGGCTGCAGTGTCATTAGAGAGGAAGAGAGAAATGAGAGATGGAGATACAGAGGTTTTAGATATCAGATCTAGTAAAGCCTTGAAAACATTATAAAGACTTTTTCATTAAAGCCAAGTGACACAGGGTGTGAACAACCTATGTCTGAAAACACATTTTAATCATCTTCTGTTTCCTATAAAAATGTTCATTTGGTAGTACACTAAAAGGCTCATGGTTGAACTCCAACTTTTAAAAAAATTCTTTTGTCTCCAACTGATCAATAACAAAACTGAAATAAACCAGATTTTAAAATTAAATGCATTCCAAGAATGGGGAGAATTTTGCTAAAATAATTTGTCTTCAGTTAAATTGTTCAAACTGACAGAAACTCTAGTGGTTCTCCACTATCCATCTTCCCCCTGGCTCATAATAGAATCCCTGCAGGCCTTGTGACTAAGTATTGGCTAATGCGATGCAAGCAAAAGATACAGGTGCCAACTCTAGGTCCTAGGAGAGAAGACGTGTCGCTATTTTGGCTGTTTCCCCTTTGTGGCTGCCCACAAGTCAATGAGCACTGGAACAGAGATGGAAGTAACACATCAAAATGAGCAAAATTAGGCAACCAGCTGTGACTGCTCATATCTGGTTGGGAATATGACAAAGAGACAAAAGTCTACCTTTTTACAGCCTATATTTTGGGGTCTTTGGTTGGTACCAGTTTAACCTGCACTGTATATATACTAGCAAATACATTAGCAAAATAAGAAGCTAAATCAGACAGAACTCCTAAAGCTCTCAATTATTTCATTATAACCTTTAACACACTGATAATTCATTTTTAACTTCTTTACTACATCCCACAAGGAGAAATTAAACTATATTTCACTTAGTTTTTTTTTTAAAAAAAACATAAATAAGAACTAAGAAGTCCCTAGTCCTTTGAACTCTAATTTTCAATACTCATTTGATGGAAAAGGAAAGAGAGGGGCTTTGAAAATAATTTGAAGAGCTTCTCAAAGAAAAACTGGATTTTGTGGCACAAAAACATTTCCTTTTTTGTTGTGGTTGCTAATTAAGAGTGGTAGTTATATCAGATTTTTTTTAGGACTATGTGGGTAATGAAGTCACATATGGTACTGGGAGGCAGTCACTGAACTTTGATATTTTAATATAGCTTGCGACAGAGAGAGAGAAAGAGAGAGAAGAGGTAGACTGAGAAAGATAGAGAAAATAAAACAAAAAAGGAAGATGGGGGTAGGGAAGACAGACTGAGAGATATGGGCTAATGGCAGCTGAAGGAGAAACTTAGACTCAAAGAGAACCAGACAGGGCAGAGGACGTCAAAAATAGGTATGGGAACCTATTTATTCTCAGGGTTTTGTTTGTTTGTTTGTTTTTCTTTTTTGTTTTTTCAATCTAATGGCTGTGACAAATCCTCACTGAACTCAGAAAACAATGTAGAAGTGAGAACTAGTTGAGTTGCCTTGGGGTCAGGGGTGGGGGGCAGTGGAGAGGCAGAGGGAGAAGAAGAGAGAGAAAATTCCAAGCAGGCTCCATGGCCAGTGCAGAGCCGGATCTCATGACCCTGAGATCATGACCTGAACTGAAATCAAGAGTCTGATGCTTACCCAACTGAGTCACCCAGGCGCCTTGCCTTTGCTTGCTTTTTAAAGTTACTAAAGAAAATATCCCACGGACTATCTTACAAGTATCTTTTAATGGATTGTAATCTACCTATGATTTTATCATCGGTACATTATTAACATGAATACATCCAAGTTTGTTGATATTTCTTTTTTTCCTTGAACTTTCCTAAATGATTTTGTGTGTATATTAGGTTAATTGATCTATTTCTCATGCTTGTTAGAATTAGAAACCCAGTAGGGTTGGGGGGTGAGAGGAGAGAAAAAGCCAAAAAACAAAAACCTCACTGCATGCTCTTTTAGAGCACTCCAATGTCACTTAAACAATTTTGAAGTCAATTGAAAGAGAAACATAAAAGTATCTATTGAATTCAGAAAGCATTTTTTTTCAAAAAACAATATTTCTTCATATTTCTGATATCATGTTTTTAAAAAATCTGGGCCAAAGATAATTTTGGAGTACCTACTTGGAATGGTGAAGACAGTACCATATAGATACCATCCAACATCTAATCTTTTGAAGGATGTTATGAGGACTCCCAAAGGATAATCAATTTAGTATTTAGTATATCATTATCTCCTCTTCTATGTTAACTCCTAGGCAAATTTGTATGTTAAAAGACAGTTTGGAGAACTTAGCATGCAAGAATATTTCTAAGACAAGTAAGTTAAATTAACTGTTTCATTTTTAATTCAAAACACAGTATGAGCTGATAAAATTATTTCAAAAAATCCCAAGTAGGAGGCACAATCTGTTTATTAGATTGCTCATGTGTTTTCTTTTTCTAAAAAAAAAAAAAAAGAGAAAGAAAAAAGAAAGACATTAAAAAACAAAGTCATAGTTATTATAACATGTAGGTCTGATAGAGCAAAGCTCAGAAATTTTAAAAATGAACAACCAGCAACTGCCTCCTACTTTAATTTGCATGTCAAGTGACCCAGATGAAGAGACAACCCCCAGAACACGAAGTTCTACTCCTTTCTGTTATGATGAGGATTCAAAACAGAGTATGCTCTGGATCACTAATTATCCAATCAGCTTCAATTGTTCATAGGGCTACATTAAATGATAATAAGTAATCAACCTAATTATTCTATCATCTAAATAACAGATGAGCTTGCTATTTTTTCATTTAATCTACAAATATTAACTTCCTATATAAGTTGAGTCGAGCACTATAAAATATAAGAAATTATAAATGGAGCCTTTGCCCACAAGAAGTTAACAACTATCTAGAGAAAGAAGGAAACACCATCATCTTCCACTAGAACTACTACAAAGGCACCACAGTCTCTGTAAAATCCATTCTCCACGATGCATGTAGGGTGATCTTTCCAAAGGGCATACCTGAGTATGTCTTCACCCTTCCCTGCCTCCACCCCCAACAAAAGACATGACACATGTCATTGAATTTCCAGTGCACTTAGCACAAAACTTTCCAGTGCACAAAACTCCCTGCCAGAGTTTTCGTTGTTTGTGAGCCCCTAGAGATTTTGCATCCTGGTCTCTCCTGGGGTCTCCAGCTGTGCTTCAGCCCCACTAGCCATGCTTGCTCTGGCCACTCTCTCCGCAAAAAGTGGTTTTGCTTCATCAGGGTAACTCCTACTTTAGATCTCAGCATAACTGTCATTTCCCTGACCTCCCTTTTTTGGTCAAATTCCTTATAAATAATAACTCATAGCACCATGAACCTCTCCTCTGAGAACAAGTGTTAGAGACAGCTTCATGTTTTTGTTATTAACATCTATCCGCCTCTCTAGGCTATGAGATCCAAAAGTAGAAAAATCATGTTCATTTCTCCTCACCCTCTTAAAAGAAATGCTTTCCTAAAGAGCCTCCATTCTGTAATCCCCTAATAAACCTTGGGAGAATGATTCTTACTGTTACATGAAAAATGAAACTGAATTCAGTAATTCTATCAATGGAACTTCTGGAAATTCCCTGCTAATGTTAATAATGAGTTTCAATCCTCAGCTTAAACTAGTCCATGCGTTGGCTGATTGGATTTTGTTTATTTCTTTGTTTTTGAAAAACAAACCTTGAATGGCTCACATTAACAAAAAGAATGACTGCCTCTGACCATATTGTAAACATTGATTCTCTCATGCGTTCAAAAAATACAAAAAATATATGTGAATTCAAAGATGCTTCACAGGTATCAAACACTCAAGAGCATGAATTACAGAATGTATTTGAAAATAAACATAAATCAGATTACTTTTGAAATTTTCATTGGCTCGCTATGCCCCATTTATGGCAGATGAAAACTGTGCTTGATAAAATAAATCGTGAGTTAAGTTTGCACTTCTGTGGCATAAAACAGACTTAATGCTCCTTCATTTACCTGTACTTACATTTTCCTTCCCAATATGTCCTTGTCCCTTGAGTGAAAAACTAGTATTTCTTCTATTTTTTTTTTTTTAGTTTTGACAAATTAAGTCACTTCCCTACCAAGTGTTCCTCCTTTATATTTCCTATTGTTGATTAAACAAGTTTTTCAGTAAATTACCAAGCACTAACAATGTGCTGGGCTCTGGGGAAAGTATTTGACATGCCTGTTCTCATTTAAACAGCACAGCCACCCCTTAATGTAGAGAGAATTACTGAATTCTTCTAATAACTAGAAAGAGAAGTTCAGTAAGTTGCCTCTTCGTCACCTGGTTCATAAAGGGGACTAGCTAGTGTTTTACACCAGTTTTTCCTCCTTCCTACAAGGTTATAGCAAAGACAGAAAAAACAATACCAAGTAGGGGAAAAAACCTAGACTTCAGAGTCTTTTAAAAACCCAGAGAGAGAAGCCCTGACTTTGTGACCAACTGACAAGTCACTAAACTTCTCTATAATCACCTTTAAAATAAGCAACTTGTATAATATCAGGGGCAAAAACTATTGTCTGCCAAGTGAAAGTTAATACATTCTCTGCTTACCTCATCTCCCCTTTACCCTGCCCCAAAATTAAGTCCACAGAAAGAATGATGAATGGCTTAATGATCATGCATTGTACAAGTAGACAGGAATGTAATCATATAGTCAGCATTTTTCATCTTCTAAACTATATGCTTATCTTCAGAGTAGAATTTTTAGATTAGTAGCATTTTTTAATGTGTTGTATATCATTAGGAGATAAGACTACTACCAGCTGTTTGGAGGAAATAGGAGTTTTAGTAAAAGAATCCATTAGAAGGAAGTGAATAAGACAGATTGGTGATAGGAGAGGAAATCAAGTCTAGCAGCTCCATTTCTTATCCCAACTCCCTATTTTTCTTACAAGTTGCAGTGACTTTTGTAAAAGATTTTAATATCTTCATTTACATCACTATAAAGTGTCATAAGGTGGACATTTCTACTTACATAAAAATTCATGCTTGAGAAGTACTTTAAAATCCTTAGTATTTCAAGCATTTTAAACATAAGTCCAGATCATAATATAGTCTACTATCCCATAAAATGTAGTAAAACAATGATTTTTCAGCAGTTGTTGAAGAAACCTTAATTAAAGGCTAGACTCAAGAAGGACAGAAGATTATGGTATTGATGCATGGCAGGTGTACTGAAGTTGTACAATATAAAAAACATTTACGTTAGATTTAGATAACATGGGATTAAATTCTACTTTTTGTATTTCTTGATCGTATCTTATGACTATTAAAAAGTAATCTGTCATAAACTCACAAATTTTTTAATCTCTCAGGCAAAAGCAAGCTATTCAAGAACCGAATTCTTATCTTATTCTTCTGTCAGACCTTCCCCAGAGTCTGCACTGGCTGCTCAAGTTCTGACCATTAGATCTCTATTAGACACGGCAAAAAGGACAACAGAGAGAAAATGAGGCCATATCCCTGCACATACACTGATACCATATTTGCCAAAACTTAGCCACAGTTACAAAGGAAGCTGGGAAATACAGTCTGTTCATGGCCATGTGCATAACCCAAATTCCAGGAGTATATTCTGATGGAAAATTAGCAGTCTCTGCCACAGCGATCTTATGCAAGTGATGTAAGATCCTAAACAGCAAATCCATCATCTGTAACAGGCATTTTAATATCTATGTCATCATAATGTAGTGATGATGGTATGTTCTATGTGAAAGTATCATACCTGTAAAACAATGTGTTTACATTTAAGTCCTGTGTAGACCTAAGGCATTATTTATTCATAAGAATCTATAAATAGAAAAATCTGCAAGTAGGATATTATATTACCAATAAAGAGAACACTCTGGACAAATATCAATGCATTTTTTTTCTTAAAGATTTATTTATTTGAGAAAGAGAGAGAACGTGTTCACATGAACGAGTGGGGGGAGGGGCAGTGGGAGAGACTCTTCAAGCAGACTCTCCACTGAGCATGGAGCCTGACCCAGGCAGGGCTTGACCTCAGGACCCATGAGATCATGACCTGAGCTGAAACCAAGAGTCAGACTTAACTGACTTAGACACCCAGGTGCCCCATGTCAATGCATGTTTAAGGCATTACTTTTGCAACATGATTTTTAAAGATTCTGTTTAGAACAAAGAAAGACTTTAAGTATTCATCACTAGATTTAATATACTTCTTTGCTACTTGTAGATTTCTTAGTATCATGCTTTCTCTTTCTCTTTAGCAAGGATGGTTTTTCCTAATTCAAGAGCTCTGAAACTCTTCAAGTGTGGGCTGGGGTTAAGGTTTAACAAGAAGTAAGTGAAGCCAATCCTATCAGATTGCTCTGTACCTTTTCAAAGCCACACATCTGAAATGTTCATGTGGAATGACTCTATTTCAGTCACATTCCTGTGCATATACTACTTGTACCTTCCTCTGAAGTCTCTAATAGAAGCAGTCTCTTTTAAACAGTAATACAACCTCTGTGAAGATGGATTACTTTTTTTAATGGTGTGAGGTACCAGATAGACAAAAGACTGGTATCTGAAAGCAAGGAAACTCCCATTTCCAGTGATGGGGGAAGTGGAAAGCAGCTGCAGATATAATAAAGAGAAACCACTGAGTGCAAAGTTAAGCTTTGAATTCTTTTTAAGCAAACACGGGGGAAAAAGTTGGATCATTTGTCCTCAAAGAAACTACCTCAGAACACTGAAGTTCCTCAGTGGATCCAAAGAAAGACTATTGCTGACAATTGGTAAAAAAGACACAATGAACCAGTTGTCAGACGCGCCTACTGAATGCCAATTTGTAAAATAAAACCCTTTTGAACAATCAGAGGATGTTGGATATTTTAAAAGAAGCTGCTGATTCAAAATGAATAACTTCACTTTGCTGTGTTTTCTGCTCTTGTATGGATCATCATTACTATTTTTACTTTCTATTTTCAGCAGAAATTTGAGTTAACCTTTTGTTCCATCTGTAGCCCGCCTTCTGAAGCAGCACCACCTCCTTTTCATTATTCCTTTCAAAAGAACTGAAATTTGCAAAATGTGCCATTTCCCTCCCTCACTCTGTGGAGGAGTAGCAGAGCCAGCTTTTCAAGCATGAAGATTCCTAATAATCAAAGTAACTTGAGGACTAAAATGAGTATGCAGAGCAGGTAATACCCAACACGGAGGAGATAGGATTGGAGAGGCAACAAAAATACTCTTGCCCTAAAATGCATTCCTCAGAACCTGTTGTAGCACCTAGAACTCCCCACCATGCCTCCCACAGACTTCAAGCCTCCAATAAAAATTAAAAATATTTTCACGAAGATAATATTCACTAAACCAATACTGACCATAAAGGTTTCAGTGCACACTGGTTTCTCTAATTAGCCCTACCTGAGACCATTATACTACCCTCCAAACCTTCTCCTGAATGAGGACACTGGTAAGACACTGGAGTGCTGACTCCCCAAGTGATAGTATTCATTTAGTACATTAGATAATTTTAGTATTTAAGAAAATAAAAGACAAAAATATATACTGAATTCACCGGTGTCTTAAAAAAATATTTTTTTCCTATTCACAATAGTACATTCATATATTTGAAATATAGCTGTTATATTTGTTATATTTGGCTGTATGTGTTTATGGAATACATATGTATCCAATCCTCAGAAAGTCCTCAATGCAAGTATTTATTTGCATCCTTTTAATGTCTTCTATCACAGATAAGGCAGAGAACTACACATCAGAAGACTCATACACTAGTATTACTTCTGCCATAAACTGCATTGTGTTTTGGCCTATCACCATACTCCAATGCATCTTTTTTTCTTCTGAAAAATATGGGGATTAAATTCCTTAAATCTTTAAAGTCCCTTCAACCTTATGATAATAATAATAATAAACATTCCTCCCAAATGCAAAATAAGTCCCCATAATTTATCTGGATCATTATCATATTCCCATCCTAGAAGAATATTAAAGGAGAGTCAGCTACATGTCTTTCTCTAGAAGAGGCAAATTTACGTAGATGGTGCAATTAATAATTGAAATCCTATTGTTGAATTTTTTTCAAAGTTACCATCTTTTCTTTAAAAGATTTTATTTATTTATTTATTTATTTATTTATTTATTTGAGAGAGAGAGAGAGAGAGAGAGAGAGAAGGTGCAAGTGGGGAGAAAGGACAGAGTGGGAGGGAGAGGATCTCAAGCAGACTCCACACTGAGTGAGGAGCCGAATGCGGCCAATCTCACAAAGCCAAGATGATGACCTGACCCAAAACCAAGAGTCCATGCTTAACCTACTGAGCCACCCAGGCTCCCCTCAATGGTACCAACTTGCTGATATGCCCTAACACCCTTGAGAATGGTTATGGTGAGACTGAATTATATAGTTGCATTAAAAATATAAAAGCTTCTTACTAGAGAGTGATGGCATTGATGATATTGTGCTTTTTGAGATACCTTTGATAATAGTAACTGATAAGTGTTGAGGAGCTGGCCCAGCACTCAAGTGACAGATTTTCCTCTTTGTACAAAGAGATAGTGATAATGTTAAGTTGATTTTAATCATTCTAAGTACTAAGGCCATATGAAATGTAATATTTTCTCTTTGTAAGCAATTAAGGCTGTATATCCAGCGTCAGAATTGTAAAAATGAGAACAAAGAATATGTTTTTTGGTCCCAGTGTCCCAGATTGGCACGTGTTTAGTCTCCTGCATCACTATTTAATTCCTTTTTATTGTTCAAGTGTAGCCCACTTGAGTAAAAGGATAAAGGGCATGGAAAATTATAATTAACTCTCTATGAATTACATTTGACAGGAGAGAGAAATAAGCTAACACTTGGCCCTAAGGCTATTTCTATATAAAATTATCACCAATTACTGAAAAAAATTAATTAGTCAAGCATTAATTTTTGTTATGAATTACCCAATATTTTTACTGATTTTCCCCTCAGACAATGGGTTGTTCATATGGTATTATGTAAACAGAGCTTAAGAGAAGTTAAACACACTAAACTGAAATTCAAGTCCAGGTTTGTTTGGATTGTAGTAATGCAAATGTCCATCTCTTGTTTATTTTGTTTCTAAACATTTCTTGAATGTATAAAATATTTTGAGAAATGTCCTGTGTATATCTAAAACTTTTTCAAGTAATCACTGCAAAGTTCATTATGCCCCTAAGGCATATTCAACTATAATAAACGTATTTAGCTATGTAAGAATATGGAAAAAAATTGTTACATCTCTGAATGTGACATAAAACTCATTATATCAGTAAGGTACAACAGAGGACTAGCCTTTTGAGTGTTGAAGGAAGTGGTCTGAAGAGTAGGAGAAATCACTGGAATTGAAAATAATATTAAATAGTACAATATGATGGTCAGATCCATCTGTATTAAACTCAAAGCATTACCCCAATGGGAACTTAATGTTGATTTTGTTTATTGGAGGGTTAGGGGATAACACTGTTGTTGCAAGATTTAAAAGTTGTTGCTGTTAAATTTGGGCTTCTGAGAAAAGTAAGAGACAATTACAAGTACCCAAGATTAACTCTGAAGCATTTTGTATGTTTAGTTGTTAACCAAAAGAGGAAGGATTTGAATACTAGGAAAACTGTTCTTTCTCTTTTTCAAACTGTAAAGTGTTATTTTTATTTATTTATTTATTTATTGCCTGAATCAGTTATAAACTTCCAACTGCCATTAATAAAAATCAACTATAGTTTCAAAGGATTTATTTGTGGTAAAACAAAACAAAACAAAAAAGGGTGGGAGGAGTCTCACAAAATCCATAGGTGTGTAGTAGTAAACCGGGCTTAAAATAGGTAGGAGGGGTGCCTGGGTGATTCAGTTGGTTAAGCGACTGCCTTTGGCTCAGGTCATGGTCCTGGAGTCCTGGATCCAGCCCTGTGTCCAGCCCCACATCGCATGGGGAGGAGTGGGGGGGTGGGGTGGTCCCTGCTCAGCAGGGGGTCTGCTTCTCCCTCTGACCCTCCCCATTTCTCATGATCTCTCTCTTTCTCTCTCTCTCTCATAAATAAACAATCTTTAAAAAAAACAGGCAGGAAATAGAAGCTAAGGTGACTCTTAATATGCACAAAATATAAAGCACAACGAACAGAACGGCATGGCCAGTGTATCGATATTCCAGCTATTCTAGGACATATGACCACCACCTACTGACATGGCTATAGCACCGCTGCTGAAAACATTCCATTTTACCTCTGAATTTATTCTATTTAATGTCCTGGTATCACTCACGGAAGCATCAAAGTCCAAGGGAGAAGTATCCAATTGATTAAGAGCAGACCATGTTTCTGAGAACTGGAGAACCACTGTATTAGTTACCTGAGGCTGCTATAAAAAACTACCACAAACTTGTAACTTAAAACAACAGAAATGTGTATTCCAGAGGTCAGCCATACGAAATCAAGATACTGACAGGCCTGCACTCCCTGCAGCAGCTCTGGGGAGAATCCATTCCTCCCCTCTCCCAGCTTCTGGTGGTTTCCAGCATTCCTTTGGCTTGAGGCAATGGCACTCCAATTCTGGCTTCCACTTTCAAATCAGTTCCTCCTCTTCTGTGTGTCTCTCAAAACTCCCTGTCTCTCTCTGATTAAGACATTGGTGATGGTATGTGGGCCTCACCCAGATAATGTAGGTAATGTCCTCATTTCAAGATCCTTAAACGACTACATCTGCAAAGCCCTTTTTCCAAATAAGGTAACATACAGTTTTTGAGATTAGGACCTGATGCCTTTGAGTGCTCATGTTTCAAGGACCCTCTCAACTGTTGGTGGGATGTCCAGCAACTAGACCTCTCACACACCTTAGTGATAACTATTTGGGGAAGCACTTGGTAGTTTTTGAGAAACGTTACCCATATACTCACCATACAATCTAGCCATTTCACTCCTAACTTGTATCAAAGAAAAACTAAAGAATCCATCCATACAGGGGCCCCTGGGTGGCTCAGTGGGTTAAAGCCTCTGCCTTCGGCTCAGGTCATGATCTCGGGGTCTGGGATTGAGCCCCGCATCAGGTTCTCTGCTCAGTAGGGAGCCTGCTTCCTCCTCTCTGCCTCTCTGCCTACATGTAATCTGTGTCAAATGAATAAATAAAATCAAAAAAAAAAAAAAAAGAATCCATCCATACAAAAAGTTATACACAAATACTAATAGCAGCTTTGTTTTTAATAAGCAAAAGCTAAAAACAATCCAAATGTCCACCAATGGGTGAATGGATAAACATTGGGGCAGATCCATAGAACTGACTACTACTCAGCAATAAAAGGAACAAACTGTTGACACATACTCCTACATGAGTGATTCTCAAAATAATCATATTGGATGAAAGAAGCCAAATAAAAAATAATTCGAAATGTAGGCTTCCATTTACATAAAATTCTAAGAAATTCAAACTAAGAGTGACAGAAAGGAGATTACTGATTGGGAAGTGAGAGAGGAATTGGGGGAGGCATAGAAAGGGGTGCAAGGAAACTTTTGGAGGTGATGAATGTGTGCCTCATCTTCATTACAGGGATGGCTTCATGAATATATACACATGGCAAAACTTAGTTTGTACACTTTCAGTATGTGTGATTTAGTGTATGATGATTAGACTTCAGTGAAATTGGTAGAAAATAGCAGTAGAGAATAATGTCATATTAGGCCAAAGAAGTGAAGAGCAAGAAAAACAGGGCTGCATCTGAAAGAATGCTTTTAGTTCCAAGAAACAAAAGGCCAAATTTAAACTGACTTTTAAAAGGAAAATTAATTGGCTCGTAGTTATAAAACTATACTAAGAAACTTTTTGCCATAGGAAAAAGGAATTGGTAAGGGAAAATTAACCAAAGTTAAATCAGCAGTGACAAAGCACAGGGAAAGAACAGGATAATAATCGGAAAGGAGCGCCTGGGGGGCTGTTAAGTGTCCCTCTGTCTTCAGCTCAGGTCACGATGGGATCCAGCCCCACCTCAGGCTCCCTGCTTAGCAGGAAATCTGCTTCTTTCTCATCCACTCCCCCTGCTCGTGTTCCATCTCTAGCTGTCTCTCTCTCTGTCAATTAAATTTTTAAAAAAATCTTTAAAAAAAATAATCTGAGGGCGCCTGAGTGGCTCAGTGGGTTAAAGCCTCTGCTTTCGGCTCAGGTCATGATCTCAGCGTCCTGGGATCGAGGCCCGCATCGGGCTCTCTGCTCAGCAGGGAGCCTGCTTCCTCCTCTCCCTGTCTCTCGGCCTGCCTCTCTGCCTACTTGTAATCTCTCTCTCTGTGTCAAATAAATAAATAAAATCTTTAAAAAAAAAAAAAAATAATAATAATCTGAATGAGGATACTTTTAGTTCATTCGTAATCATAGATATGAAGCATACCTCAATGCCACAAATCTGTTTTACGTTATGCGTTGCATTCTGCAATACTGGTATTCTGGTGAGTGGTCGTAAGTTGTATAAACCTGAATAGGAAAGCCATGGAAATAAAAATAAGCTTAGATGAAAATTTGTTTATTGCATACCCTTACCATGCGCCAGAAATATTATCAATAATAATGATAAATAACTCAGAAGCCATCATCCTCAATCACCTAGGATCACCTGTTTGATACCTGATTATTTGGAAAACTAGTCTCCAAAACTATGAAGGAGAAAAGAGCTCAAATCTCACCATACCTCCATATTTGTGTTTCTGTAAGAAGCTGGGGAAACTCTGAAAGGTCACTTCACCTTTCTCGAGCTGTTAATGAGCTTTACTCCAATTCAAGGCAACATTCGTGAGTAAAATAATGCAACCTATTTTATCTGCAGCAGCACCACTCTGTTGTGTAACATCCGCTAGATACAAGCCATTGATAAATATAGCGATTGGCAAAGGCAACTGCACAAGCTGGAAGGAAAAAAAGCGTATGAGGAAACTTGTTCAACAAACTGGGAACCTATTGACATGATTTGCACAAAGGGAAGCTGTAAAACTCTTTATTTTTATCAATTCTTTTTTTTTTTAAGATTAATTTATTTGAGAGAAAAAGTGAGAGAGCACAAGCAGGGGGAAGGGCAGAGGGACAAGCTGACTCCCCACTGAGCAGGAAGCCCAACATGGGGCTGGATCCCAGGACCCTGGGATCATGACCTGAGCCTATGGCAGATGCTTACCCGACTGAGCCACCCAGGTGCCCCTATCAATTCTTTTTATTATTTGCAGTCAAGACCTAAGGTAATTCTACATTATAGTCAAAATCTAGTTGTGTGAGACTTTCCCATAAATACAGCATTTTTTGGAAGAAAACATTTAAATGTTTTACCATTAAGTCACTTACTGGCCTACAAATCAAAGATCTTCTGTTTCCACTTTAAATGACCCCACCTCTTACTCTGGCTGATGTTCCAGTAACCCATTTTCACTAACTTTGGTAACCTTCACATAGGTGAAACTTCAGCTCATTGCTCCATAGCTCTTGTCTTTAGGATTTTTCTAAGGCTACAGCATGGGATGTCTGCAGATACCTGCTCAGCATTTAGGCATGACCAATCTGAAAGTGTGCGGGTGGGGGGGGGTAGTGAATACCCAGGAGTCATCCTTAACCAATGTGAGATGAAAGCCAAAGGATAAATGCTTCCTCCTTTCATCCCCCGGGCAGATCATTCTAAGACACATTTCATAAAACACTCCATAAAGTGCAATGAATTCAACCCACAATTTCTCATACTGATTGCCAATTTAATGATGCATCTTTATTTAAGCTCTCCCTCCTTCCCTGTTTTATTCTCCCATCCCTGTCTCCTGTTCTCTGCCTGTAATCCTTCATCCCAGGTTCTGTTTTCTTGTGTACCCATGCTAAGACACTTGGTATTTGAACCGAATCTACATAACCGATCTTCAGAATGGGTTTTGGAAACTGGATCAAGCTCAGTCAGACAGGTGATGGTATGTGTGGTAGGATCATGGCATACAAGAGCATCACAATTAGGAGGAATCTCAACTTAGGTGGATTGGGATGGTATACACATGGAAAGTTCAAGTGCTGGTATCTGTGGCTATCAGAATACCATTTTACGGGATGTAATTTTACAGAATGGATTTAACTTTAATTGCTTTGGAAACCTTGAAAAAAGAAATGCCAAGCTCAGGTTGACTTTTCATCAACTTAAGGCATGCCTGAAGAGAAAGAATTCTAGAAGAATGTTTGAAGAGATTCACATCTCCTATAGCCACAGGATATATCCTTCTGAAAACCAGGCCCAAGATTTTATTGAGCTGCAAAAGGACTCAGCATCTGGCCTTGATAGATCTGCTAAATCAGAATCAGAACTCAGGTAAAAATTTAAAAAAATATATATTTGTATAAAAAATATATTAAAAATATATACATAAAATTTCAATTTGAGATATATATATAAATACATATATACATATATATATGTATATACATATATATCACCTTAAAAACCTGAAGGTGGAAATTTTTTGGTGGAAAATTCTAAGAATCTCGAACCAAAAGGAATCCCTGACCTCTTCAGGGCAATAGAAGCAGACTTCTCTGTCTTGAAAAAGAAAGTAGCCTTCCCCTTCCTAACAACTCCACAAGACTCTAAGGCAGATGCCTAGCCAGATTTTGCTTGTCCTCATCATGATATATATACACAACGCCTCATTTCTTTCAGACCAAAAAGCAAGGTTAGTTCTGCAGTATACCCCAAACAGGGAAATGCAATTTATTATACATGGAAAGACTTACTGGGACTGCTAATATGTACAAGCAGAAACAGAAGAATATACACCGAGTGAGTAGTCGGTCTTGAGGCTACTAGGCTGGGCAGTGGTCAGGGGTATAAAGCAGAATATAAGGTTGAAGAGAGGAGAGTTTATTGATTTGGAAACCTGTGACTCAGAGTTCAATGTCCTAGTAAGGACAACTGGTTTAGGTCCTAACACATCACAGGGATAGCTCTTTGAAGGTTGGTCTATATTAAATGAGATAGAGTTTATAAAATGTCCTTGGAATGGTATTGAGAAGGGGATCAGAAGACTTAAGGAAATAAAAATATTTAAACGAATTTACTATAAAGAGATTGAAAAACCTACCACCTGATTATGTTCCCTAGGAGGTCCCAGAGGACATGTCTTCATAAAGATAACAAGAAAGGAAATAGTGAGACTGGCACCGGCATCTTTGAAAAGCTCAGTGGGAATGACTTCTGCAGGCAGGCAATGACAACAGGAGATACTTCCCACTGAACTCACTAATATTAATAGTAGTTACAGAATCACAGAATGGCAGAGGTCAGGTGCAGCACTTAAATGTTAGAGTAAAACCAGAGTGGCAGAGTATCTTAATCCATAGAAATCAGTGATCGTTGGCTAAGAGATTATATACTTCAAGAGGCATTACCGATGTACAGTTGGTTATGAGGTTACTTTTCTCTATGAACCTAAAAATAATACAATTAAGGTCTGGAAATAAGAGGGCTGAGATGAATTGCTCTATTGTGTAATCACAATCCTTCACCCAACTTCCAAAGCCAAGTCAGTCCACATACCCAGACTGAAATAAAGAGTCTTTTACTGTGCTAGGGCTGCCCTAACAAGGTATCACAGACTGGGTAGCTTAAACGATGAAAATTTACTTTCTCACACTTCTGGAGGCTAGATGTATGAGACCAAGTTGTCGGCAGGGTTGATTTCCTCTGAGGCCTCTCCCCTTGATGTACAGATGTCCATGTCCTCCTCACGTCTTCTTTGACCTTCCCTTTCTTCCTGCCTGTGTCTAAATGTTTTCTTCTTATAAGGACACTGGTCACATTGGATTAGGGCCCACCTTAATGACTTCATTTTAACTTAATTATCTTTTTTAGAGGCACCTGAGTGGCTCAGTTGGTTAAGCATCTATTTTCAGCGCACGTCATGATCTCGTGGTCCTGGGATCGAGCCCCACATTGGGCTCTGCTCAGTGCAGAGCCTGTTTCTCCCTCTCCCACTGTTCTTCCCTCCCCCACTCCACCCCCACACATTCATGTGCGCGCGCTCTCTCTCTCTCTCTCTCATGCTTTCTCTCTCAAATAAATAAAATCTTTAAGAAACAAACAAACTTAATTACCTTCTTAAAGATGCTATCTCCATGAGCACTGGGTGTTGTATGTAAACAATGAATCTTGGAAACTACATCAAAAACTAATGATGTATTACATGGTGACTAACATAACACAATTAAAAAAAAAAAAAGATGCTATCTCCAAATAGTCACATTCTGAGATTCCAGGGATTAGAACTTTGACATATGAGCTTGAAAGGAACACGATACAGCCCATCATAAAGAGGATGTTAGATTCCCTTGAGAAAAGGTCTCCACAGCATATATGATAAAATGATAAACATCCCGTTTATAACTCCCTAAAAAGATCCATGACCCAAACTGGGGAAATGATAGGACTAAAAGTTTTGTGTTTTGTTTTGTTTTAAGACACTGATGAAAAAAAAAAAAAGACACTGATACCAGGGGACATGAAACCCCATCAGGAGTCCTCTGATTTGTTGAAGAGTTTATAAAAACCCAGATAATTTTGGTCCAGCTCCATTTCACAATGGTCCCAAATTCCTACTGATTGATTCTGGTGTTAATTCTTCAGTCTCTAATTGCATAATTGACAGGCTATATGAAGTAGCTGGCACATTCTCACATTAGTTCTTCAACCGATGACGTAAGAGCCACATGGTAGGACAGATAAGTGAAACAATTGAACCGCAACAGAAATCTGTCAGGATGGCAAAGAAAAAGCAGTATTTCGATCCAGGAGGAATTTAGATACTACTCCCACGGCCTACAAACCTTTTTTTCAATTCACCTGTTTGTTTCTGAAAAAGCAGATGGATTGCAGAAAATGAAGATGAACTATAATAAATGTAACAAAATGGTAGCCTTATTCACAGCTGCTTCTGTGCTGGAAGTTCTTTTTTTTTTTTTTTTTTTTTTTTTAAAGATTTTATTTATTTCACAGAGGGAGAGAGATCACAAGGAGGCAGAGAGGCAGGCAGAGAAAGGGGGGGAAGCAGGCTCCCTGCCGAGCAGAGAGCCCGATGCAGGCCTCAATCCCAGGACCCTGAGATCATAACCTGAGCCGAAAGCAGAGGCTTTAACCCACTGAGCCACCCAGGCGCCCTGGAAGTAGTTCTTTACTGAAACATATCAACCCACCCCCTGGCACTTTGTATGCGGTTATTGATCTAGTGGATACATTCTTTCCAACCACTACCAGAAGAAGATAGAGGGCAGCTCTGTTTTTCTTGGAAGCGAGACCAGTACACACTCACTCTTTTCTTAAGACTGTTAACTACCCCACTCTCTGTCCTCAGGGAACCGTCTTATTACACAGGGAATTTGATCATCTTGACATTCTGCAGAACAACATTATTGGTCAATTATAATGTAAAATACTGCTAATTGGCACTCAAGAGCGGTAAGTAATTTGGGAGGACGGAATTGCTAGGGGGTAGAAAATAAGTATAATTCAGGGATGTACTCTATTGTGATGTTTATAGATGTCCAGCAGTTGCAATACTGAGACATTCTGTTTAAGATAGGACAATATGCTGCATTTTGTACCCTCTGTGATGAAAAAAGAAACATGTCAGTTTGTAGCCCTTTTTGATATCTGGAAGAAATTTGAAAATTCTGTTTTGAACTATTTATTAAGTAACTGACTGTTTTTAATAGTTCCCAGAGTAGGGGCTCCTGAGTGGCTCAGTCATTTATGCATCTCCCATTGGCTCAGGTCATGATCCCAGGGTCCTGGGATTGAGCCCCACTTTGGGCTCCCCGCTCAGCAGGGAACCTGCTTCTCCCTCTGTTCCTCCTCCTGCTTACGTTCTTTCTCTCTTTCTCTCTGAAATAAATAAATAAAATCTTAAAAAAATAAAATAGTTCCCAAAGTAACAGAAGACCCTGCAAGAAGTCTCAAACATGTGCAAGCTGTCCTAACTAACTCCAGTCATATGAACTAGCATGTCTGATGATGTTAGAAGTACACATGGTGGATTAAAAAAAAAAAAATCTTTGCGGCGTCTCTGCTAAGCCATGACAGAAGAGTCCCTGCACAAATTCTAAGGATTTTGCAACAAGGCCATGTTTTCTATGGCAGAACTACCAACCCTTAAAAAAAAACCCTTCTGTTGTATTAATGAGTCTTAATAAAACCTTAAGACCTAATGGAGCTACCAAGTGACCATGAATTGGAGCTGCCCATCCCGTAACAGAGCAGGCAGCAATCAGCCAACCGCATGATAGAAAGGACACCTTCAGAATGATGCCTGACCAGATCCAGAAAATGCAAATAAGTTACAAGGGAAAAAAAAAAGACCCAGGCCCCATGTCAGCTAATTCAGATATATGCTTGGTCTTTTTGGAGACATGCCCTCGAACTAATTGAGCAAGAAGGAAAATTCTTAGACCTGGTTGACAGATAGACTGGTATTGGTACTGGCCACAGATTGAATGTGGCTGTGCTGTACTCTCATTCAGGAATAGCTGTATATAACGATGGTGAAAGAAAAACTTCCACATAACAAAGTTGTGAGCAGGACGCTTCATTAACTCTGTATGCAGAGGTTCTCACCCCACAATAAGGTTCACAAGAATGTATCCACTGCAGAGAAAAGATGGAACATTCAAATAGGCAGAACTACATGTCCCAGGAATGCTGGCCTTTTTCCTCAGCCACCCAATGCTGGAGAAATGAGCCGTGGATGAAGGTGAGGAGGCTGAACATGAACCCAACAGCAAGGGTTCCCTCTCAGCAAGACTGATCAGACTACTGCCACTGATAAATAATCAACTTGCAGCAGCAAAAATGATACTATGCCTTCAGCATGGCATCATCCTTCAAGGGGAGTAGCTACCCACTTGTTGGCACTTTGACTACATCTGACCTTTAATATCTTAGAGGATAAGTGACGAATCCTTACCCAACTCAGTATTTGGATCTGAGAACTCAGAATATGGATCTGTCCTTCCTTTCCCAAATGCCTCCTCCAGCATCATCAGTCATTCCCATTGCATGTTACACAGTAGTATATGAGAGTAAGGGACTTATTTATGACAGAAAGAGGTGTAACAATGGAGAAATGACCATGGATCCCCCAGTTTTATTATAAAGCTTGCCACCCAGAACGTTCAACCCAGGATGCTAGGTATCCTGTTAAAGGCTCAGATATGTTGCCAGCTTGGAGACAAGATCCTGTAGAGTCAGTGTCCTTACCTCCAGGATGAGTTAAGGTGCTAAGCCAAAACCAAAAGCTAATATTGTGTTCCAATAATTAGAATGCACAGGTCCATAAACCAAGGGGTTGAAATATAATCAACCCTTGTATTCAGTACTCCCACTAATACACCTGCAGAATTTTTGCTTCTTATTTCCACATTAGAGTAGAATTCCTAGAGGAAAAAGAGGTCCTTCCACCAGGAAATAACAGTAAAAGCTCCATTGAACTTAAAGCTATAACTATTATGTTGGGATCCTCACATCAAAGAATCACAGACCACAAAAAAAATTTACTATACTCAGGGAGCTATTGACCATGATTACCACAAGGAGCTAGGATTGGGACTACCAGAGCGAGTAAGTGAAGAGTATGTCTGGAAAGCAGGTGATTTGTGGGGGCACCTCTTGGTGCTTCTGTGCTCCCTAATAGCTGTGGACAATTACAACTAACAACTAACAACTAACAATTCAATTAAAAAGTCAGTCCCTTTGGATCTAAAGGATCATTTCATTAGACAAGCAACACAGATGAGTTGAAATTCTGACTGAAGGTAAGATAAATCTAGAATGGATATTTGAAGAGGTAGAAAATGAATATCAATTATGGCCTCAGAACAAGCTTTACCATTGGGAATAGTACCTTGTTCAAATAATCCTGGGAATTACAGTCTGAATAGATCTTAGTGGTACAAAGATTGGACTGCATATACATATCTTGTGCCTAATTCCAAGTCTTCCCAGCATCGCTCCTTGCTCCGGCTGTGGTAACCAGACCTGTGGAGGTTACCACGAGCACCTCACCACAAACTCACCATGTATGTACACTGCCCACTTCCTCTATGAGGGCTTCTCCAATTGCAGAATATGGGATGCTAATGGGAACATTAGCTACTCATGCAGGTGTAACCTAGAAACATGAATGAGATACTGCCTACAGAATCACGCTTGACCAATGGGGGACAGAGTTGACCGACATATGCCCTCCTTTTTATCAAAGAGGTCTAACACACATTTTTTGGTCTCCTCAGAAAGTTACACCATATACCCCTATCCGTCATTCCTGCTCTGAGAGATCCCGTTCCCAAATAAACTGTCTGTATGCAAAACCTTGCTTCAGCACTGCTTTGGGGGAATCTGGGCTGAGGCAGTGATTGCCCGTTTACTCTCAAAAGCTTATATTCTAAGGATACATATTTAATATAAAACAGTTAGACATTTCCTCTTAAATTAAATGTGCTGCATTCTCATGCATTTCAAACTCCCCCTCAAAAATGCCCTCCTTTATCAGCAAAAAAAAAAGAAATGTTTCTTAAACTTAGATTAATGTTTTCTACCTTTTAATGAAATTCAACCATCATGTCAAATATAATTGACCTACCTTAAAATGTAAAGACATCAGCTATTATTAATGAACTGTTTTAAGGCACAATTTGGAACGTGATCACAGTTAGAATATATATGAAGTTCTATATGATAAAAGACTAACTTATTAACCTTGGAGCATTTTCTCTGCATCAGCAAAATTTTAGAGTATTAGAAGAGAAGCAATATCTCAAATAATTTGTAAAACTTCAATAACGCAATAAAGGGGGAAAATATACACAAGTTGGTTTCAAATAATGAAACCTCCTTCTCAAGAAAGCGAATTGCTTAAGAAGTCAAACCCTCTGTGGGTGCTTATTACATCACTATCGCCTATTGTCTATCACCTCTTTGACTTTGGAGAATTCTCCTTAAATGTATTTACTAATGCAAAGAGAAGTAAGAGAATTATCAGAGAGATGGAGCAGTATGGTGCACAGAGAAATAAGCATTGTGTTTATTTTTCCCCTTTATCTACAGATTTCCAGTATTTGGCTTATTCCCAATTTTAGATGTCCCTCCTTCTTCCACCACGTACCTCTTGATCTACAACCAGTATTTCAATACCATACCAAGATGCACATTTTCTTCTTCATATTATTTTCTATTTCTTTATACATAATTTATTTTCTGATACTGTAATTCTTAATTTCTTGGGTATACTTCTATTTCTTATACAGATTTGCATATAATTCTAAAATCCTTTGCAAACTCATCTCTAAAGTTTGAAGTACTTTCATTTACATATCACTATGATATTTCACACTCTATTGATTCTAGATTTTTTGAGGTTGCGTTTGGCACATTTTCTTAAATCTCAATGTGCCACTTGATTTTGCAAATATATTTCATTTTTAAAATCTTTTATTGTCAACTGTATAAATTTATTGAATTATATATTTAATGATAACGAAATTATAAAGTAATACTTGGGTAATTTTTAAGATATCATTTCCACACAGGTGAAATTCCAGTAAGATGGGCACTGAAACATTGCTGTTGAAAATTTGCTATAACAAACTCTGCAACACAAATCAGTCTTTTCAAAATGGTCATGCTTTTTTGATCCATTATGTATGTATCTCACCATCCTATGGAAATATCCAGAGATGCAGTCAAAACCTTCTTACTTGGCCAAAAAAAAAAAAAAAAAAAGAAAAAGAAAAAGAAATTTGCCAATTGCGACACAGGTGGACCTAGGGGGTGTTAGGCTAAGTGAAATAAGAGACAGACGAATACGATAGGCTTTCATTTATATATAGAATCTAAAAAAAAAAAAAAAAAAGAAAAAACAAAAAACCAGAAACAAACCTAAATGAATACAGAGCACAAACTGGTGGTGGCCAGAGGGGAGCTAGTCGGGGGGAGGGGCAAAATGGATGAAGGGGAGTAGGAGATACAGGTTTCCGGTTGTGGAATGAATAAATCATGGGAATAAAAGGTAAAGCATGGGGAATACAGTTAGTGGTATTGTAATAGCATTATATGGTGACAGATGGTAGCTACAGTTGTGGTGAGCATAGCATGATGGATAGAGCTGTCAAATCACTATCTTGTACAGCTGAAACTAATGTAACATTGTGTATCAACTATACTTCAATGAAAATAAATAAATAAACTTGGTAAAGAGAAAAAGCTTATGGGGGAGCATATGTATTAATTTCAGCATTATATATACTTAAAGAAAATTACAAAAAGCTTAGAGAACTTACAGGATTGGTAAATAAAATATAATGTATCTATACTATGGAATTAATGCAATCATTTCAAAAGCATATTTGAATCAAGTTTTAAGGTAATATACTAATTTTAAAAGCTTTATAACATGAAACAGAACACAAATACTGAATAGAATACTGAACATCCAGTATTAAGTAAATATGGGAAAAAATAAAATTAGTTACATTGATTGTAAATGTATAAAGATCAGGTATAAAATAAAATACTATTAATAAAACTTTTTCAGAATGATGACATATCAGGTGTTCTTTTATTTACTTCTTAAATTTGCCTATATTTTATACATCTGCCCCTAATCAACACGCATTTTCTATATAAATCAGAATAAAACTGCTTAAAAGATTAAAATCAATTTTCTGGGTTCTATTTCTTCTACAATTAGGAAGTAGACTGAAGCTTTGTCACCACAATATTTAATCACCTAAGAGATGAACTGTTAATAAGATTTCTCTGTGCTCCTGATGATGGCATTGATTAAATAATTTTAATTCAAGTGACAGAAACTCAAAATATGTTATAAGGGCCCTGAGACATCCCATCAAACCTAATGAGTGGGAAATGGAGGTAGTCTCCAGAATCTTGCAGACAAAGACATTTTCTACATATCTCATCTCTGCTTGTTTCACTCTTCATTTGTATCCTTTAGAGCAGCTTGGTTTTCTCCATAGGGCAGAACACATGCACACTATATGATCTTGAGCTTCTCATCTTACATCTTTGGCCATCTAGACAGAATGTGATTCTCTGACTAAGCTGCAGAATTCAGAAAGATTCTAACCAACCTAGTTTGAATCAGTTGCAATTATCTGTGGCTAGAGGTAAGTTAACAGGGAAGTTTCCACAGAACTACATTTATAAAACTGAAAGTCAAAGAGGGCAATTTTCAGAAATGGGAATTTGTAGAAAATACAAAGTGTCCAGTACAATAACCATAAATACATAAATTAATAAATTATTTCTAATTGTATTAATTCATCAATTTTTAAATGGATGAAATGTACTGTACAATGGTGATTTGATCATGTACATATTCCCAGAAGTTTTTGAAAACCATTCCCCAGTGTGTATATCATATATTTATAATATATAGGATATCGTTATTGTCTAAACAATATATATTTTTAGAGAAGCTCTTTCCAACACAAATAATGTGAGCCGCATATATAATTTTAAAGTATTTAGCACACATCTTTACAAAGTGAAAATGAACAGGTGAAATTAATTTTAATAGAATATTTAATTTCACCAAGTATATCCAAAATACAATTATCTCAATATATTACATTAGCTACATTTCAATTGCTCAGTACCATCTCTGGTTAATGCATATGCTATTAAATAGTATAGATCTATATGGCCTATATATGAAA
The DNA here is from genome assembly GCA_002007465.1 of Ailurus styani. Classification (NCBI taxonomy): domain Eukaryota; kingdom Metazoa; phylum Chordata; class Mammalia; order Carnivora; family Ailuridae; genus Ailurus; species Ailurus styani. The sequence goes on along the minus strand of LNAC01000010.1, from coordinate 6,166,443 downwards.
ATGCACAGAATATATGCTTTCTTTATATAGGTATATATAGTAAACACGAAATCTATGTATTCAAAAATTCTATATAAATATGAAATACATTTGTTCACACATTCTATAAAAGTACCGTATTGCTTTAATATGTATATTGTTAAACACACACAAACATTTTAATTATAGAATGATATAAATAAAAGTTCTAGTGGCTTTGCTTGCATCCCAGTGCATTATGGGTGGATGCATAGGACTTTGGAAACCAATGCCGTAGAGATTCAATTCCTTTACAAAGGACACAGGAATCCAAGCACATTTGCGTTAATCAATGAATATAGAAAATAATTTGATCAATAACAGAAAATGTATACAAAGAATGAGGTAGGAAATGGATGAAATTTTTAAAAATTTCTGATTACTCTTCACTTGAGTTTAATCATGACTCACTAAAGTTGTTTTATACCGGAGAAGTATTTCTTATAGAAATTTTCAAAGAATGGTATCAAACAGAATTAAGGTAACTGGTTCAAGAAAACTTAGAATGTATCATTTTCTTTTTAAGAAAATAAATTCAAAACCCTTTCTATTCCATAAAATGTTTCATAAGCAATGTTCATAAGTGGGTTTGAACATTACTTGCCACCACAAGCAAAATCGGGATAAGATCTTATAGTCAAATCAGAACTAACTACAAAATGACTTTCGCTCTCGCTCTCTCTCTTTTTCAATGTGTATGAAATTCACAAGGGGGGGAAACCTGAAAGATCTCTTCTTATCTTAAAAAAGGGTTGAATCCACTTTGGAAATGGCTACACTCATCTCCAGGTAGTCTTTCATTTCCAGAATATCTTAGGACAGTTTAGAGCTAAGGAAACTGAGGCACAGGGAAGATGCAAAATAAGCTTCTGGAAGGACCTGGAGAAATGCTCCCAAGTCCTGCAAAATGGTGATGGACATCAAGAGGGCTTATGAGGAGCACTGCATCTACCTATTCAGCTTAAGTGCCAACTTAAGTGATCCAGTTGAGGAGGGGTCTTGGCTACCATGGACTAACTAGGAGCAGGCAGTTTCTCACTGCTGTCACTCATATCATCTTCGCTTTCCTCCTCATCACCGCCTATGAGATTTAATAGTGTCTTTTACATGGGAAGAAATGAATGTGCAGTGAGAGTCTCTGTCCTACTATCGTTGGTCTAAGGATTAAACAACTCTGGGTTAAAGTGAGAAGGAGCAAACTGACCTCTGAACTCTGCTTATATATATACTTAAAATCATCATTTTAAGTATATATTCTCTTCTCAACTATGTAATTGGAGGAGGTGCCTGGGTGGCTCAGTCAGTTTAGCATCTGCCTTCAGCTCAGGTCATGATCCCAGTGTCCTGGGATCCCTGCTCCAAGGGGAGCCTGCTTCTCCCTCTGCCCCTCCCCACTGCTTGTGCTTGCTCTGTCAAATAAATAAAACCTTAAAAACAGTACGTAAGAGCGACAAATGCCCTTTAGGGTTGACAATTCTGTACTTGTCCATTCCCTGCATCGGCCATGTAGGAATGTAGACAAGTAAATTCATGCAATCTTTCCCCACTTTGGGAGCAACTAGACATTTTATGGAACCAATGAGATTTGGATATACATAAACATAACTTAAAGTGGTTAAGGTATTAAAAGCTTCTTTGAGAACATTAATTTCACCCTATGGACTTTCTTAAGTTAGTAAATGCTTGACTTAAGAATAATAAATTCCCCAAATACAATAATATAGTGAGTTTAAATCAGATTTTAATAAACATCTTTGGCACATATTAATCGCCAGGCACACAAAGAATCCTCAAAATAATTTATACCAATAGCCCCCTTATAAAGGGGGAGTTAGTAAAATATATATTTAAAAAATGACCTTGTCAGAGGACTATTGTCTTTCCTTTACATATTCTTTCTTTGACTATCTATTCTGCATGTGTATTGCTGAGAATTCATGCATGCCTTTTGACTTTATGCAATTCCCTTTTGTTAGAGAACTAGGACTTACATCTCTGATTGCAGCTTCTTACAGAATCACCTTTCCTTTTTCTCAGCAATGTTCCATCACAATCACCACAATTTTTCCTTTTTTGAGATGTTTCTGCACACTCTTCTCCTCCTGTCTATCTCACAAGCCGGCACATAATGTTCTCTCCAACTGCTTGGCTCTATTCCCAAAGCTTCCCCCTGTACTCACTATAAACACTCTCTCTCACTTACATGCACCCTCACAGAATTAAATTTCGTCCCCTTATGTTGTTCGTGTGCATTCTGAGCTCAAACCTTTTTCTTTACTGATTTTGCCTGTCTTGGCCCCAAGACTCCATCTTCTAAGTGGCATCAGTCTACCCTATAGACACAGGCACCTCCCTCCCCCGACCCAAGCAATCTGGACATTCAGGTCATTCATTTCTTTGAAAACATTTTCCCATTCTTTTTTTTCTGCATAAGGAAAGGAGCTACTTACTTTTGAATGATGCAACATCATTTTAGATTAAGAAAACTGGTTTTTATGTTCACTATCACCAGAAGGACCATCACTTAAGGAACAGATATTTTCAAGTGTTTTTTTTCAAACTACATGACAAGTTGAAAATAAAATTCTTTCCCTGGATCCTTCAAAACTGGCAAAACTGACTTTTTTTTAAATAAATATTTTCAACTCACTGAAGGTGACTTACAAAGGAACAGCATGCCCTGCTTTCTTATGATAACAGCACAACAGGACACATTTAAAAGTATCTGGACTTTAATCCTGTGTCCACAGATTTGGTTCCTTAATAAAGTTTTTAAAAATTTCATTACCTCAGTAAAACAGGGATTGAAACAATATTTCTCTCTTTGAATAATGCTTGTAGTCAGGCCCATACTGGACGCTTTTGTCTGATGAAGCATTGTATAAGAAGAGAATTAACTTTCTGGGTGCCTGGGTGGCTCAGTTGGTCAACCAGCTGGCTCTTGATTTCGGCTCAGATCATGATCTCTGGGGCCTAGGATCAGGCTCCGTGCTCAGTGAGGAGTCTGCTTGAGGATCCTCTCTCTCCCTAGCCCTCTGCCCTTCCCCTTCCCCCCAATCTCTCTATCTCTCAAATAAATAAATTTCTTTTTTTTAAGAAAAAAATTTAAAAAATGAAAATACCTTTACAAAGTATGTGTGTTTTTTTTTAATTTTATTTTATTTATTTATTTGACACAGAGAGAGATCAGATCACAAATAGGCAGAGAGGCAGGCAGAGAGAGAGAGGAGGAAGCAGGCTTCCCGCTGAGCAGAGAGCCCCATGCGGGCCTCGATCCCAGGACCCTGAGATCATGACCTGAGCCGAAGGCAGGGGCTTTAACCCACTGAGCCACCCAGGTGCCCACAATTGTGTGTTTTATATGTCAGACAAAAAAAGAAATACTTGTATGTGTATATGAGAATACAGATTTTCATTTGTATGAGAAATCTGAAAAAGCTAAACTTACAGAAATAGAGAGTAGAAAGGTGGAGAAATGGAGGCATATTGGTCAAAGGGAACAAACTTCTAGTTATAAGATAGCAAGTTTTGTGGAGCTAATGTGTAGCGTAGTAACTATAGTTACTACAGTTAACTATAGTTAACAATACTATATTATGTACTTGAAAGTTGTTAAGAACAGATCTTAAATGTTATCACACAGCCACACACAAAATAGAAATCATGTGAGGTAATGGAGGTATTAACTAACCCTACTGTGGTAATCATTTTGCAGTAAATATACGTATCAAATCATTACACTGTACAGCTTATATTTATACAATATTATATGTCCATTACATCTCAATAAAAGTGGAGACCAAAAGAAAGAAGTCACTCAACACCATGGCAGTTTGTCAAAATATTGCTCTTAAATCAAAAACTACATGGACAACATGGAATGCTAAAGCCACCTTTACTCCTTTGGATCAATTCTTCCAGTATTACCTATAGTCATTTGATAATAGTTTATAAAGATGTGTATTTCAGTAGCATCCTATACATTTAAAGTGCTTTCACATGCACATATTATTTACCTTGATATGCCTCTGTGAGGCTGCAGGACAGACACTGCTACCTCTTGAGAAATGAAGAAACTGAGGCTAAGAGAAGCTACAGGAGCTTAGGTGACTGACCCAAGGTGACACGTTCGTGAGTGGTAGCACAGAACTAGAGTCCAGGTTTACTGCAGATTCAATCTCTCAATAAATCGCTCTCTAATTCACCAGAATTTATGCACTCAACAGAGAATCATTCAATTCTCACTGTGCATTAGGCATGATGCCAGAAGGGGCCAAGAAACATTATACTCAAAGACAGCATAGTAGATAAGCACTGAGAAAAGTCTCCTTAGTGTTACTTCCTGGGGGGAGTTAGGAAAGATGTCAAAGAGGACTGGAAGCCTTTACTCTCGTTTTGTACTCTAGGGATGGTATTCTGGACACACAGCTGGATAAGAACAGTCCATGAAGATAATATGTAAGGACAAAAACAAAACAAAACAAAAAACATGATGGACAATAATCATCAGCTTGATGTGGTTGAAATCCAGGCAAGTGAAGTAGTTAGAGTTGGGGGTGGAGAAGTGGAGGTGAGGGGGAATGGTAGTGATAGGAGATGAAATTTTAAAGGTGGGCAAACAGATTGTTTTTTGACACTCCTCCCTCTGAGAGGCAGAGGCTATGTTCCCTCCCCTTGAATCTGGTGGACGCTGTGACCACACAACCAACAAAAATGATGCATGTGTTGCTTTGCCGCTTTACAGTTCTGGTCCCTAACAGGTTGGCAGCTTGCACTTTCTGTCTCCACTCATTCGTTCGTTCGTGGAACACAGCTGGAACCATGCTGTGATGAAAGTCACAACGCCCTGGGGAGAAGCCCAGGATGAACTCCCAGCCAACAACCAGCACCAAGTTCCCAAGCAGGGAAAACAGTCACTTGAAAGTGGACACTCAGCCCTGTGTAGGCCTCCCAGGGATCCTGCATGGAGTGGTCATGAGCTATCTCTTTAGAGCAACAGACAATTGCAGATTCATGAGAAAGATAAATAATTGTTGTTGCTCTAAGCCGCAAGGTTTGGGGTGATTTGTATACAGCCATGGATCACTGGAATACGGGGGAGTCACGATCAGACTTAGAGAAAGGATTCCTAGGTGTGATGGATGGATTGGCTACTTCGTATGATTAGATGAAGAGATGATAAGGCAGGGGGAAAATGATTAAACGTTCCACTAAATCAGATGACATTCATATTTTTGAGCCCAGAAAATAAAGCATGGATGTTAATGATTCCTAACAGCATCAGAATTTTAGGAAAGCTTCATATTACCCTAAGTTGAGAATGTGCCTTAAAATAAGATTCACACTCTAAAAATGCTTTGCAATCACTAAATATCCTTGTCATAATGACAGGAAAAAAGTTATGCCCTGAACACAGAAATATGACCCCAAAATATGAGAATTTACTGAACCTCAAAGAGGTTCTTAAAATTTGAGAGTATTTCTTAAATCCCAGAATAGTAGCTAAAGCTGTTTGAGAGCTACCTGAAATATATATGATTGTTCTTAATTCTGAGTTTTCCTCAAGAACACACCATTTTATTATAAGGTATAGAACTTGATTAATAGGCCTGAATAACCTTTAGAGCCATAACACTTTTGCTTGCCCCACTATCATCTATCCTTTTTGAGAAGACTTGTGAATTGCTTGCTTTTGATTTGTGTTTGTGTTTTGTTTACTAAAGGTTCCTTCACTTCTCTAAATGATGGTTTCGTAAAAAGCTGTTATCCTTGGAATTCCTACTTTTCTCCATAATTACAGTGTTGAAAATTCACCAAACATTCCTGAAACATCTATTACCAAAGCAGGACCCTTTCCTAAGTGGTATTACTGGGCATGTCTAGTGGTCATTTATTGTCACATACATGTTATGTTTTAGGGACAGTGATTTGACATGTGGATATTGAAATGTATTTGATAATTAAGCCTATTGTTATGCTTCCTACATTCCTCCAATGATGCATTTAAGGGGAATTTCCAAAAGCCAATGTCAAAAAGAAAAACAATCCGTTAAGCTCTAGGTAAAAGAAAAGAGAGTTGTTTATCAACTCACTAGGAAGCTATCTTCTAGGACTTAGGGCAACATAAATCACACCTCACTCTGCCTCTGAGAAGTTTGCTCTGGGCTAGGAACAAAGGATGCTGAGATAGTTATATAACTACTGAATCGAGGACTATCTATACTGGAAAAAAAGACTGCATAAAAAGTTGAATCAGCAGCCATAGCATAAAAATCAGGAGTTTCCATCTAAGAACTTGGTTTTCTGGTTTCTCTTGAAAACAGAAGAACTGACAGGCCCAGGCCCACATTCCGATGAGGCAGTCTCCAGCTAAGCAGCAGAGACTGGCTATTTTAGAAAGGGGCAGGGAATCTCCAGTGGTCATCTCTCTGGGCTCGCTGCCCTAAGGCATCATATCCAACTCCCATCTATCATCTCGCTTAGCCTGTTTCCTCTTTCTTTTGGTTTTTTTTTTCTTATAGAATTATGAGAAAATGAAATATTTTTATATCCACATTTCTAGCAAAGGTTAAAAATAAAATTTAGTCCGAGAGGGCAAATGCTTCCAGGAATATTTCTTACATCCAGTTTACTCTACCCATTTATTTATTCTATTCCTGGCCTTCAGAGAAATTTGAGTCTACCTCCCCTGATTTCAGACAGTCAGGATGAATTATTGGAACCAAAAGAAAACTGTTGACTCTGCTTCCGCAGGCCTGAGGAACTTGATAATATATCAATTTCCATTTTAGTCTCTCTCAGAGAATCTGCTCACCGAGAAAGCCAATCCAATTGGCCTTGCACTAGCTCTGAGCCACCTCACGACATGGTCATTTTTGGTTTTGAAGTTACTTGACCCCCTCCACAAAGATGCCAGTCTCAGTTCTATACTTCTCATGTATTTTAAATACTTCCCAAGCTTTAGGTTTCTTCTGCCTTTAGCACATAGCTGTCTTACAGCCCGTTAACCCATTCGGCCATTCCCGAGTGTCCCGAACAAGCCAAGGATTGTCAGTGGTGTGTGTCTAGTCCCACAAAGTATGTTATTCCTGCATCCCGTTGCAGTTCTCTGTTTCCTTGAACAGGCCCCTTATTCAAAGACAGCAATGCAACATAAGCTCTAAAAACAAAACCCTCCCCGCTATTTAATGAAATGAATTTTAAAGCAAATTATTCAGGTAAATCCCTGAATTTTTTATTTTGTTTTTCTGGCCTGGGCAAAAATAATCTTCTAAACCTTGGGTGGAGGTGGGGATATAGAGTCTTGCCTCGTGTCACAAAATCATGGCGGGGCGGGGGGGGGCACCTGGGTGGCTCAGTCAGTTTTAAGCATCTGGCTTTGGCTCCTTGGGTCACAATCTGTGGGTCCTGGGATGGAGTCCCATGTAGGGCTTCCTGCTCAGTGGGGAGTCTGCTTCTTGCTCCCTCTCGGTCTCTGCCTCCCCATCACTTGTTCTCTCTCGCAAATAAATAAATAAAATCTTAAAAAGAAAAGAAAATAAATGATCACGCCCACGAATCCAATGTGAGTAGCCACAAGTGCCTCTGCTGTCAACAATGGCCTTGGGAAAGCAAGGGGCCCTGAGCAGTATCATCTATAATAAGGTACTGTTGGTATCTTTAAAAAGTAAACAGACCCTACTACTAAAATAGATGCAGATATAGATAGATATGGATACAGATCTAGAAATACACACAGTTTTCCAGACATCCAAGAACCAGCAGAAAGCATTAGCAGACAAGCAACAACAGCCCAAGTAATGATTAAGCTGTTTTCCATTTCTGGCCCTACTGTATGGTAATTAACATCTGCTTTCGGTCTGCCCAGGTAGAGGCAAGTTAATAGCATTGTGGCTGAGGCCTCATCTGCTTTCTTTTCTCAGTAGTAGTTATTCTGATTTCTAGGCCCAGAGGCAGAAGAGAAACTGGCACCAGTTTCTGAATCTCGACTGAAGCTCAAAATGGAAAATAATAGCCTAATTAAATGAAAGGATTTTCCTCCCTTCCCGGAGCTGCTGGGAAGAATGCAAACCGCTCATCGGAGTGTTCAAGTTCGTGTGCGGCAGGACAGATGATGGATAAAAGTTCAGGTGCTCTGCAATTAGTGCTGGGCAAGTGCTTCTGGCAGACGGCCAGCGCCCCGCGACACAGCATTGCTATGGTCTGCCAAACTGCGCCCTTAGGAGACCTCATCCTCCATCCTTTCAAAAGCCTGCATTGTAATTGCTGTGTTCCGAGACAAATGAAAGAACAATCTGCCTCCTCGACACTGTGCATTTCCAGAGGGGTTCCTCTCTGGGTCTGTCGAGGAGCTAGCTCTAAGCCTGCCCCCATCACTGAGGGAAGCAGTCCTTCCCACACGAAATGCGTGAAATGTACCACTGGGTCATTATCAAGGGGAGATTCGTTGATTTGTTCACATCAGAACCGTGGAGGGGAGAGAAGGGGTTAAAACGTAGATTCCTGGCTCTCAGACCAGACCACATAATCAAAATCTCCCAGGTGGAAATTCAGAGTCTGTATATTTTAGCCATTTCCATGATTCTTATTCACATTAAAATTAGAGATCCACTAATCCTAGTGGATTCCACAAGAATCCCTTTAGGCTCATAGGCACTGTTTACTCTGTAGAGAAGGCCACAGACAATTTACACTCTCATCAGACCAACAGCCTTGTGAAATAGAAAATGAATAAGTAAACAAGCAGATCAATTACTGCAAATCTTGATCGTTACTCTGAAGTAAAAAAGATGTATCACCAAGACTACATGGAGAAGGCAGGAAACCCGCCCGATGAGGAGAGCCCTCTTTGAGACCTCTTCTCCCCAACCCCTCCCCTCAAAATGTCACTTTTCTGTAATATACCAAAATCCTAGTTTCCTTGGCATGGCCTTAGGAAAATGTAAGTCAGTTCTTACTGGAATAATACAGTTTTATTTTTGTCTGCAAGTATCGCTGACTCTTCTTTTTTTTTTTTTTTAAGATTTTATTTATTCATTTGACACACAGAGAGAGATCACAAGTAGGCAGAGAGGCAGGCAGAGAGGGAGGAGGAAGCAGGCTCCCTGCTGAACAGAGAGTCCGATGCAGGGCTCGATCCCAGGACCCCGAGATCATGACCTGAGCTGAAGGCAGAGGCCTTAACCCACTGAGCCACCCAGGCGCCCTGGTGACTCTTCTATTACACTGGATCCTCATAGCAAGTCTATAAGGTCATCAAAGCAAATACCATCATCCTCACGGATGATGAAAACTATGGCATTGAGTAACTTGACCATCATCATAAAACATTAGTAGTGAACCTTCATTTTGATCACGGGTGTTCTCTTTTCAAGCTGACTTCACAAAGAAGAGAACATTCAACAGAAACTTAAAGTAGATGTTGTGGGGCATCCCAGATGTGTGTTCCCTACCGTGGAAAGGTAAACTTGTCTTAATACAGTGGAATGCTTGCTGCCTATAAAATTATCACTGACATCCAAAATGCCTTTCCCTTTATCTAGTGACATGACAATACTTTATCAACACTCTAATTTTAGAAACTGCCCTGAATTCAGTTTAGTTCTTAACCTTGTATTGAGAGGAGGATATTGTGGTAGGTCTTATAAAGACGATTAATACATGGTCCTATCTCTCACAGAACGTACAAACTAATGAGCGAGAAAAAAGATACAATAGTTATGTACATTAAAATCCCAAATTAAATAAGTACTAAGTACGAAGTTTGGCATGATTAACTTATTCAACAAATATTTAATGAATATCTACCATACGAGAGAGAAGCTCTTTATAAGCTAACCCAAGCAAAGCATTTAAAGCAGGTGATGTTTGAACTGCACTTTTAATGAGAAAAATGGAGATTGATGGGTAGAAAAATTAGGAAAAGGAGATTCTGTGCTGAGGGCAGAACACAGACAAAATTAAGAGTGATAAAATCATAGGATATGTAGAAAAATATAAATATGGATTTGTTTAGGGTTTGTAAAATGATGTAGTAGAAGAAAATGGGAAGTTTGAGATTAGATCAGAGAAAATCCTTGACTGATCTGGTATATATTTAGGACTTTATTCCAAGGCAAGGGGAAGCGATTGCAAGTTTAAAGAGTGGAGAAAAACACTGCAATCCATAATTGAGAAAGAAACATACCTGAATTGAAAAAGGACATGTAAAAAAACCTAATACCTTATTTTTCTCTTTGGTTTTGTAATTCTTTTGTGTGTGGATATTTCAATATATGTAATATATATCATCTCCCAAATTGTAAATGTTTAAGGCTAGGGACCAGATATATGTGATTCTCTTTGAAAATCACCTTTTGTCAAGAATCAGCTCAGTTGATTATTACACGGTCATGAGTTCTCTTCTCCAGGAGACAGACAGAGTAGATTGGAGATCTCGTCCCATCCTAAGCCTGCCCGCCCAGCTGACCTGGGAAAGCACCGTGATTTCTCCATACTTACTACAGTGCCTGGCACATAGCATTGATGTTGAATAAATGAATGAACAACATAAATGATGGATCACAATGCTGGCATAACCAGGGAACTTTGATATTTTCAATTATTTTATACAAATGGCTTCTTGATATTTTTCTGAGCATGTCACTTGCAAACATGATGAATCTTCACCAGATTACATCCTGTAAATAGTCTTCTCACTTGACTATAAACCATTTGAAAACAGAAGGATAAACTGAGAAAGTGGTCAATGTGTCCTTCCTCCCAGTCTTGCTAAAGATCAATAGATATAGATGGGTAGATTAAAAAATGGATGATACACACATATATACACAGATACATCTCTATGCACATATAAACATAATTTGCACCTTTAAACTGGTTAAAGAATATTAGCAAAGACTTTTAACTGAAGGTAAGATAAAAACTTACTTTTACTTTATGTCATCTTTTCCAGATTGAAATCAAGGCAAATAAAAGTACAGCATATTATAACTCATTTAAACAGAGTGTTTTTTTTTGTTTTGTTTTTGGTTTTTTTTTTTTAAACAGAGTTTAACATTAATTAGATAGTGACATAAATTCATCTAATTCTAGGAGTCGAGTTTCTTATACTGAAACTTTTTTATATGGCAACTGCAATGTCTTTAATTATCAGAATATCTTGGAAATCACTTTCCTGAGTGAGGTTACTATTTTTCTTTTTTATGTGATGATTAAATCTCCCTAGAAACATATCACCTTTTACTTCCAAGTAACCTCCAAGACTAAAAAAAAATAAAAAATAAAAAAATAAAAATCACTAATTTGGGAAAAGAATAGAAATAACCTAAAATTTTGCCCATCTAAAAAATATTGGGAAGGAAAATGATTTGCGTTCAAAGAATGTCTATTACAACCATTGGCAACTCTGCAAAGGAAGAAACACAAAGATGTTAAGCTATCAAATAGTTTTATTAGAAGGCTATACACTTTGAAATTACCATTATCAGCATGGAGCGGAATTCTATCCAACTGCTCTTTCTTGCCAACATAGTGGGTGAACATTCATTTTAAGGTACTCTTTTTTTTTTTTAGCTATCCAATTACCAGTTTTTGAGTTGAAAATACAATAATAAAGGGTTGATTATGTGTATGGGACAGCAGATAAAGGATTTTTCTGTGCTCTCTTAGAAGTACATAGTCTAAAACCACAAACAGAATTTTAGATTCGGTTTTAATCACCATGATTGACTAAATAAAAATGAAATACTTTCAATCAAGGAGGTTTGATGATGTATTTAGCACTTTACCAGGTAGAATACGCAAGCATAATTATTTAGGTGAACAATGCAAATCACTTCATATTTGAAAGACTGCTCAGTTTTACACTATACTAGATTGATTCTAAAAATCCCCTTCCCTCTAACCATGACATCATGCCACATAACTTTGAGAGTCTTGTCACTCTCTGAGCTTGCACATGATTTGTTTTGGACAATGGGAGTTTAGCAAATGGGATGCAAGCAGAAGCTTGAAAAGTGCTTGTGAGTTGGGAGTTGTTCTCTTCCTACTTTTGGAAACTCTATTATCATCACCATATGAACCAGCCCAGGGTAGCCTGCTAGGAGATGAAAGACTACACAGACCAAAGATGCGCTGCCCCAGCCAAACTATCCTAGACCAGCAATCTATTGACTAACCCAGCAGCTGCCCATAGATAACACAAGCAAGCCAAACAGAGATCAGCTGAGACTGGCCCCATTGGCAGAAGCACCCAATGGAGCCCAGCACAAACTGCCAATCCACAGAATCATAAGTAAATTGCTATGTTTTAAACCATTAAATTTTAGGATTTTTTTTCCAATGAAAAAGTTAATTAATACATATGATCAAACTAATTTTAACAGTCTACCGATTTTTATAAACAAAAGTTCCAGATACTTGTACATCAATCCATCTAGTGATAATTGCTCTCTAAATTGCAAAGGACTATAGAAGCGTCATTATTTTAATGCAAATAAAAGCTCATGGATTCCACAACAATTAAAAAATAATTTTCCCCATTCCACGTCATAAAGAGGCCAAAATGCTATGGTCTGCTGGAGTGAGGATCTTGAAAAATCTGTATTTGAAATGTGCACAATTTTAGAAGTAATATAGCTATAGAAGCTTCAATGAAATCTTTATCAAAATATGAATATATGTTTTTTGAGTGTTTTCTAAATAGGCAACTGGAGCAGCAAAGAATTCTATCAATAGAATTCCACGAATCTTTGATAAGTAGATTTCAAAGACTGCCACTTAAAAACTGCAAGTAATAATTGTTTTGTTTTCTTGTTTATGGAAGAGACCTGAGTGAAGTAAAGTGACCTAGATGTCGATATTTTATATTAAGAAAATTAACAGTCTGTCTCATAACTTCATTTCAGTATATATTTTAGAAGGATACTGACTCTGAAGACTGTGTTCCTTAGTTGGGGGGAGAAAAGCCTTTCTTACAGTAAGCATTTTGACAAATACATATATAAGATTTCTTTTTTCCTAAAGATTTATGTGCATATGTCTGTAAGTGGTAGTTTGCAGGATATTCAGAGCTGAGATAGGGAAGACTACAGGTAGCTACATGACCAATGTAAAAGGAGTTGAATTGAATTGGGCAGTAGAACCTGGGTTGGGCTGTCATCTTAAATGTAATGTTACTTAAGATTGATTACCCAAAATGGACTTCTGCAGAGCTATTTTATTTTATGGCTATGGTGCAAGGCCACAACACATGGGTGATTTCTTTCAAATCAGTGCAAGTATCATGATTAATATTACTTGGCAGATGTCAATGAAGCAATGGAAATAAGGATTTAGGAGAAGGATCTCTTAGTTAAAAGTAACAACAGAGCTTCTTTTTTCATTCTGGAATCTCATTGTTGGATGGGGCCTCACATCAAGGTAGCACAGACACGGTATTATAAACTCTCACCAAAGGCAAGAAGGTCATCTGGTCCTCCCAAGCACTATTAGATAAAGATCAGTGAGAAGAGCACATTTCCCAAGTATTGCAAAGATGAACCTAGACTTGGCCTTGAGTTGTAGAAGTTACTCTACTATAATTTTCCCCAGGATCTACATATTCTTTTTTTTTTTTAAAGATTTTATTTATTTATTTCACAGAGGGAGAGAGATCACAAGGAGGCAGAGAGGCAGGCAGAGAGAGAGGGGGAAGCAGGCTCCCTGCTGAGCAGAGAGCTGGATGCGGGCCTCAATCCCAGGACCCTGAGATCATGACCTGAGCCGAAAGCAGAGGCTTTAACCCACTGAGCCACCCAGGCGCCCGGATCTACATATTCTTAATAAGTTCTTGCTTAAAACTGTAGTCTATTCTCTGCTTTCATTGTTAAGAATTTATAGTTGAATCTGAGGATGAAAGGCCACAAAGAACACATTGACTGATAAATGAGCAATGCTTCATGGGGGGGTAGTATTGAGGTATGGTGTACCTCAACAGATGGGTTAGGTAAGGAGAAACTGCCAGGACAATTTTCTGGAACAGGCAAGCATTCTAAAGTGTTCATAGACTGTTTATGTTTATAGATATTATGGAATGTTTACCATAAGTATCTGGAGAAAGGAACTTAGGAAACAACTGGAATTCCTTGTGGAGACATTATTTTGAATGTGTTCTTAGTCCTTTCACATTTGAACTATTTTACAATACTGGCAAGTTCCTTAAATTTTGATAACATTTCTTTTTTTTTTTTTTAAAGATTTTATTTATTTATTTCACAGAGGGAGAGAGATCACAAGGAGGCAGAGNAGAGAGGGGGGGGGGAAGCAGGCTCCCCGCCGAGCAGGGAGCCCGATGTGGGCCTCGATCCCAGGACCCTGAGATCATGACCTGAGCCGAAAGCAGAGGCTTTAACCCACTGAGCCACCCAGGCGCCCTTGATAACATTTCTGACATGCCTCAGATTATTGATATATTTTTTAAATACCATGACTCCTTATTTCCTGTATGCTAATTGCCCTACTAAAACAGGTCCATCTTATTGATTGATGGCTTTGAAAAATATCCTGAGTCCTGACTTTGCAGAACATATTGTAACTACAATGTCAACTGTTCAATCTGTTTTCTTTACATATTTCAATCAGTCCCTCCCTATCTAGTGAATAATTTGGGAGGCCAGACATTTGTTATAATAGTTATTATTTCCTTTTTCTTCTCAAGTTCTGCCTAGAAGGACAATTTTGTTGTCTACGTATCCCAATCTGTCACATATGGAGAAAATTTAACAAACTGTTGGATTTGTCATCATTACCTCGCTCTGTACATGAATCTGGAGATCCTTCAGCACTTCTAATTGCTAATTTCTTTGCCTTTGCTCCCTTAACTTCTTACATAAATTGTACTGTTGAACCTTGATAGTGGATGAGGCTTATTTGGATTCTTCCTAGGACTCCTTGCCTAATGACCCAAACCAAGGGCCCAAAGAAAGATATTTGTAAAGAGAAAAATTTAAGACCATGTGATTTCTGCCAGTTGAATCATACTCTACCTACAGATAACATTCTCAATTGCTCATACTCTTCAAACCCTTGCTTTAATCAATTTTGTAGGACCCCGTAATTTGTATTCCCTTAGGGTTATTTTCACTTGTATTTGGCAAGAGGACTTATGGGGAAATACAGTGTTTAATTCCCTATCAAACTAAAGGTCATCATGCAATTGGATTATTGGTTACACCTATTTCATGATATAATCAATCAGAAATTCAACACTGGGCATCATGTTTAAATTTCCTTCAGACTAAAAGCATGACACCGGTTGCATATATAGTCCAAGGGTGTTCAATCTTGGTGGTATAAACCTCAGTGAAGTTGCCAGGTTTGGAAGATTACTTTTTCCTTTGGTAGGCACTGTGGCAAATGAACAGTTGATCAGAAATCTGTCTAAAACTCTACGAGATATTGCTAAAGCAATAGCCACCCTCAAAAAAACCCCAAAAAACAAAAAAACAAAAAAGAAAACCACCTCTCACCTCACCAGTATGAGTTGTATTAGATAATAGAGTTGCTCTTGATTATATCCTAGCTGAACAAGGTGGGGTTTATTACGGAACAAACACCTCCTGTTGTATTTGGGTAAACACCTCTGGCAGAGTTGAAATAGAACTAGATAAAATCCAGGCACAAACCAGATGTTAAAATGCAGGACCCACCGATAACCCCCTGCATCTTTGATCTTTAAGCTGGGTGCCCTTAGGAATGTTTCCTGGTTCAGATCTATCTTCCAATTTGGACTCAGCATTTTGTTTATTATTCTTGGAATTGTCATCCATGTGAAACTTTATCTCCTCCATATAGTTCAATGTTATACGCCAACCAGACCATGGCTACTTGAGTGTTTCAAAATGATTTCTAAGGCTTATGTGACATCACATGAAGAAGCTCCCAGAAACTACGGAAGTGTTTTGGCCTTAAGGGAACTTACAGGGGGAGCCTTTCTGTGCTCCGATGCTCTCCTTGCTCAAATGGGCCTAAGGCTCCAAAGGAAATCACTTTCCCTCCAATGTGGGGACAGGATACACTGGGAATGAGCCTCCCTGACCACGAGGGATCAATAATGCTTGGTGGATGATGAACACCGCCCCTTAACAGTTGATCACCAATACCTTCTAATAATTGGTCAACTGTGCTTTCAGAGAAAGATCAAGATCAAAGGGGGAAACTGACAAGACTGGAGCCATTTTAAAATAGAGCCAGAGCGGCCACTGCAGAAAAAGTGCCCTACCTGTTTTTTTTGTTCAAACTGGGCAAAACAGCAAGTATTTTATGCAATTGTTTGAGAAGTCAGTGGGAGAACAGACCTCGTGAACACAAGATTGATGGTTATGGACATTCTGCAGATAGAATCAGTAGTCAATATATAACCCAGAGTAGTTTAGCTTGTTGATATCCACAGAAAACTTTTTATTCCTTTTTTTTCAACTCATGTAATTAACCTCCTTCCTTTTCCTCATAAAAACCCATCGCTTTTACCCTACAGCCAGGACACTAGGTTTCTACCTGAATCTGTGCTTCCCCAACTGCAATCTTTGATCCCAAATAAATGCTTGTTTGCTTCTCATTGTAGCTCTTTATTTTCAGGTTAACACTTAAATGTATCTTAATTTAATTTATAAAACTGGATCAAATTTTAAGTTACACTTAAAGCTACATTCCCTTTAGTTAATACCAAAAGCAAAAATAAACACGATACATAAATAAAACAAAATACCACTTTGTTTCCTAATTATCATGAACAGTATGCTCCAAAAACCAAATATGTTTGAATACAATCTCATTATACCTGGCTAAATTCTTCTAATTTCAGTCCACAAAAACCTCTTTAATCTTCCTAGTACGGAAGCCTACCTGGAATCCCACCGCCTAAGCCTGAACCCCAAAATGAGAACGCCAGTCTCCCAACTGCTCTAACTCTAAACTTTGTGCTGCTTTGAGCTCTAGACCTCCCTTCACTGGGATGCTGAAATGTGAGATTGAATTCCTAACAGACTTGTAATAACAAAGAGGATTATTTTATCAAAAAGGCAGAAAGACCCCCAAATAAATCACAAAGTGCTAGTGTGTACTGAAACTGACAAAGACATTTTATCAGACCTAGCTTTTCCTTAGGGCTTGATTCATGTGGAAACAGGAGATTGTCTAGGGATGGAAAGCAGTGTTTAGTGACAGAAACTCTATTTCCTTCTTATTTGAGTAAGGTTGGTTAACCTGGTCCTGAGAAATGCATCCTTTTTTAAAGTCCCAAACTGTAATCCAAATACATTATTAACCTCGGTGTGACCTCATTGCTAATTGTTTGTGCATGCCTTTAGGGTCTATGCTTTTTAAGGAACAATTTGTGATCTTTTGATATGTTAATTTAATATGTTTGCTAATTTCCTTTTGTTAATGGTGTCCTTTTGTACATTGGAGTGCTAATTATTGTAATGGCTTTTTATTTAAGAGAATATTCTTCAGATAAGAAACAATTTAAATGAATATTTCAAGCCTGTACAGATCTTTATCACTTTTCTAGAGGTCACTATTCCTCCATCATTGAAGTAAACAGCAGCTCGGGTAATAACCAAAGGCATCACTTCATATTACAATAATTCTTTTTCATAATTACAATCAAAACATCAAGAAAAAAAGTAATTTTAAGAATAGCTTTAAAAGGCAGTGATATTAGACCGAATACAGTTTGGATTGCAATCTAAAACTTCTTGGATCTAATCTTTGTCCTGTGCCTAATGAGATGTTTAACGTTGACTAAGCCACACAATCCCTCTGGACCTTACTGTCATCTCTGTAAAATTAGCATGTTATATATACTAAAATCATATTAACTCTGCTTCTAAAGTACTAAACTTGTGGTCTGAGTTGTCAATTCCTCAATCTCTAAGCAATAAAATCCTCTGAGTTCTACAAGGCATAGCAAAAGATTAGCAGAATTTCCAGTCATTACGTAGATCTCATTTATGGAAGTTTAGACCAAAGGAAGAGTAAGTAGACTTAGAAGATAGGACTCTTCTTGCCCAGTGGCAGAGAATGGAGCTGTTGCTAGGTGGACTGGGGAGATCCCAGGCCCGGAGGCCTTTGCACAGCCTGTTCCTGTGAGGCTTTGAGTCTGGTCACGAGAAAGGATTCAAGGACAGACCAGACACAACAGTGTGAGCGGTGCCAGTGGGAAAGTTTTTTGTCAAAGTAAGAGTACACTCTGCAGATGTGAGAGCCAGTGAGCTGAAGGGAGAGCCACTCTAGGGTTGGGGTTTCTCTCTTTTGACACTTGTCAGCTGCGGGGGGAGGTGTGATATTCATTACTTGGGGAGGGGATTTCTTTGGGAGCAGAGTTTTCTGCCTTTTCTCTCTTACTTGGTCAGGGTCTTTGGTCTTTTTTGTCTTGGGCCTGTCTGGTTTGATCTGGCTTCTTCTGGCTTTGTTTTTCCAATGCTGCCAGGATAGATATCTGACTTTCCCCATAGCTGACCCTGATTTGCCCTTTGCTGACTTCCAGGCATCCTGTCAAAGCCTAACTAGCTACTTACTCTAATACAGTCATCAGACAGTCCCCACTTGATAGCTCCCCTTCCAGGGCCCAGAACTGGGTTCTATCTCAGCTGCACAGAGCCACTTGGCTCAAGGTCAAATGCTTTCTATAGGGTAGACCACATTCAGCAAATGGGGGAGGTAATAGTCCACCATGGAATACTCTGATGTGACCTACCCACTCCAGACCACTTTATTAGATAGACTGGGGCTTTGCTAGTCCTCCCTTGAATTCATCCTCCTCTCTTTCTTCCTATCCTATCCGTCCACTGTTTTTTCACAAGTGTAAATTCTTAAAAAACATATCATAAATTCCATCTTAGCATTTACTTCCAAAGAACATAACCTGGGACTAGCCCTTCTACCAGTTCATCTACTAATGGTGGGTTGTACTCCTAGGACAATATCCTATGCCTTCATGAGTCCATGTCAATTCCAGAGCCCAAAGGTAAGAACTCAAAGGGGTAAATTTCAAAGGGCCCACTTTTGCTATAAATGTTAAGGCTATAATGTCAGTATGAGATTGTCCTCCGAAGTGGAGATCAAATTCCTAAATTCACCTATCTTAGAAGGATGAGGAGAAGTACTAATTCAGTGCAGATTCCCCAAAACTGAATAAATTAGGACCAATAGGTTCTAGGCCTTGAGGAAAACTCTAAGTGTGGCAACTTACTAAAGTGAATACCTTCTCATGCACTAATTACATCCCAGAACTACTCCAATCCTGAAAGCAAAACAGGGGGTTAAACATTTTGATAGAAGTGACTAAAATGAGATTCTTTCTTCTGTAACACTAAGTTGACCTGCTAAATATGAATAACTTGAGTTATGTGAAAATTTTGAACTATTTTGCCTTGATTAACCAGAATATTCAGCAGCTACCTTAAGTAGGCATGTGTGTATGCCTCTCCGAGGCACTGTACACATGCACATTCTCAAAACCTAAAGCAATGAGTATTAAGTTACTTGTGAAAGTCACCCATATTAGCTACTAAGAAAATGATTCCTAAAAATATGGATCTCTGGCATTTTTCTCAGGATCATTCTGTAAACCTATAGAGCAGAGGTCAGAAAAATAGTTTATTGTGATAGTCTTATGAATAGAATTGTTAAATACAGGGATAATCAGTTCTAAGTTATCTACTTTATAGTGTGATATAACTAACCAGAGAACTGTAAAAAGTCAGTTCCAAAATCTTTCACTAATATTGAAATGTTAAACTATTCTAAATAAAAATAGTTCAAAGATTAAAAAAAAAAATTTACCAGAGTTCGTACTCTTGACATAACAACAAAGGGGAAAAAACAGAGTTTACCTCTAAGCCCAAATCAATCTTGCTGATTTAAAGTCCATAATGTTTGGTCAATGACCCAGGAATCTTACCCACATCTCCCATATAATCCTCCCCCTGAACTGTTTTAATTGGAGTTTATCAACTGAAGCAGAATTTATTTGAAATAATGATTTTATTACTACTTTAAAACTTCAATCTGAAGTTTGACTTTAATAATATTTAATGTTGTAATAACTTTTAATGTTAATTTAATGTTGTTTAATGTGGCTACCTTCCATGACATTTTTCTAAAAAACTTTGACATTTTGGGGACTCCTTACTATTAGGACACAGAGAAGAGTAATGTTTTGCTTAAATGCATTAGGACCAAATAACTGAATACCACTTTTCAAGTGTCATGAAGTCCCAGATCCTGTGTGTGTGTGTGTGTGTGTGTGTGTGTGTGTGTGTGTGTGTAGATACGTGCACTGTATATGTGTGTGTGTACACACATACATACCTGCTGACTTCTCCTAGGTGTTCTAAAGTCAGCTTCTATGGAGGCCTCTCTCTTTGTGGAGGAAGGAATGGGAAATCCTGGTACCTTGCAGATGAGACAGTCAGGAGAAAATAAAATGTGTGTTTGTGTCTGTGTGTGTGTGTGCATTGGGAGATAAGAACAATAATAATAGTATCTATTATTACTACTAGAGTTTCATTCACACACCACCAATGTTTACAAGCTAAAAAGAGCTGCCTTAGACAGCTGAATAAGCACTGGATAAGTCAATCCATCTACATCAAGCACTTATAGAACATCTTTGATGTGTAAGGTGGTGGACTGATAGTTAAAAGGTTCCATAACTAGTTCTATAGCCTTGATTCTGCCATAAATTCACTAAAGCACCTTGAACAAGACATTAACCTTCACTGGGATTTAGTTTCCTCAACCATGAAGGAAGAGGCCTGGACCAGACAACCAGCTCTAAAGCCCCACACACCCGTGCCTCTCCTGTCAACAAATGCGCGGCTAACATAGCTGATATTCCAGCTTGAAAAGCAGACCAAACTCATAGGAAATGGAAAACAATAACGCATGAAACTTCTAAATTGAGTGACACAGTACAAGAAGAGCCAAGACTTGTAATGTCACAAAACATAAAAAACACAAGTGCAATTCCAATAGGCATGATAAGAGAAGAGAAGATGCCCCATCGGGGTACACAGCATGAGAACAGGAGAAACCCAGGGTAGATGCACAGGGAGGGAAAGGTTTCATGGCATCAGGGATGATATTTAAAAAGAAAGTACTAATGGATTGATAATGCAACTTTTCGGTCAATTTTTGAGGTTCCAAAGTAATCATGTTGGGAATGTTGTATACCTTTGAAACCAGGAAAGCCACATTATTGTGAAAATCGTTGTTTGAGATGACTTGAACAAAAATAGGGGGCAAAGTAGAAGAGAAAAAGGTATTTTAAAGAGTCCTGTTCATTTTACTTAAACAGACCTCAGAGTCAAATGCAAAGAAAGGGGCACCTTGGGTGCCTGGGTGGCTCAGTCGGTTGAGCCCCTGCCTTCGGCTCAGGTCATGGTCCCAGAGTCCTGGGATCGAGCCCCGCATCGGGCTCCCTGCTTGGCAGAGAGCCTGCTTCTCCCTCTCCCTCTGCCTGCCGCTCTGCCTACTTGTGCTCTCTATCTCTCCGTCAAATAAATAAATAAAATATTTAAAAAAAAAAAAAAAGGAAGAAAGGGGCACCTTGAATCATCTCCAAATAATTATCTTTCTTGTTGAAAACTCCAGGTCTGTAGGGCCAAGCTATATAGACACAAATTTGGCTTATATCCCCTTTGTCACATGAAAAAGAACAACTTTGCATACAAGGCAATAAATAATAATTATTCCAGGGTTAGTCTGAGCCGACAACATGCACAACTGTCTCAGTCCCACCTATGCAGCTCACAGGGGAACACAGTGATTCCCCTAAAAGTAATATCAGAGTTCTACTAGCCCAACTCCTTAAAGTATCTTTGCCAGACTGTTAAGGGGCTTGATTTTGCACAAAAGATGATATTAGAGAGATAGAGCAATGCAGCCTTGAGGCTTGAAGGTACATTAGGTTGAAATACCTGAAATTGTTGGCTTCTACCACTGAATGGCTTTTGAGGCCAGGCAGAGGTTAAGCATCAACTTCTTGTTGCAGAGTAATACATCCGCCCTAGGGCACAAGGCAGGTTATCACCTGTAAAATCTGTTGCAGTCCCCTAAAAAGAAGCCTGCTATTTAGAAAGCACTCTTGCCAGAAATGTGCTCTAACATATGGACTAAAGCACACTTAGGAGACAATTTTTATGGGCAGGCAAGCTAACTAGGGCAGGCTTCATGTCCCTCAGTGTAGTTTATATAATTGCTGCCCAAGAATCATCTGCGAATGAATTGCTGTATCATTTGCATGATCTGTCTGATTTTGTATTCTTATCCATGTTCTTCCTTTCAACCCCCACCTACTTTCTTACTCACTGAATCCACAAATACTTAATTTAAACTACCCAGTGGTGTCTAGAAGGAACCATTCAGATTCTTTGATCATTGTCATTAACACCAATTCTCTTTTGAAGATATAAACATTCAGTGTTTGGAGAGAAACACCTGAAAGATTGAAAGAAAGACTTCAGGTATGTTCTTCTAGATTCTAGGATAGCAAATGAAGGCAACTTGTGTCCAGAGCACCCACACCAATTTTTTTTTAAGATTTTATTTATTTATTTGACTGAGAGAGAGAGCGCGAGCACAAGCTGGGGGAGCAGTAGGGAGAGAGAGAGAAGCAGGCTTTCCACCCAGCAGGGAGCCCCATAAGGGGCTTGATCTCAGAATGCTGGGATCATGACCTGAGCTGAAGACAGATGCTCAACCAACTGACCCACCCAGGTGCCCCACACCTACACCAATTTAGTGAAGCACTACCACTGGTTTCTACTAAAATGGAAGATGGTACTGCGCCTGTGAGTCAGAGTCCCAATGTTGCCACATACTAGCTGTGACATTGGGAAATTGAAAGGGAGCAGAATGCACCACTCCAAAATATGCTGCTTTGCGGTGTGAATTATTTCGAGCCAAAGACAATCGTGGCCCAGCCAACTCAGGAAGAGCTTTTTACCTCTCCCTGAAATGCACAGAAGAACTGAGATAGGAAACCTGCATCAGGAAAAGAGCTAGTACCAGAGATAACTTTTTATATCAGAAAGACTTACGTGCAGGGCATGGCAAACATTGGTTTACCAAACATTTGCTCTTCTCATCTCCCTGTGAATTGTCTTCCTTCCTTTCGAAGCTCCTCACCCCACCCCCTTGTCCCTTAGCTCAGGGCAGCATATAGGCCTCAATTACCTGTTTGCTGGGAGTCTCATTTTTATGGGGCTCTCATGTGTATGAAATTTATTTTTCTCCTGTTAAATCTATCTTACATCAATCTGATTATTAGCTCAGCCTAAGAACTAAAAAGGAAGGAGGATAACGTTTTCTGTCCCTGGAGTTACACTGAACTCTTGATGCCATTTAATCTGCAAAATGATGAATAATATCTGTCCCACCAGACTATCTCCCAGGACTGTTAAAAAGATCAGAATAAAATTACAAATATGAAACACTTTTGCAAGCTTCTAAAATATAGATAGATAGATAGACAGACAGACAGACAGACAGACAGACAGACAGATAGATAGATAGATAGATAGATAGATAGATAGATAGATAGATAGATAGACAGACAGTATTGTTACATATAAGGTTTTTCCAGGCCTGAATGTATCACTCCTTCACCTTAATTTCTAGAGAATTGGTCATTACCTTTTATTCATTTAAAATGCACAGATTTGAATTCTAATGCTATGCTTTATTCATTTCATTAAAATAGATCAAAACCCTACCATGTGCCATATTCTAAGAGCAAGCTCCTGCCTCATAAAGCAGACAGCCCTGGATCCAAACTTCATTTTTTAAAATTTTTCAATGGTTTGTGTCTTAATCCTATATCTATGGAGTAAGTGCCTAAATAAATGCTCTGCACATAGTAAGAGCTTAATACATTTTAATTTGAACACACGATTTTGCCTGCCGCTCATCAGACTGTCAATTAGGCAACTGATGGCTATCAAGAGGGATTACCTGAGCAGTAAATAAAGTAAAAGCTATTGTGTTAGAGGCCTTCTCCAGGCTTGCTGCACTCGATTCCTGCTAGATTTCATATAACAGGAAAAATTCACTGAGATCATGAGCATGCAGATTGGTCATACTTTCATGCCTGCAGTGTATATGGAATGCCTAATCACTATCATATGACCCATGGATAATGTAGCAAGAAAGTGTTGGTGTCAGAAACAAATTATTGCTGCAGTTAGATGCTCAGAGAAGCTGGAGCTACTTTTTGTAAATAGGTAAGTAGTTTCAGGACAAGGTGGTTGAGGTAAAAGAAATTTGGGTAGCCCCTACTTGGAAACTCTGGAAACTTGGTAGCACCTCCTCCCGGCCAGGCCGAATACCATTCCCCACCAAAGCACACATCCTTTGAGGAGAAAGGGAAATCTTGTAAGCCAGGCCCCCTTCACTACTGCCAACCTCAAGTCCCCGGGTATCCCTGCTGAAAATATATCACTTGAGCTTATGGCAGGGAAACATGACTTTTATGAGAATTGTGTGGCAGGTGACTCATTTCTGCAGAGGCTAAACCCAATCCCTAAAAGACTAACTCAGCAAAGGGAATGTGAATTGACAAAGATACTCCTTTGGTAATACCAGGTAAACAGTAAGTCTCAAGGACCTTCATGCAACCCAGCATATTCATTCAGTCATTCATGCATCAGATAATTTTTAGTTTAGGGAACTTGCTAGAGGCAGGGAACAGAATGATGCAGGATATCCATGGTCTCCCCCCGAATGGAGCCATCATTTATGGCTCATTATTATAAAAATTTATATTTGGCACATATGGGATTATAGTTCCTAAAATATCTGTACATGCTATTGACCTGGCCATCTGTCAGGTTTGTATCTATAGGTCATAAAGGGCAATGCTTGGAGAATGAGAAGGTATATACAGGAAGGTAGATAGTTAATCCAGGTTGTGTCACTGAAGAGATCATGGAAATCATTTAATTCTTACCAAATCAAATAGTTTTCTCATGTTTAAAATATGGACTATTGTGTCATGAAAATGATATGTAAAATTCCTGGTGCATGGCAGTGCCTTGGTAAATGACAGTTATTATTATTGTATGTCTGTATTCTAGATGTTCTGCACATCTTGATTTACCAAACTACTCCCTCGACACATATACACACCAAAATACACTGGAATGTAGGATTCATAAAAGCAAAGACTTATCTTTTTTGTGTCCTGCTGGATCTCCTAATTCCTAGAAAGAGTCCTGGCACATAGCAGGCCCAGAAAAATATTCTGTTGTGAGTAAATAAATGAAATACAGGATGCATTGACTCCATTTTGAAGCTAAGAAAATTGAAGCATCCAATGGTCATATTGTTAGAAGCCCATGATACTGAGAATCCCTCTGTATTTACTGCTCTATCCTGAGACTAAACGGATGGGCTGACATGTGGCTTAGAAAATCCCCATTCCTGGGCACATGGGTGGCTCAGATGGTTAAGCCATTGCCTTCAGCTCAGGTCATGATCCCAGAGTCCTGGGATGAAGTGCCGCATTGGGCTCCCTGCTCAGTGGGGAGCCTGCTTCTCCCTCTGCCTCTCTCTCTCTCTCTGTCTCTCATGAACAAATAAATAAATAATCTTGAATGAAAGAAAAGAAAAAAGAAGAGAAAAGAAGAGAAAAGAAAAGAAAAGGAAAGAAAAGAAAAGACAAGACAAGACAAGACAAGACAAGACAAGACAAGACAAGAAAAGAAAGGAAAAGAAAACTCCCCCTTCCAGTTTCCCAGGCAGGAAGAGACACACTGTGATAAATTCCTATGAACCTAATGTCTTCTGCTTTATTTTCTATTATCTGAAGTTCAATCCAACTTATCCATGCTTTTAAATTAAAGTCTTTTGTGCAAATAAGAAGATATTGCTGCAGAAGAACAGGTAGTCCACCACTTCTCAAGGCAATGGCTTTTTCAACTTAGAGTGACAGGCCGACATTGTTTTCAAACATTTCAAAGAAAAAGACTTAAAGAAAAAAAGTACTCAAAAGCATCTCTTCCTATTGATTCAAACAGAATTCACTATATTTTAACAACATGTATTTCTTTATGCTCTTGAAATTTTAAAAGTACTGCCATTGTTATAACTCATTGTCTATCCATTCCATCACATGTTTGATAATAATCAGCCCATTTTACCATTTTGCTCATTAAAACAAAACATTAGTTTTAAACTGTTTAAATCTTTAATAGTGGTTACAACTCATTTATTCAACAAGGCTAGAATTTAATGAAGTAATGGAATGGCCTTCTGGTTAACCCCACAGAGGAGACAGAAGTTAAAGGGGTGATTTCTCCTGCTCAGAGTGAACAATATAATGTGGGACACCACAAACACTTAGAAAATGATAGAGACAGTCTATGATTAAAAGCCATAATGAGAGGATGTGATAATAAGTGTTCGAGGCATTCAGAGTATAGGGGTTGGAATGATCAGAAAGTGTAGCAGTGGAAGAGGAACTTTAATGGGAGTCTCCGAAGATCTGTAGACGCTCTCTGCTCTCCATACTCATTTTCTAATCATTACCCACAGTATGAGCATGGTACATTTAGAGAACAGTAAGGAACCCTGCCTGGAAGACTGTTCAAATGCAGCCCTATAGGCACTCCCACCGGTTCCCAACCCATCAGGCTGACAAAGCAAGTAGTTAACTCTTCGTTGCCTGAGATACAGACTTAGGTATACTTCTTTCAATGCCAAGACCCTGCCCAAAGGCCAGGGTTACTGTTTGGGGGTTGCACTTCGGTTGGTATCTTTTCACAGAGAATCCATACGGAGGCTATGATACACTTAATCGGAAATTTTTGACTACCTCAGCTTGTCTGCTCGTAA
This sequence comes from Ailurus styani, assembly GCA_002007465.1. Classification (NCBI taxonomy): domain Eukaryota; kingdom Metazoa; phylum Chordata; class Mammalia; order Carnivora; family Ailuridae; genus Ailurus; species Ailurus styani. The sequence goes on along the minus strand of LNAC01000010.1, from coordinate 6,139,545 downwards.
TTAGTAAATTAAGAAAGAATTTTAATGAATAAATTTATGGCAAATATTAAATGGAGAATTACACATTAGAGGTGATGTTCCTACAAAAGCCTAATACTTGTTAGAGACTAATAATGTCCACATGCATGCCTCACAAGCTCTGTGGGCCAGACTATAGGCTACCTTAAGAATGAGTTTCATCATAAGCCATTGTTAGGAAGAGTCATTATTCATCCCTTTGCAGAATTTGCCGATGCAGACATTGTCAGGTATTCATTTCCATAACGAACTACATAAAATATAAAACCTGTAATGTCACTTAGCTGTAAGAATGGTTCCCATAAAATATTCTCATGTTAATACCTGCCACCAGTCGATATGAGGTCAATCAGGCCACAATCAAAATCAACCATTCTGACGTCGGTCAGTGCTGCTCTCTGTCTGAGGTGGTAAGTAGTAAGCTTTTTTTTTTTTTTTTTTTTTTTTGGTTTTTGGTTTTTGAGTATTTTATTATCAACTTTCAGAATTCATTAAGTAAACTATATAATAATTGATGTTGTACTTTGCCAGTTGCACATTATCAGTAGAAAAAAAATAAATTAGTAACTGACTAGGAATAAAATAATCTTGCACATTGTAAAAAATGTGCACAGGGAATATGTGAGAGGAAAGAAATTCTGAAATAGGTTCTTAAAAAGGACACAAACAGTTGTGACAAGAAAGAATTTAACCAGCTGCTTATTTGACTTTCATGAAGGATCCAGCTAACTCAAGAACTGTCTCCAGATGTAAACTAAAGTCCTGTCATTATGATATATATTTTTTACTTACACTCAATGGGGGGGGGGGGACAGGGAAAGTCAGGAAGTCTTCAAATCCCAAAGCAGGAGCCACAAGTCAGATGTGTTAATTTGTTGCCACTTAATCCTAATAAGTGCCTATACCAAATTTTCCTCAAATTGGTGGTGACTCATTCTCAAAAATCCCTAAATCTCCATTAGGAAATCTGCTTGATTTCCCCATACCATTTCTGTCTTTTCTTTCTTCCGTTTTCTTACGCTCTTCTGCAACTGTTCTCACCTCTACTTTGTTGCCTATTCCAATACGTGTAATAACGAAAGTATCCTGAGCCTCAGAAAGGTTTCTCCTAACACCTGAATCACACAATCCCTTCAGTCCCTTTGATTCCTCTCCTGTAATTTCATAATAATGTCTGGAAATGGAGCTCTGTGGCCCTGAAAAAAAATTTGAGAAGCCAGTCTTCTTTGCACATATCAGAGTTCCTTTCCTGCCTTCTTATGGTGATGTGCAGTTCTCTCTCACATTCCTTGTTTCCCCTGTCTTGTCTATACTCCCTGTGGTCAAAAGTCACTCCGAGTAGACAATCAGTTATCAGTCATTCATATCTCTATTTTAATTTAATTCAGAAAGGTACATATTTCAGGGTAATTGCAGTTGAACTCATCACCAATGATATTTTGAAAGTCTTAACATACAGGTAAGAGATCTAAATGACAAAAGAGTAGAAAAGAGCTTTTCAGGGAATCCTTTCAGAAACCACATTTTCTAGCCACCTGCTCCAGGTGGAAGATATTGTGAAATTCATGCAATCCTCCCTCCCTTCTTTTCTCTCCCTCTGAGTTGGAATGACAGACAGCTTCCTTCTTTGCTGAGCTTTTACTTGCATATGTTGGTTCATAGCTGACACATGTCTATCAAGCAAGTTCTGAACTCCTGAGAGGCATATCCAGGGGTTGGGAAGAGATTTATTCCAAAGGAATCATGCTCTTTATTACTGTTGGTCAACATCTGAACACCATCCCTCACTGTGACTGTACAGATTCCCTACAGACATGTACCTACAGTGCCTTGCTATGTCAGACTATTCAGTCACGGACGGACGGACGGATGGAAGGGAGGGAGGGAGGGAGGGAGGGAGGAAAGAAAGGAGGGAGGGAGGGAGGGAAAAAAGAAGGAAAGAAAGAAATAGTACCCATATCCTCATAAGCATTTCTTCTAGGACCTAATTATTTGTATCTGAGGTGGAGGAGACCAGCTCCACCCTGGGCTTGTGCTCAGTGTGGGAGTCTGCTTGAGCTCCTCTCTCTCCTGCTCCTTCTTTCCCTCCCCCAACCTGCATGCATGCTCTTTTTCTAAAATAAATAAATTTTTTTTAAAGATTTATTTATTTTAGAGAAGGGGGAGAGGAAGAGGGAGAGAATCTGAAGCACACTCCATGCTGAGCAGGGAGCCTGATGCCGGGCTGGATCTCATGACCCGGAGATCATGACCTGAGCCGAAAACCAAGAGTTGGACGCTAAACTGACTGACCCACTCAGGCACCCCCAGAAATGTGGTGTTTTTATAAGTTTGAAATATAGATGTGTCACTTTTAAAGTGATTTCCCTACGTAGTAGTGAATGAAATAGAAATGCAAAGTAGAACCACTGGTAAAAATTGTGAACCTAGAGTATCTTCTAAAGAAATAATTAGTCTCTTTGTGACAGTTTTATCTGTATTATAGACATCTAGAAGTCAAATCCATTGTATTTTTCATTTCCATTTCCCTAAACACATCTCACTTGGTCAAAGAAACTGCTTAATAAAAATTTCTTTGCAAATATAATTTTTAATGGAGAAACACTGTCTAAATCAGACAGGGCCATCCACTGAACCTCAAATTCTGTCTTGAGCTATGATCACAGATAATCCACAGGCAAGTACTGTTGTTATTCATTACAACAATCTCAAAATACTGAAATGGAATAATAAACATTCCTAGCTTTTTCTTTAATAGCTCACTTTGGCCCAATTACCCATGCAGTTATCAAAACATGCTTTTACTTTATGTTCAGAACCAACTATAGGTTATTCTATTTATTGAAAATGGTCTCACAATTCACCTATAATTGGGAGAAGATTTAGATGATACACATCAAAATCACATAAATTGCTTCATAAATTTTTCTAGTACAGATATTCAATCTATATTCATAACATTTCAACATGTACTCTAAGTTCAGAAAATATCTTTCCCACCAGAGAATTTTTATAATTTCTAAATTGGTTTGTATTCTACGATGGGAAAGATGAATTTCAAGAGCTAGCAGTTTTGATGACCATAGTTAAATGATTTTAGAAATACTGAATAAACCTGCAAAAGGCAATATTAAAGATTTTTTAAATAATATGATTACTGGAAATAAACATTTATTTTGGTCTATGTTACTTACTTTATTCAAGGCATTTAATCTTTCACAATAATTTGCATGCCAATTAAATATATAGAATACCCAATCTCCTAAACTACTACAGATACACAGGGAATCATAGCACAAAATGAGTAAGAGAAGACACCACTGCATTGTTGAGAGTTGATATCTTATCCTGGGAAATACTGTGTCCCCCCCATCCCGTGCCCCAGGGTAAATATAATAAAGTCTCTATTCCAGACTTCATTTTTCCAAATGTCCAGTTATTTGTTCAATAAATAAACACTGAGCACTTATTTTGTACTTGGCTGAGTGGAGGGACGTGGTTATTTGTCTCAAGGCAATCACCAGTGTCAGAGAAAATACACACACAGGAAGACCAGTCAGCAATAAAATGATGCAAGACATCACGTGAAGTGTCCTGATACAGTTACAAAAGCTGTTGATATTTCAAAGGCTAGAAAGCTCCTTCCATCCAGGGAATCAGGAAAGTACTTTTAAACCAACTCTAGGCATACACTCTCAGTAGGATTTCAAGAGCCCTGAGGAGCATTTAAGTTAAGGGAATGAAAATGCAAAGGCGAGACATGGGAAAATACATATATGAAAATATGAGAGATGAGAGTAGATAAGAAGTCTAGAGCTTAATCCCTAGAGGGCCTTAAATGATATGCTTTTAACAACAGATTTTATTTGAAATGAAATATAGGATTGTCGAACAAGTATGTCGAATGCTGGGAGCTGCCTTCAGGAGGAACACAGAACCAATGTTTCTGGACAAATTCTTCCCCACGGTGCCTAGAAGATTGGGTCAAGAGTACATTCCTATACCTATGACGTGCCAAACATACTAGACTCTTGAGAGGCAATGCTTATATTCTAATGATGGATAAAGACATTAATGAGTAGATAAACATAAGTAAACAATTTAATAAAGAGGTGAGACACAGTCTTAACATTTTAACTGAAAAAATTCTATGAAGCTTTCAGCTCAGAGTTTGGCATGAAGTCAACACATTGCTACAAAAATTTCTAAGTCAATTTACTTGGGTACAAACGATCTATCCTTTCCTTAAGTTTGTTGTTTCATTACCCAGATCTGGAAAAATAGTTCTTTGAATACTGTGAAGATGATACATGAAGATAGAAATTCTAACATATAAAGATAGAAAGCAAACTCTGTATGAATGGCACTCAAGGAAATACTCAGTCCTACCTTTTCAGCCAAAACAACAACAAAAAGTGAATGATCTTTTTGTCATCAAAGAGAAGAAGCAGTCAGCTGATTTTACTCCTCTGCCACACTTCCACAAGATGCTGCATCAGACACAGCATAGTATTGTCTGCCTTTCTTTGATGGGAATGATTTCCAGGAAGTGGAGTCGTTGGCATGAACTGAAGAAATTTTCAAATGACAATCAACAAATATTTTTCTCAAATATGGCATTGCCTCTGAAGCCTGTTGACAGTTATCATCTGTCATTTGCCTCATCTCATCTGTGTCCAGGTTGGACTACAATATGCTGAGAGACAAAACTCTAGGCCCACGGAGCCACTCTGGTGTTTCTCGGGGAAGAAAGGATGGAGGCGGCCTCACAATGCTCTCGCTGTTCCAGGCTGTTACTGGGCAGAGGCATCTGAGATTTTTTACAGCAGGATACGGAAGTCTAGTAGAGTATCTGTGGTCTTGATAATGTTTTCCAGGGATTTGGGGCAAGCATTAGCTAGGGTAAAGTGCTAGTTTTATTGAACTTTGTTACACTTTGATTAAAAACCAAATATAGACTGAATGTAATGAGTGAAAACAGTTGAAGTCATTTCCCTGCAGGTAGACTATTTATTAGCTGAGACTTTAGAAAGAGACCATATTGGGACAGAAAAAAAAAAGTAAATGTGGATGAAGTAACAGAATCAAAACATCAAGATATTTGTGTATTAGTGGTTCTTTATTTTTTTTTATTAGTGGTTCTTTAATTTCAAGATGCACAACAATCACCCCAGAGACACAAATGCAACAGCCCAAGTAATGAGTCACTCAGGAATCTGTACTTTAACAATCACCCCTACAAACTTAGCCATCACCTCCCAACTTCTTGTATAGGAGGTCTCCAAAACATACTCAGAACTTCTAATACATACATAGGGAAAAAATAGTTTAGGGAATTATAGTATAAACATGATGGTTCTTATTTCAAAATAGTAGGGTTATAGAAAATTGTCATTTGGTATATATCCTTCTATATTTTTATATATCTTTGAATTTTTTTCAACGGTCATTTGTCATCTGAAAACTTAAAAAAATTAAGCTACCTGGGTAAAAGGTAAATTTAAAAAAATTGAGCTACCTGGGTAGCTCAGTCTACCTTCAGCTCAGGTCATGATCTCAGGGTCCTGGGATCAAGCCCTGCGTCAGGCTCCCTGTTTAGCAGGGAGTCTGCTTCTCCCCCTCTCTCTACTCTCCCCCCGCTCGTGCTCACTCTCTCTAGCTCTCTCTGTCAAATAAATAAATAAAACTTTTATAAAAAATTAATAAAATAATTTATAAAGTGAAAGTGGTTTTTTTGCCAACACATAAACTTTTACATTGGGAACACAGAGTGATTACCTTAACATGAATAGAAAACTAAGTTTTTCCACATTTTTTGTCAATAGCAACTATATCTTATCCTTCTCTGTATTCCAAAATTTTGTCTAGTGTAGGACATGATTAAATATTTGAAGGTGCCAGAAGAAGATGCATGTATGGCTGGATGAAGGAAAAAAAAATTTTTTTGATGACTAGATGAAGGAATGGATGGATGAATGAAAAGGAGCAATAGATACAGAAAAGGAATGTGTTAACAAATATAGGAAGAAGGACCAATAGCCACCAAGAGGGCTTGATGGAGAACCATTTATGTGCACAATTCTGGAAGAAAGGTAGTAGAAAACTCCAGTAGAGATGGAAGGCTTGGTCTTTAGAGGCTATAGAACCTATGGAGGAGTCATAAACAGAAATTCCATCAGGCACAGATCTAGGAACTGATCTGGTTCCACCGAATATGGGAGTCTCGCATGACAGAGGAGTGAGAACATGCCGACAGCAAAGCTAACCGCCTTCCATAGCATCCATGACAGTATGTCTGAAGGATGAATGAATTTTCCATTGTGACACTCTAGTGGAGTGTAACTTTCTGGCTTACTCATATTCTTTGGGAATGGTTAAGAGTCATAAGAGTCTTATCCTCACTTAACTTTCATCAACCATTAAGGAAATTGCTATAATAATAGCAATTATAATATATATTTATATATTTATAAATATATATTTATTTTATATTTTAATAAATATATTTTATATTTATTTCTTTATAAATATATATTTATATTATATTATAATATATTTATAATAATAAATATAAGAATTTTCTGTCATGTTCAGCTACCATTCACTCTATCTGGGAACATCAGAGGAGCATTTTACCTATTAGAACTATAGAACTCCATCTCTAAATGGAGGGCTAGACGATGTCAGATAATTTTTGTGAATTTTTAGGAGGCTGAGCCTCATGAGTAATTGAAATGTTTCACAAGCACTTCAGGTGACTGGAAGGTTATGGGTTGATAAGTAATAAAAAGGATGACTCTTCAGTCTACTTTGAGCTCTCAAATTACATGCTTTTTCCTTCTCTGGGAGGAAACTAGTTGTGCCAAGGAATGTAAGAAACTCAGTTTACACATTTCCACGTGAAGTTACCATTTAGCCAGAAATCAGAGATGATTTCTCAACGAATTGGCAATCATCCCGGATAGTTTAAAAACACTCTGGAACATTCATCTGCAACTTCTGATCTCCTTTAATTCTATGAAGCTGAAGAAGGTGAAACTAAGGTATAAGTCAGGTCACACACAGAACGAGGAGCAACTAAACTCCTTGAGAGATTTTCAGATCCTGGAGAATTTTCAGAAAGATCACAGGTATTTTTAAAACATTTGAAAGATTAAATTTTCAGAGTTGTTTCATCACAATGAACCACTGTTTCAAATGCATATTTTTCATACCTTTCATCATTTTGATAGTGAATTTTGTGGATCAACCTCACTATGCTAGGGGTGCTCAGATTAAACATTATTTCCTAGAGGCTCTATAGGGAGGGCATTTCCAGGTGAGACTGCCATTTGAATCAGTGGATGGGCATCACTGAATTCATTAAGGGCCTGATCAGAACAAAAGGCCAAGGAAGGAAGAATTCACCCCTAGTGCTCCTTGCTTGCCTGCTTGAGCTGGAGCATCAATCTTTTTCCTGCTTTTAGATTGGGATTTATACCACTGGGATTTATACCACTGGTTTCCCTGGTTCTGAGGCTTTCAGACTTGCACTAAAATTACATCACTGGCTTTCCTGGGTCTCTGACTTGTAGACACAGGATCCTGGAACTTCTCAGCTTTCCTAATCACATGAGCCAATTTCTCATAAAGAATGAATGAGTGAGTGAGTGAGTGAGTGAATGAACAACCTAGTGGTTCCGTTTCTCTGGAGAAACTTCACTGTCATCATCCATCATTACCTCTTAGAATCCCCACCTCCCCCGTCCACTTGGCAAGTCTCTACATATATACTTTAAGACTTAATTTGAGGTTCAACATCTCCCTGAATGCTGGGGAAAGAAAGCTTGGTCGTTCCATTCCCTAAATTCCCACAGTCCTTTACAAATGCCTTCACCAGAGCACCTGCTATGTTTTATTATACCTACTGATTTAAATATCACATCTCCCAACTACTTAGCATGAAAAAGAAGAAAAAAAGAAAGGTAAGACAAGGGTAGAAGAAACAAAAGGACACTGCCAGGAACATCCCAAGATGGCATGACACTTACTTACTTCAGTTATAAATATTGAAAAGGCTGAGAGACCAACCAAGGCACCATTCAAGATCAAGTATTTAATAAATACTTTGATGATGTTGATAAGGATCAAAACACTTCCCACACTTTTCTTTGTTTGCTTTGAACACAAGAAATGCAGAGAAAGAATAAAATATCTTTGGTCAAAAACAATTTAGCATATTTGAAATCACTTACTTCAAAGTGTGGACCTCATAAGGAGAATTTAAAATAAATGCTTTAAAATGGTATCATTTTAGGATTTGGGAACTACATCCTGATTATTGAATCTTCCCCAGTTGCCTCTTGATTTCAGTGCCCTTTCCTAGTTTTTCTGAGAGCAAAAAAGGATGCACCTCAGTATATCCAAAAGCAAAAAAATAACTGAAAAACAACAGGGTGGAAGTCTCGGTAGGAGCAAAATCCCTGAGCTGTGGCCCTGTCTGAAGAGAATAAAGTCAGGGAGTAATCCAGTCAAGGACCTGCCTAAGAAATGGGTCGGGTTCTGCATCGTCAAGATCATGGAATCTGCAGCAGAGTAAAAGTGGACGCCAAATGGAGACTTACACACTGAACAGGCAGGATAATGAGAAGTCAGTGGAGAATTCCACAACCAAGGCCTCCAGTATTTTCTGTCAATGGGTCAAAGTAAAAAGACCATTTCAGAGGCTGTTTGCAAATGAGAACACAGAGCACAAAGAAACCTTTAGGTGCCCTGGAAGAAAGTTCCTGTTACGCTCCTTCTTCTAAACATGGGCTGGCTAAACCACTGTAAAAGAACAGGAATGGGACCCAAAACCTGTAATTTAATCATTACCTGAGAAAGAGGCTTACCCCTCCACCCCCGTTTTCTGATACCAATACCCATAGCTATTTGATAGTGTTTAACACCCTCTGACTCAGAGAATAACACTTCTGTGGAGAAGTGAGTCCTTGAACTTGAGGAGGCAAAGCACAGTAAAGAAAGATGAGAAGGTACGTACTGCCCCCCATTCATCTCTACAAACTCAAGCATTTATTGTGCAGTGTGGTATGGGTGACGGGTTGAGTGAGGTGTTTCCACACACTTCACCTCCTTATGTCATCCATTGCACAGATGGGGGAAATGAAGACCCGGAGATTTATTTACTTGTCTAAGTTGACAGAGCCAATAAGGAAAATTTCTAGGATTCAAACTCACATATAAAAGCTACAAAACTCATCAACCCAGTCTGAAAGAAGCAGCTAAACTCACATCCATTTTGTATTCACATAAAATGAACCCTTGGTTAAATTTTATTAGCATTTCCTTCATTCAGCACTACCTACATATAACATCATAAACTTTAAGCCTGCTGGAAAATGTAATAAGGAGGAGAAGTTTTATCACATTTTAAATATTAAAAAGGAAGAAAAAAATTACTTTGATTTTTGATAGGTGATGAATTTGCTGCAAGTCAAAATCCTGCCACAGGATTAGGAATTGATTTAGTCTTTCAAAATATCTGACCTTCAGTTAACTCATAAAGGTAAGCAAAAAATTAAGTAGGAATGCCACAACACTTCAAAGCATGTTATAAAAACGGAACCAAGTATGGTGCCTTGGCAAAATACCTACTTGTATAGAGAACTAAAATATGAACTTATATATTTTTTAGTTTTATCTTCATCCCTACTGTATTCAAACCATGCTGGCCTTATTTCTGTCCCACGAGTACATCAAGTTCATTCCCACTTGAGTCATCTCATTTATTGCACTTTTGTCTGTCCTGTCTCAACTTAAATGCTACATCTCAACTTCAATGTTACTTCCTCAAAGATACTTTTACTGAACATCTTAGCTAAAATAGCACCCTCTCCCTACCCATCCAAACTCTATAAGCATATGAAATTAAATTATTCAATTATTCTTTTAAAGATTTTATTTATTTATTTGACAAAGAGAGAGAGAGATCAGATCACAAGTAGGCAGAGAGGCAGGCGGAGAGAGAGGAGGAAGCAGGCTTCCTGCTGACCAGAGAGCCCAATGCGGGCCTCGATCCCAGGACCCTGAGATCATGACCTGAGCCGAAGGCAGAGGCTTTAACCCACTGAGCCACTCAGGCGCCCTTATTCAATTATTTTTATGTGTCAATTTTCTTTTTCCTGGCACTAACCTGTGAGCTCCATGAAGGAGTGTATTTATTTCTATATGATCAGAATCTGGAACCACGCATGACACATATTCATGAACTGACTGACAAAATATTAAAGTTGTCATTTGCAAGAGGATTCTATTTCTGCTGTCCTGTGATAACTAAAGGTTCTGGAAGCCTTTAAACACATTATAAGTGGTTTCCTATTATCTTACTTTTACATATAAACAGGACTAAAAGCGATCAGAGAGAGGCCATATATATCTGAGGAAATAGTCAAGTGTGAAAGTCCTTTTGTAGTTAAAAATAAATTATAGTTTTCATCTTATGTCTTCTGTTACACCATTAAAGAACAGAGCATTGTGTAGGTTGATAAAACAATGAAAAGCAGCAAGTCAAATCAAGGAGAGAAACAAAACTGGATCTGGTTTAGCACTAAGTTTGGGATCTTGGATGAAGCAAGCAAGGCAAATAAAAATTAAAATCAGAAACATGGGAACTACAGCTCAAGTTTATCAAATCAAGATTAGATACACAGAGGTGTGAGTCAAACCCACACTCAGGTCCAGAAAGGCAAACACCCATGGGCATAATGGGCAGAAACACATAAGAATGATTTCACTAGGTAGGGTTCCTGCCATAACCTAAGGCTAGCATACATGTTTAAAGCCAGTTTTTCAATTTGAAGTAGCTACTGCCTCTCCTCACCATCTCACTACCTCTTCCCTATCCACTCTGCCTATTCTAAATTTATTCATCCTTCCTTTTCCATTTTTATTCAAGTCCTATCTTTGATATTAAACATTCAGTAAATCCAGCCCCTAGAACTTTTTCCTTTCTGAATACCTATTACTATGTCTATAATGAGGACCATCATGATGCTATTTAAGTATTCTCTAAATAAGAAACTCCCTGGATTTTTTCCAAAAAAGCTTCTGGTGATAGGAATGATTTCTTTTCTGTATCTTCCTATTGGGATGCAACAAAGAAATGTTGATGAGAGAATTCACTCACATTTCCTATAAGCAAAAGTATTCCTACTATCTATAAGTGTGCACAAAAATCATGGAACTCTTCCTGTCTTTGGAAATGCCAAGGACAGGTGGGTTCAAGGTAGCAACACTTTGAACTCAAGTAGATCAAAATGTACCAAAAAGAATGCTAACTCTGCAAGGCCTTCAAACACTGGGAAGTGAGAGAAGTGTCATTGTAAAGAGAAGAAAGAAAGAAAAAAAGGTTCGCAATTGTAAGATAACTAAAAAAAGTCTTTAAGAGTTTAATGTGAAAGTGGGTGGAAAAGGAAGTTGAATGAAAGTTTTAAATACAGATCAGATATTTACTATGATTGGAAACTAGGTAAGATATTAACACATGGAAAGGAAGTAATTCGTGATATTACAGAGGATATTAAAGTCTAGTAGGAAAGAACAGCAAATGAAAGAAGAAATCACATTTTTAAAATAGGATAGTTAACTTTATCAATTATCCAGTTTTAGTTCTTACACCTACTTGCATTTGGCTATTAAAGTGAAAGAGAAAACTTTACAATGCATGGAATCAAGTGAAGAAAGTTAGCAAGAGAAGGCAAGAACATGTTGCTTTCATAGCAAGCCATGTGTTGCTCTCAATAAAGATGATGTATGACTAACCTGGAATCAATATGAATGCAGATAAAACTTACTCTTTTCACTGGGTTATTCTATAACTGATACATACCTTGCTGAATATTTATCATTTGAATGCAGAATACTGTTTTGCCAGTGCTCAACGTAGAAACGATAAATATAAACATTGCCTCCCTCGCTATTTTTCTCTTATTCTTGTTCTGGCTTTTTCAGGATGAGGATAAATGAATAGTAAAGACCTACCTCACAGTTCACGAAACATGGTAAAGGAAGCATAAATCCCCAAGATAGCATTGCTAACAATCTCTAAAAGAAGTAAATGGCCCATGGATCCTTTAAATGTTCCAAGTACAGCAGTTGAATGAATATGAGTCATACATTAAGTGGGATCATTTGGAAGGATGAATGGATCTTTAAGGTGAAAGGGTTTCTTGTCCAAAGCTGACAGACAGAGGTATGCAAATATCTTTGCCTTTCCCATTTCACAACATGAATAGAGCCGTGAATGTGTCACAGCTCATTTCAATGTGGCCCCCAGCCGTTTACAAAATGAAATCCTCAAAATCAACCCTCTTCTCAAGGGTCGTGAAGCAAATTGACTTTGCATTTGTGGTCTCAGTAAAGCCAGAGCTTTTTTTTTTTTTTTTTTTTTTTTTTTGGTAGTTATTTCAGTAGCAGAATTGGAGGCAAGAGAAATATAAAACTGAATCAATATCAAACACTACAAATGCTTTTTCTTGAACAAAGATGGAGCCATCGCTTCCACCATCCCAGACTCCTTCTTTTCCCTCTCTACAAACAGCATCTAAGGAATCTCCAAGTCCTGCATCTTTCACACCTCCACATTACCCTTGAAACTTACTTACCTCTTTCACTGCTGTCGTTGCCCTGCTTCATAGGACAGTCTCTGTGTCCCAAGACACTTAGTTGTTTTTCCTGTCTCAAGACTTGCTCCTTCTTGAATATTTTCCCCCATATATCTGCACTATAATATTTTTGCCCTCTGATCATTTCACTCTACAGTCCAAAAACTCTTTTAAGGGTTTCCTACTGTCTTGTGGAAAGTCCAGGTTCCCCAACATGGCATTAAAAAGGCCCTTAAAATCGTAATCCTAATTACTCTTCAAATTCACATCTACCATTAGTACTCTGTCATAATCAGTCCAAGATTATTGCAAATGCTTTGGTTATCCTTCTTGTCCTCTCCCTTCTCCCTCTTCACCCTACTCCATATCAGTCTTTCAAAAGATCCCAACTTAGAATTTCCAACAGAGCCAGGTAATGTCTGTCTTGTTCACTGTGGCATGTTCAACACTCAGTAGCACCTGGGTCAGTACATTTCGTTGAACTGAACTAAGCTATGCGGAGCCAAGACAGATAAACTCGGATTCTGGGATTTTAAGGCAAAGATCAGAGAAGGGAAAAAAATAATTTTAAATCTCTACAGTGACCCTGTCTGAAGCATCGGATTTTACCCATATTTGAAGCATCTCTGCACAGTTCAAAACATACACTTCTGATGTCTTCCCTGACACCTCGATACAAGGTAATTTTTCCTTCCTCTGAACCATGATGAATATACTTTACATGGCATTCAGCTTCTCCAGGATCATTTCAAGTCATGTCAGGTCACTTGTGAAGCATTTATTTGATCAACCAAACAAGAAGAAAGTCATCTTGGATTTGTTTTTATCTGAGGCCATGACTTACGTGACAAACCTGAGTCTGACTGACCTCCCGCTCTCTGAGAACAATGTCATACTCTCTGTGAGGAATGTAAACTTATTGTGGAATTCTGAAAGTGTTTCTCAATTCTTGCTGCATATTCAAATTAGGTAGGAAGCTCTGAGCCCCTTGCCAGACTAATTGAATTCAAATCCTTAAGTATGGGATCTAGACTTCTGTATTTTTTCAAAAGACCTCAAGAATTCTATGAAGTCTGCAAACCATTGGTTAGAGTGATGGGTCAGTAAAGTATTTGTAAAAAGGGTCAAATAGTAAATATTTTAGGCCATATGGTATCTGTTACAACTACTCAAGCATACTGTTACAGCTTATGTGCATAGACAATACACAAACTAATGGTAGTATACACGTTCCAATAAAACTTACTTTACAAAAACATGCTGTGGATTGGATTTATCATACAGGTCATAGTTATCAATCTCTGAAGTAGAAAATTCTATAGCTTCTCCCCAGCTCAATGACTATTTTATTATTTTATTTCCCATTTTGTTACTGGTAAGACACATGCTTGTTTCATTAAAAAAAATAGCCAAAAATAAAGCCCACTAAAATTTGACAGAGAACTTTTGTAATTTGATGAAGAGCCATCATGGAGAACGTTCTACTTATATATTTGTAATTTATGGAAATATGCGAAACTATCATACATTTTTATAGCGTCTTTCATTCAAAGTGACTACACACTCTTTACACTTACCCTAATTATTTATTGGGAAAGAAAATTAAAAGGAATATTTGTGTTCTCACCTTTATTTATGCATTCCAAATGACGACAGTAAAACACAGCTGTTGCTGGGGTGGAGATGGCAGTGAAAGCTCAAGCAGAACCGAAACAGCCTATTACCTGCAAAATCATGTCCATACAGACGTCTCAGAAGACTGATTGCAGCAACACCAATGGACTGTGACTACATTGTTGTATTACAGCCCAGGTTCATAAAGTTTTATAGTGTGAATGAGGAAAAACATGAAATAATGCTGCAGATGGGATACACAGAAATTCTATTTGCCTACACACTTTTACATTCTTTAAGAGAGAAATCTGAGATTGGTTTCTAGGACTGAAATTTTAATAATGACTGCTAATGATCTGCACAGGTTGCAAAGAGGTCAACCGAAGGAGCCATCATATAAAATAATCACTTTGTATACTTATTTTGATGATAACCAGTTGTTTGCAACTTTGAAAACTGTACAATAATGCTCAATGAGGTCAGATATCATCTGATTTCTTTCTGTAAGGACCAGAACAAACACTACTCCACTGAACACAATTTGACATAAGTATTCTGTAAAGACAGGTGGCCAATGGACTCCTTTTAAAGAAGCAACTTTAAAGTGATATATATCCAAGTGTAGACCACAACAACTTCTTATGACAGATTCCTGAGTCTCACCCAGATCTGAGAGACTGTCAAGTGATTCCCTAGCGAATATTGTACATCAAAATTTAAGAGTCACAGCTTTCAGAGACAGTTTACAAAGAAACTCAAACACCTGAATTCTAATTCTTGATCCTTTATACTAACTATCCGAGGGAAGGTAGACAAGTCATTTAACTTTCTAGGTATCTATCTTATTTCTGAGAATCTTATGACTTCTACCTTATGATTTTATAGAACATAGATAGGCCTGTATTAATACCCAGTATGAGTTGTAGTTAACAATGAGTTAACTCTGAGTGTCTGGGGAGGAAACTAAGTGTCTGGGGAGGAAACTAAGAAAGAATGAAAGTTCACTTGTTTCAGGTTTTGATTTGTGTTTTAGCTTTTCAAGACGTTGAACCATTTCACTTTCCCCTTTTCTATCTCTTAAAATACTTCAGAAGTGTATGTTATGTAAATACTCAAATGTATTTACTTATGTAAATATTCAATACTTTCAAGTGCAGTTATATAATACTAAGTATATTCTTACAAAATACGTAGGCTGATATTTGTTAATGTACACCACACGGAGTTAAATTACCTTATAGCCCAACCACCGCATAAAGTTTCATTCAAGGAAATACCAATTAAAAGAAAAATAAGAATAATTTAAAAGCAGTGAAAATGGTCTCTTGGAATGGCAAATTTTATGAAATTCATATTTTATCTATCAAACCTACAGTAAGTGATACTTAGCAACTTCATAACCACTTCTCGACTGCAATGTTTTTTCTCATCAATTTGGATTTATTATTCAGAGAAGTTATAATAGCAGATACAATATGAAATAAATACTTCTCCCTTAAAAACAGGAGATAAACACTAACAATTTGATATCTTTCTGGTTCCATGAGAATGTCAGATTTGAATTCTTACAATGACAACTGCTACTTACTTTAAATCACTTCTTCTGGGAGATTACCTTTGTAATTTTAAGAAATATACTCAAGCTATTTTTTTTCTTTAGTTATTGGACTGAGACACTATCCATTTATCATTCCCTAGTACAGAAAATAGGTAGATGGGAATTCCTAAACTTTCTTCTCACAATCTATTGATTTTCATTTATTATTTCCACATTTTCAAGGTTTATAAATTTGTATTCAGTTTTTTGACCATAATTCTTTTACTTGGCATTAGTTTTGTGTTAAACAGACTCAGTGCTCACTACCAGCCCACTTATAACTCACCTTCATCATTATTAAGCCCTTCACTTTTGTCATCTCTGGACTTCATTATCAAACATATAAGATGTGTTCTTTTAATCAATTGGAATATAGACCTGCCTTGAAATTTATAGTCCTGGTGATATGAAACAACAGGAGAAACAAAGAACTAGAGACACTTTATTGAACAATGAATAGTGCCTGAAGGGAGCCAAGAGCACTAATCAGTATCTACCTTAACAGAAAGTTTCCTTCCCTTCTACCCCTGCAACTGCTATCAATGCAGTGGAGGTAGCTAAGGAGTTGGAGAAGGTTCACAAGTGATGTAATTCAATGGGTTTTAGAGAAGATCAAGATGTTTTAAGAGATAGGGAAAGGGAAAAAAAATGACACCATGAAATGAAGAAAAGTAAGCATGGCACCAGATTACTTAAGAGCAACACTGGATACTAAAAGATAGTGAGACCAAGCATCCAAGATTGAGAGGAAAAATAATTTTCTATCCAGAATACTCCATACAGCTAAATCATCAGTCAAGCGTACAGCGAAAATAAAAACATTTTCACATAAACAAATAGCATTTAACCGCGGCCAAATACCCTAGTAATAATATAAAACAAGAAAGCATTAAGCAGACCTTTGGATGCTGATATAGTCCTTCCTACCAAGCAAGTGAAATAAAAAGCAGCAAGCATCCAGTTCATAGTGTTTATGATCTTGAGGTCTGTCCACTATGGCAGGGTGTACTGACCATAGAAGTTTGGGCACAATTTGGTCTACAAACACCCTCATTTATACCTCATCTATTTTTGCAATATTGTTTACCAGTTCAGTATAAATCAAAGCAAAAGTACTTTGAGCCAAATCTAAGTAATCTTTCTCTCTAGTCTTAACCCTAGATAAGCCCTATGATGTGGCCTAACTCAGAAAACCTCAAAATATTAGCTTCCTTTCCAGAAAGCAAAAGAATATTTCCAACAAAATGAAGGAATAAGCCAAGAAATAGGAAGAAATAAGATTCAAGAAATGGGATATCTAACAAAGGAAAAAAATTAAGGCAAACAACAAGGTGACATTTGTGCATTGCTTCTAGAGAGGAATTCTTCCAGACTGGGGCAGATGGGTAGAGATCTGGGAGAGGGGGTTTTCCAAGAAAGTGAGATGGAACTGATAGATTATTTAATAAGTTGGAGTGTTTAGGAATATGATCATTAGTGTTTATTAGATTGCATTGGAAAATTTGGAGAAAAATTTTGATCATAGGTATATACAAAACCAAGTAAATGGAAGAATTAGATAATCATTAAAGGAAAAATGAATGGGATGAGCAGAAGTGAAAAGCTTGATTACTACAAAAGTTATGACACCTGAACATCTTAATAAGTAGCAGACAGATACTGCCTAAAACTGGTGTTTCCTTTTTTTTTTTCAGATTTTATTTAACGACTTACAGAAAGAGAGAGAGAGTGTGTAAATGAGAGTTGAGGGAGAGGGAGAAAGAGAATCTCAAGCAGATTCCACCCCGAGCAGAGCCAGATCCAGGGCTGGATCTCACCACCCTGAGGTCCTGACCTAAGCGGAAATCAAGAGTTGACACTTAACCTACTGAGCCACACAGGTGCCCCTACATGTAAGCACTTTAAAACAATAGTTTATGTTCACAATATCACTTTGATTTTTTAAAAAAATATATTAATTTTAAAATGCTGTATAGAAGATAATGTCATTAAAAATATTTCTTAAATCACAAAGTGCTTGGCTTCAGCCTAAGTGCTCTAGAGAGCAGAGCTCATAGCAAAGATTGAGGGGAAAATGCTTTACAGTGGGGCCATGGAAGCCAGCAAGGGAGGTGTGGGTTTGGAAAAGAAGGAAAGGAGGCAGGCAGAGACATCAACCGGTGTGATCAATACAGTGCCCTACCAGCAACCAGTTCACCATGAGCCACAGAGAGACAAAATGTCAACTATTCTCACCGTACATCTTCTGAAAAGGCTACAAGAAGGCACTTCAGAGTCTAACCTTATATTGCACCACCTCCCCTTCCTGTTCCACTCCCTGGGACTCATTTCTGATGCCTAACATCACACTTTCAAATACACAACTTGCACTTAAGCTGTTATTTCATGTTCTGTGTTTTTGTTTGTTTGTTTTGTTTTGTTTTTTGTTTTTTTTTTAGGGCTAAGAAACTCACCAAAATATAGAAAAGGTAACAATAAAAAACAACGGGTCATCCAATAAATAAGCTAGAGTTCAAACTAGAGGTTATAGATGTGGTCCAGCAAAGCAAGAGGAATACTAGTTCCAAGGCTTTGTTGGAGACAATTTCCCATAAACTTCTTGAATTACTGCATATTCTAAATCTTTGAATAAAGGGCATGCTTGAATATGGAAGCTACAGATGGTGTATTCCACCAAAGAGATTTAGGGACATTCCACGAGAGTAAAGATAAAGGACTTTTCTTTCCTTCCTGGAGATACTTGCTTATATTCTGGGACTGTAGATCTTGATCACATGCCTTTCTTTGCTACCCTGGAAGAGATTTTGTTACATTCCAAGTTAAGTAGTAACCTCTCTCCAGGATGGAAAATGGGGGTATCAGCAACTGTCCCTATGAAAGCTCAGAGTCTCCTTAGTTTGGGGTTCTTCTCAAGTGTTGCAACCCACTATATATACAGATAACTCTCTGCAATTTATCATCTTCCCCTGTGGGAATTAGAACATGAGAAGCTGGTGCATGTTATTGCTGTAGCTGCTACTTTTTTCTATAAGCAAAAAAAGAAAAAAAAAAGATTTCTCTGACCCAGAGAACTTGTGTGTGTGTGTGTGTGTGTGTGTGTGTGTGTGTGTGTGTGTGTAAACTGTGGCACACTAACTTATTAATTTGCAAAAAGAGGAAAATAGCAGACCCTTCAGTTTCTGACCTACCAGATTGTTGGCATCCCTCTTCTTATGCTTAAATAGATTCACTTCTCCTACTTAACAGAAATATTTTAACTCCAGAAAGTTTTTCCTTAGATAGAAAGAAAACCTACTCAATTGAAGGCTAATCTCTAGGCCTGACTCTTGCTGACAGCTGATGTATTTATTGACAAGAAGTAGACTTCTCCAGGACCGATAATTGAATAGTTTTGTGACTGAAGTGATATAATGTGAAGAGCATGGTCTTTTAAGTTATATATTCACATATTTGAAATATATTTCCAGCATGAAATAGCTGTGTAAGCTCAAACACTTCGCTTAACTTCTCTGAGCCCCAGTGTCCTAGCAGGTAAAATGTATTATGGAATTATAGAAAGGATAAAAAAATTTCATGTGTGTAGAGCAACTGGTAATTTCCAGGCAGTCAGTATTTTAAAAATGTTAACTTTTTTCCCTTTGAGAAGTGCCAATAGGTTTTTAAAGTCAAACTGTATATTCCATGAATTCTTTGGTATTTTAAATTATTCACAAAAATTCAAGAGAATTATTAAATACTGGTCATAAAGAATCTCTTAGACTTATCATTGGTATAACCATTTGAGTACGATGGAGAGTGATTTTTTTGTTGTTGTTTTGTACTTCTTTAATTTTGGTTTTGATTTTAGTTTTCTTCTATAGACAGAGTAAGCAAAATGTAGAGGAAGCTAAATTCCTTGGAAAAGGAAAACACGTATTAATATGAATGATATATTTTCTGCAGTTATATATTTATTTTAAAAATATAAAAAACTTTTGGATAATAGAATTAAAAGTGTTGGAGAGGATGTGGAGAAAGGGGAACCCTCTTACACTGTTGGTGGGAATGCAAGTTGTTGCAGCCACTT
Organism: Ailurus styani; assembly: GCA_002007465.1. Taxonomy (NCBI): domain Eukaryota; kingdom Metazoa; phylum Chordata; class Mammalia; order Carnivora; family Ailuridae; genus Ailurus; species Ailurus styani. The sequence continues at coordinate 6,119,609 of LNAC01000010.1, read as the reverse complement.
TGGAAAACAGTGTGAAGATTCCTCAAAAAATTAAAAATAGAGCTACCCTATGACACTGCAATTGCACTACTGGGTATTTACCCCAAAGATACAGATGTAGTGAAAAGAAGGGCCATATGTACCCCAATGTTCATAGCAGCAATGTCCACAATTGCCAAACTGTGGAAAGAGCTGCGATGCTCTTCAACAGACGAATGGATAAAGAAGATATGGTCCATATATACAATGGAATATCATGCAGCCATCAGAAAGGATGAATACCCAACTTTTGTATCAACATGGATGGGTCTGGAGAAGATTATGCTGAGTGAAATAAGTCATGCAGAGAAAGTCAATTCTCATATGGTTTTACTTACTTGTGGAACATAAGGAATAACATGGAGGACATTAGGAGAAGGAAGGGAAAATTGAAGGGGGGTAAATCAGAGGAGGAAATGAACCATGAGAGACTGTGGACTCTGAGAAACAAACTGAGGGTTATGGAGGGGAGGGGGGTGGGGGGAATGGGTGAGCCTGGTGGTAGGTATTAAGGAGGACACGTATTACATGGAGCACTGGGTGTGGTGCATAAACAATGAATCTTGGAACACTGAAAAAATAAAGTAAAAAAAAATCACACACACACAAAGAATTAAAAGTAGTATCCACACAAACAATTTTCCATGTACCATGAACTCAGCTGCCACCTCCTTTCTGATACTGCAACTGTTCCTTAGAGAAGGATAAACCAATAGTTAAATAAAGATAGAAGATGCTTTCAAAAGTTACATGTGCATTAGTACTATATATAATTAACAGATTTTTCAGCTTACTAGACTCTTATGAACTTGCACACTTTAGGAAAGTATGTTAATCAACTCATACCAGCCTTTTCATCTTAAGTATTTTTAATTCTTCTAAAATGATATTATTTTCGTAAAGTATGAGAATTATTTTTCATTCTGCCACAGGAAAGACAGTATGAGCAAAACTTTTCCAACACAATAAAGCAATCAGTATTAGAATAAATTAAGCTATAGAAAGCATCTAATTTATGAATTAAAACTCTGGATCAAAGAAAAAGTTTCTTTAAAGAAAACATTCCTTATTTTTATTCTATTGTTACTGTATAATAATTTAGAAGCCTATTACTATTGTTTTTAATTAATGTAAAACTTAACCTCTTTTTGTTAAAACTACAATTACCTAATATGAACTCAGGAGAGTTCCCAGCATTGACTTGACATCATTATAGATTGGAAGGGGAAAAAAGACAACAACAACAACAATGAATTCTTGATTTATTCCCAGAAAACAGTAAAGCTTTTTCATTAATTCAAATGCTATCAATGATGTAATTCTGTATATGATTTTTTTTCAGTTAAATTTATTATCTGAAGGGAAAGTGATAATGTTTATGGGCCATATTGGCTACGGAAACACATTTTTCATTAGAAATCAATTGTCTCCTCTGTTAGAATCTGTGGTTATAGATGAGCAAAACAAGTGTAAGCAAATTAGAAGCATGATCTAAAGCATGATTTGTGCCTCAGAATTATACCTTTTCCTTAATTGTTCAAGGATCTTCTGTCACGGGGAAGCAAACTTCTAGAATAGCTCCAGAAAATGTGTTTGCCACTGTATAGGTCTTTAGGGAAAATTAGAAAGCACCTTTCTGTGACTTTCTGGTAGCAATTGTTCATTATAACCAGAGAGAATGACAGTCTTTTCTTCAATCTAATGATCTTACATTTTATGAGATTTCAAGTCAATGGAATTATCTTTGATGCCAGATGTTACTTATGAAGCAATGGGTGATCTATCTTAATCACAGATTAGTCATCTATGAAAGTATGATATCTTTCCAATGATGTTCCCCATAATAAGAACTAAGACACTGAGAAATAAATGAAATCCAAGATAAATAGCCATCCTGGATCAGAAACTACATTCATTAACACATATGAGAAAAGGATGGGAAAAAACCACAGGCAAGACTATATGTGGTGTGTTCTAGCTGATTCCAATCCCCAGCAAGAAGCAGATATACCACATCCCTAATACATGAATTCGTGGATGCTTGGGTGTAAATTTCACTTAATTTACACAAAACCTTTAATATCCTATGACGTTATTGCCACAAAATAAGGCGATTCATTTAAAGTCTTTTTGCCTCCTTCATAGTGCGAAATTCATTTATTGACCCCACTTTAAACATTTTCCAAAGCAAAACATGAAATGGACAAAAAAGTAGCGGAAACACAAGCAGTCTCCAATTTATGAGGAATGGGGCCCAAGTTTATTTATACGTCAGTGATTTGGACACACTAGTATGTTCATTCTGCATACACAATGGTCTCATTCACAAACTGGCTCATAAAGCCCTAATTCCCAAATGAAGTTTCATAATTATTACCTTCTGCTTTTTTTTCTTCTTTTTTTAAGGAATTAGGGAGAGTAACCACTTCATTCTCTAAGTTTCCAGCATGTATCTGATCACTTCTAGAATACTTCCTCATACTGGTTCCCAGTTGTTTGTGTACATGCCATCTCTCCTTCTACAGTGAAATATCTTAAACAATATTCCAGGTCAGGTGAAACTGAAAAATACTTTTTGAACAAAAAAAGTTGCTAAATTGTTCAATCTCCAGAGAGGACTGCTCGTGGGAAAAAGAAACACAAGGCTGCAAAGGAAACCATAACAGAAGAAAGGGGAATTCAGGACCAGACACTCAGGCTCAACACCGAAGTTAAGCAGTGGATAGAGAAAGGTCAGTTCCATCCCCCTGATAAAGTGGTTAGTGTTTGGGAACTACACCTAGTAAAAAGGAGTTTCATATACTTCAGAACCCAACAGGCTGTTAACTATTCAGGCCTGTGTGGAGATCTGAACCTCAAAGCCTTTTTGTTTTGTTTTGTATTGTTTTGTTTTGTTTTGTTTTGTTTTGCTTTGATTTGTTTTTAAGTTACAGAGTAGACAAGGTTGTGTTTATCTATAAAGTTTAAGTTTTCAACCATGTTAGAAGCAAAGGGCCACCTAATATTTGAAAGCAGCACTGCCTTCTTTTGACTGAATAAGTACCTTGTTTGTTTGGACAACTTGAAAGAGGAAAGCTTCAGAAAGGAGGTGAGAGATTCTTCTATAGGGTCAAAAGTAGGTGCCAAATCACTGGGGCAGAGAGGAAGAGAGAGAAATGTAATAAAATTGTGGTGCCATACCTTAAATGATATTTTCTTATTCAACTAGTATTTGCTTTTATGATTCTACTTTTTTATTTTTAAAGGTTTATTTGAGAGAGAAAGAGACGGTGAGCTAGGGGAAAGGCAGAGGGAGAGAGAGAATTTCAAGACAATGACCCGCTGAGCCTGGTGCCCAGCATGGGGTTCGATCTCATGACCCTGAGATCATGACCTGAGCTGAAACCAAGAGTCAAATGCTTAACTGACTGAGCCACCAGGTACCCCGTAATTCTACTTTTCTACTTTTTAAATTAAATGTTGCTGTTTAAAAAACAAGTTAAATTTAAGAAAGGAGGAGTATTTGATCTGCAGAGATTCAGACTGAGAAAGTTATGGAATTTTAAAGACACTTTATTTGATGGCAGTAGGGATTTATTTTGATGCTTTGTGGCATTCTAGAACTCTCGGTTGTATTTTTCCCCCCTCCCTGGTGTATTTTCAATACTATCACTACATTTACATTTAACTGCCTGGGTGGGGACATTATAACTCTCATATGAAACAGTAACTAGAGATGATTTTCCTGCAGTCAGTCATTAGGGGCTTAAATTAGGGGTCAGAGGAAGGAAAATGAAGGTAAAAGTCTACGTGTACATGTAAGAAAGAAATGTTTGGAACAAAACATTTTGCAAGTGAGAGAGGACTTGGCAGTACGTAAAACAGCCCAACAGATTCCTTAAGAATGAATGATTACTAGCTTTCCCACACATGGCTGTGGTAACTGGTATTTTTATACCAACCTTCCCACTGAGAACATTTGGAGAAGCTAAATACAATATTTTAAAATGAGTTTGAAGACATTAGCAACTATCAAAGCAGAAGAATTTAGGATCCAAAGTCCCAGGGGAAAAAGAAGCACGAAGACTAGTATTTGTCATTGCTTTTCCCCAGTAAGTATGTGCTGATTCATAAGCTGTGGCCTGTGTTGAAGTTGCAGAAAGCAGTGGTCAAGGATTTAAGCAGACATGGGGCAATCTCATGAGAGAATGAATGTCAACACCCCCACGCTCTCTGTTGGGATTCCAGAATGATTGTTGATACAGAGCTAATTGAAAATAATTCTTTCTTTAGAAAACCTGAAACAAGGTTATCTGCATCTTCCCTAATAGTATATCAAAAGCAGCAATGAGTCTTCCCTGGAGGAACAGAAGATCATTCAAAGCCATAAATACCACCAAAATTTATTGATCACAATGTCCAACAAAAACTACCCATCATATCAGGCAATAATACCAAAATACTAAATTAAAAAATTAAAAAAAGATAATAGAAACATTCCCACAGAAGATCCAGATATTGGAATTATTAACCAAAGAATTTTAAATATATATTAATATACTCAAGAAAATAAAATACAAGTTGGAAAATCAGCAGGAATGTAGAGTCTATAAAAAAGAACCAAATGAAGATTCTAAAACTAAAATTCTAATAACTGAAATTAAGAACTCAAAAATTGTTTTAATAGCAAATTAGACATAGCTGAAGTGAGGATTAGTGAAATAAAAAAGACATTAGTGGAAACTATGTACACTGATGCAGAAAAAGAAGGAATATACAAAAAGATCACAAAAGAAGTATGAAATATGGTGAAAAGGCCTAACGTGCAGTTAGAATCCAAAGAGCTGTATTTGAAAGACTGGGCCAAATATTTCCCAAAATTGCAGATACTAAGCATCAGATTCAAGAATTATTATTAAATTAGTTTTCTTGATACTAAAAGTATCTTGTATTCACAAAATTATTTTTTAAATTGTACTTCTATAATAAAAATAATTATAGCAGTAATCTCTATTCTATAGACGTTACATATATTAACTCATTTAATGCTAACAATTCTACAAGGTAGTTATTCTTATCATGCTGATTTGCAGTTAGGAACTGTGGCTCAGAAAAGTTAAGTAATTTTTCCCATGCTCACAAATCCAGTATGTAGCTAAATCAGGATTCAAACCCTAGCATCAAGTTCTAGAGTCCAGCTCCTAAACACTCTGCATATTTTAACATAAATGATGAATAACACTTTCATATGAAAGTGTTGATCAAAGCCTCCCCTAAAGAATTTAAAATCCAAATTAGTTTTTATTGTAATTAATTATAGCAAGTCTTTGATAGAAAACTATGCAAGAGTCCATTGATTAAAACAATATGACAAAATATTTTTAAAAATGAAATGTGAACAAGGTTAACACCTTAAAAATTCAGCACTTGATCTGCAAGTGCCAAGAAGTATACACAATTATTGTAATTGGTAGATGATTAAGAATTTTGCAGTAATATGACTGTTTCTCTGTGTTGTAGTAAATGTTGGATCTAACTTCTATGCGGTAAGACTTACATTCTCATTTCAAGTTCTCTTCTGCACTGTATTTGTTTAGTAGGAAAAAGCAAAGAGGTAAGATCAGTGAGAATACTATAGCACATCAAGCCTCATCATTACATGATACTAATTATAAAATATTACTTATTTGTATAAACTAAACATCTGTATGACTGGAGTTTTCCCGAAGTATGCAAGCATTCTTCAATATTGAGAAAGTGGATCGTTTGGCAACTTTAGGAATATATATAATTTTTTGGAAGAGAGGCAGATAAAGAGTATTGATGGTTTTAGGGTGTTTGTATAGGCCATACAAGTCCCAAGACTGTCTTAATTTTCTAACCTTTCCAAGAATTGAGTGGTTAGCTCTGCCATTGACTCCATTAGCTACCACAGCATCCTTTCAACAAATTCCTCTTATTGCTTAAAGTAGTTTAATTTACCCTACTTTCATGAAAGGAGAAAAATGAATCAAAGATAGAAAAATCAAAGATAAATGACCTGACACCTTTGAACCTTTTTTTCCTTACCACTAAATTGAAGGATAATAAATGCACAAAAAATCAAAACAAAAATAATCTCCAGTTATTGAGTACTAACTATATAACAATCAACTTACCACCATTAGTTTAAGGAGTTGTTGTTTGCGTTCTACTCAACTGAAAGAGCAGAGGGCCGGTGCTCACTGGTTGAGAAATGAGCTGGCTGGTTGGAGATGTAGATTTTGGACAGGTCCAGAACCAGGCCAGGGGATATCCCAGCATTCAGTGACTTATGCAACAAGAAAGTCATCTGAAACTTATTTATTTCAATATAATCCCTATTTACGGGAATAAGTGATTAATGTAGTGATGTTCCAAGGTACCTAAATAGCAAATTCAATAGACAGCAGTTAAAATTTATTAAGTGCTTATTCACAGCACTAGAAGCTATGTTAAAGCATTTTATGTATTTTGTATCGTTGAATCTTCATAACAACCAAGAAAGGAAGGGATTAGCATCCATATTTTACAGATTAAAAAGCTGAGGATCAGTGAAATTAAGACACTTTCTCTAATGATTATGGATATAGATGCAGTTAGATTCATTGCTATTGATGTAATTTTTTCCCCCTTTAGGAGATTTGTTGTTTATACTAATTAGAGCACAGCTAAGCTACTGTAAGAGACATAAGTAAAATTGATTAATAAAATCAAAGTTTATTTCTCAGTCACATCAAAACAGGAGCTAAAAGGGGGCCTTCTACCCTCTCCACATACTATTCCATCTCTAGGTCCCTGGAGTGTATTATAGTGTTTACCTTTGGCCAGACAAAGAGAAGATAGCACTTATGTTTCATGACACAACCTAAAAGTCATACACACAAGTCTGTGGCATATAATGTGGAAGAGCAATTACTAAAACATTATGTACATATTTCATTTTGCAGTAGGTAAAGCCATGCACATATGCAAAGCATGTGAATAAGCTTTTTGCTCTGTGCAGTACAAGGGAGAAGTGCCTGATGTCTTTTTGTATGGTTTATTACTAGAAAATGTGCTACAGGGAGTAATATTTTTCTTTTGTAGTGTACACTAGAAAATATGTGCTGGGATTAATTTTAACAGAGCAGCATTTCTGTATCTTACAAGGAAAAGCACCACTCCACAATTAAAAAAAAAAAAAGAATGAAAGAAGGAAAAAGAAAAAAAGGAAGAAAAAAGAAAAGGTTATACCTGAATGTCAATCCAGCACATTGTCATATCCACAGAGAAAAAAACAGTCAAAACTTTTATTACCATCACATTTCAACTACTGAGCACATATGATTTTCAGCATGTTGTGAGAAGAAATTGGCAATAAATACGTGACTAATTTTCCTCATTGAAGTATAATAGCAGTCAGGGGAAAATACATTCACCAAATTCAAAATAGGGTATGAGATGAAAAACGCTACTTCATGACAACAACAACGCCTGGCAGAACCATTTACATGATTACATATGACTTGCTTTATTGGCATATCCCAATGAAATGTTTAATATCTTAAAGAGCCTAAAGCTATCATTGTGGCATCAAAATACTGCAATTTGTTGAAGACAAAAACAATACAGAAGAATTTCGATGAAATCAGTGTTTCACTCTTTCCTAGCATTTCTTTTTCCATTGATTAAAGAAAGAAATAAATTTTAAAACAACTATTGGGCACAATTACAAACAACATCCAAAAACAACAATAACAGACTTTGCAGAATTGAAAGTAAACAAAGAATGGATCAAGGATGAATGGATCTGGCTTCTGGATGAAAAAGTTTCATTGACTTAAAAGGAAATTTGATTTGAATACTCAGAATGATCTAACAATTAGAGCCATTCATAATGCCCTTATTGTAAGATAAGATTTTTCTACTTTAGTTAAAAGAAAAAAAGATAAAAACTTGACTAGATGAAGAACATAATCTATGGCTCATGTGAAAAATTATCAAACTTAATATACGTATCTTGGTGAAAAGTTGCAAGCAACATCATCCTTCTAATAAATACAGAGTTGGTATAACTACCAATTTTAAATATTAAATGTTAAAATTTATAATTAATCTAAAATTGATGGTCTACACATATGTTGAATGTTCTGATGAGCTCTAGTCGAGAAAAATAGTCCTTAACTGTTTACCTTTATTCCTATCATTCAGGGAAGATTTACAGGATGAATAAAATTCCCACTCGGCATTAATTCAACATCTAAACAAGCAGAAATTATAGAAGTGTGAAAAAGTGGAAAAACCATACAATGAACTTCAGAAAAGTGTACATTTGAATATGACTATTTTATTCCTACTGTCAATACCATCAATTTTCATCAAAGTATATGCTAATCATACATTATCATAATGTCAGTTTTGGAATACAATATTCCTCATTATTTGAACTGTTTTCCTTTTGACATTTACACTATTTTTATTGATCCCTTCATTGATTCTCTAACTAGTTTTATGTCCTTCCAACAGTAAATACAGAGAATCACCATTTAACCATATATCCTTTGTGTAATACGTGTAACGGTTTTCCTTTATCTACCACATCCAGCACTGAGTTGTAGAGATGATTGAATGAGTTTTAAATTTGTTTTCTATCAAACTACGATACCTTCTACTGTTTTTGAGAAAAGCAAGTTGATTTTTCATTTATAGGATAAAACTGGTGGGGTTTTTTTTTCATACTCTCATCCATATTATATTTTACTATTTTCTGGACCCACAGACCAATCAGAAAAATAACAAGGGGATTCAGCATCTTCTTTGACTTTCCCTACTTGATTCCTATTTTCAAAACAATCATGTAGCAGCGATCCAAGGCTGCAAAACAAGATGAATTGAGCAGAAGATCATTAGAAGGAACAATGTGGCACTCATCATTTTGTGCTGTCACAACACCATCTGTGTTGCACCAGACCAGAGTAACTCTGACATGACAAATAAACCTCTTAGGGGAAATGGGGATTCTATTAATTGTTCCACTGTCTGGCCAAACACTGGTGATATACTCTCCTCTAATGTAGCACCATACACAATTGTTATTATTGAATTAACAATAGCAATGAATTATGAATTTTTAAAATAACATTTATTTCTTCTGGATGAAAAATAAGATGTAAAGTATTACACTCTCACTGGGGTGGCATAAATATATTTATGCAGCCTTGTAATTATATTTATACCTCACCTGGGGGACTGACTCCAGAAATACTGTTTTCTTTACCCTGCTAATAAATACTGTTCGGCGAAATTACTTCATGTGTCCTCATGGCAGCCGTTTCCCTCAACTGCAAAAAGTGCTGAGGTTAGTGTTTCAAATAACTTTTGATCTACAGGCACTGACCTTCTCCTGAACATTACTATTATTAACAACAACGATGACAATGACAGTTAATATCTATCGATGTTTATATGTCCCAGCTGCCCTGATAACTATTTATGTGGATTATTTCACTTAAACCTCACAACAATCCTGTGAGTTGGAGGCTTTTATTAACCTTGTAATATTCTAGATCAGGAGTTAGCCAACATTTTTGGTAAAGAGCCAGAGAGTAAATATTTGAAGATTTGCCAGCCTTACAGTCTGTCACAGCTATTCAATTGCTAGTGTGGTACAAAAGCTGCTCAAACAATACACAACCAAATAAGTGTAACTGTGTTCCAGTAAAAGTTTATTTACAAAAAAAAGCAGAGAGCAGGCTGGATTTTGCCTGTAGGCAATAGTTTGCCTACCCCATTCCAGATGATGAAATTGAGGGTTAGCAAGGGTAAATAATTCACCCAAGGTTGCTAGTAGTGAGGCCAACATTTAAAAAGAGACAAACTATGGGGCACCTGGGTGTCTCAGTTGGTTAAGTCTCTGACTCTTGATCTTGGCCGAGGTTATCCTCTCAGGGTCATGAGATCGAGCCCTGCGTTGGGCTTCCTGCTTGCAGGGAGTCTGCCTGAGATTCTCTTTCTCTTCTTTCTCTCTCCCTCCTTTCCCCTCTGCCCCTCCTCCGCCTCAAAATAGGCTACAAATCTGCACCCCTAACTACTATACCACACTGCCTTCAGGACTCTGTAATGTCTTGCATTCTCAGTGATCAATAGGAAGATTGAGGAAATGTGAAAATTGTAAGGTCTTAACAACTGGCTCTGGAATTTCTCTTAGGGAAGGAATTCATTTGTTCTAAAGGAGTCTTCATAAGTCTCCTGGGGAAAGTTGAGAACCAGAAGACAATTGTAAGCAGGCCTCAAGGAAAGAAAAAAGACACGAACAACAATCCTGCGGTGCAGCACGGGCGAGCCCAGAGGAAGAGAGCAGCTGAATGTATTACAGATTATTATAGCCTGAATTACAGGGGAAAACACCAACAGATATGAATTTTTTTAAGAGGGATTGTGAATTTTTAACATTTTTTTACTCAGGCTATGAGTAATAGCACTATTCTAACAGGCTTAAAAAATATAGAAAGACAGTTTCTCACATAACCTAAATCAAAAAGTGAGGTGGGCTCTAGGTGTAGTATATTCACAGATTCAGTTCTGTTTCTCCACCATTACCTCGGCTTGCCCTTCTTCTCTGTGTCGGTTCTATTATTAGAAAGGCGTTCCCCATGATAGCCAGATGACTGCCTCCAGCCAATGTGTCTCATGCTTCCTTATTCACATATTCACTGGGGGAAAAAATCCTGTCTTCCAACAGTGGGAGAAATACTCTTTCTTCCCATCTGATTAGGTTGAATCCCCTCAATTAGTAATTATCTGCCTCCCCTCCAAAAATAGTTCCAAGTGCTCAGGGTCTAATTATGGATTCTCAAACCATTCCATGGAAAAGAGGATGGGTTTCCTAAGAGTGTCCTACCAGACTAACCATCACATGGCCATGTGGCTGCAAACACAGGCATTTCACTTGAGTCATGGGGGCTACAGGGGGAGGGATGGCTATCTGAACAAAAATGGGATTGTTTTAGAACATAGAAGATACACAGCTCTAACTCATATGATAATTATCATATCATATCATATAAATCATAGAATAAACCTGATTTAAAACAACAAATGAACAAAAATTAACAGGGCTTGCCATGAGCATGGAACTTCTCTTTGTTTTAGAAACCATCACACTGCAGTGTAAGTCAACAGCACTGAGGTTTTACTTTATGCTAGGCCATGTGACAGAACTAGGATACAAAGGAAAATGGACAGTCACTTGCAGGAGACAGCATACAAACAAACATTTTGAAATCATCTTCTAAGTGGATGAATAGTGGCATACCTAGAGTGCTATGGGAATGCTCCAGACTAAGGGAGTCAGGGAAATCTTCTAAAAGACACAATTTCATTCTCCTTTAATTAATTTCATATATAGAAATTAAGGCTATATTACACATCACACACACATACACACACACACATACGCACATACACACACCACACACTTCCAACAACAAAATCTTTTCCTTACAAAAAGTATAGATAGGGGATGCCTGGATGGCTCAGTCAGTTGGCTGGCTGCTTTGAGCTCAGGTCAAGATCTCTAGGCCCTGGGATCCAGCCTCCCATCAGGCCCTTCTCCCTCTCCTCCTCCCCCTCACCACTTCTGTGCACGCACTCTCTCTCTCTTTCTCTCTCTCTCCCTCCCTCCCTCCATCCCTCCCTCAAATAAATAAATAAAATCTTTAAAAAACAAAACAAGTATAGATATGGCTAAGTATCTTTCACAATATCACAACATTGCTTGAAAAGTCAGAAGTGATAATGTGCATAAAATATACACAAATATAGAGACCTACATAAAGGTGACTCAAACACTTAGCACCCCTAGAGAGCATGAATATTTGCATGCATTTGCATCCCCGTATACATGTAGGAATCTAGCTTAGGTATTAGAAGTGAAACTATATGGTGAACACAGAAGTAGAATTTTGATTTGTACAGAAGAAACATATTTGGAAAATTGCTACAGCATCATTTAAATGTGTAATTTATTTTGAAATGGGAACATATTTTATCTACAGGGTATTCATTTTCTTAATAACTGAATCTGGAATAACTTGCTGAGAAGACAGCTTGCACTTAAGGGAAGCACTCATGGTTATAGGTGGTTGAACATTTTAGAAGGGAAATCATTTAATCTACTCAATTTAGAGCTTTAGAAGGAATATATTAATGTGTAAAAGAAAGAAGACCAAAGCATAAATGCTTTTAAATTATCTTTTCCTTAGATAAAAATTATAGTACCATGGCTTTCAAGCATACATTAAAAATTCAACAATATAGCCTTTTTCTTAGAATTATTTTAAGACAGGTTTCCTCAACCACAGCACTATCGATATTTTGGGCTGCATGATTCTTTGTCATTGGGTCTGTCCTGGGCATTGTGTGATGTGTAGCAGCATCCCTGGCCTCTATCTACTACATGTCAGGCGCACCTCCTGGCCATGACAATCCAAAAAATGTCTCCAAACATTGTCAGATATCTCCTGGGGGACAAAATTGACCCTGGCTGAGAATCACTGTCTTAATAAGTAATTTTAATATCAAACTACCATTTAATAATAATATATAATGATTAAATTCTTATTATTAGTTTTCAGTGTATAAATCATCACTTGTGAAAAATGAGCAAGCCACTTCCAAAGTTAAATTATTAAAGAACTTCAAAATCTGTATAAACCAGGGAAACTTCTTAAGGGTAATGAAAATCAGAGGGTCAACAGAGATAAATCAATTCCAAAATTGATTATAATATATGAATATACCACTTCTGGTCGTGGACTTTTGATCTGTACACATGCGCGCGTGCACACACACACATACACACGCACACACACACACACAAAATGGCCTGCATCATCTAAGAAATGTGATAAATGATGAGGGAATAAACAAGGCAAAGTTTAGGGTTTAGGGGCAATTAAAAAGTAGTGGTAAATAGAGGTTTCAAAACCAGACTTAAAAGCAGAAGTTAGAAGGAGCAGGGAATCTCAGGGAGTCCAGCACTGAGTAATAAGCAGGACCATCCTCTCTACTTATTTCGTGTATTGGCCTAGGGACCTAGAGAACATTAAAAACATAGAAACCAATCTGGCTTGAGACATTTTTTTACCATCTTATAAGGAAATATCATCAGATGGGGCCACATCTCTTCTTTTTTTTTCAACTAACATCTTTATTTTTTATTTAAATTTGATTAGCCAACATATAGTACATCATTAGTTTTTGATGGTCAATAATTCATTAGATGCGTATAACACCCAGTGCTCATCACATCACGTGCCCTCCTTAATGCCCATCACCCAGTTACCCCAACCTCCAACCCACCTCCCTTTCTGCAACCCTCAGTTTGCTTCCCAGAGTCAAGAGTCTCTCATGGTTTGTCTCCCTCTCTGATGTCTTCCCATTAAGTTTTCCCTCCCTTCCTCTATGATCCTCTGCACTATTTCTAATATTCCACATATGAGTGAAACCATATGGTAATTGTCTTTCTCTGATTGACTTATTTCACTTAGCATAATCCTCTCCGGTTCCATCCATGTCGATTTAAATGGTAGGTATTCATCCTTTCTGATGGCTGAGTAATATTCCATTGCTTATATAAACCACATCTTCTTTATCCATTCATCTGTTGAAGGACATCTAGGTTCCTTCACAGTTTGGCTATTGTGAACATTGGGGTGCAGTTGCCCCTTCTTTTCACTACATCTGTATCTTTGGAGTAAATACCCAGCAGTGCAATTGCTGGGTCGTAGGTTAGCTCTATTTTTAACTTCTTGAGAAACCTCCATACTGTTTTCAAGAGTGGCTGTCCTTCTTAAGCCTAATTCGAATGTTTCTGACATGCAAATTAATGTATACATATTCCTGTATGTATACCATCATCTCCTTCAACCTGCACATTGCCTGCCACATAGTAGGCACAAACAAATATTTTAATAAATGAGTATTTGATAAATGGCTTCTGTTTCTTCTGTTACCATAAAAACCAACATCCCATAAAGAACAGCTTTTTGCAAGAAAGTCCCTCTCTTAGGAATCTTTACTTTTTTTTTTTGACATCCCATTATTAATGTTTGATACTCCCCAAAAGCAACCAAGATTCCAAAATCTTGAACTTTTCATGACTTCATAGTACCCACAATAGCACTTTTAATACCCTGATACTCTCAAGTAACCTATGGCATATGTCAGATAAGGAAAAATTAGTTTCTTATCTGGAGAGCCAAAACCAATATCGTAGAGGGAAATAAATGTTATAAGATATGATATATAGCATTGCAAAGCACTTACCTGTGACATAAAAGATCATACATTAAGAAAATATATTCAAATAATTAACTAAGAATTCAAATAAATTAACATAATTCAGTTCTGAGTAACTAAGTCTCCAGACACTCCTTTGGCTAGGTTACAGAGAAAGTCCACAACAGGTTTTAAATGCTGCACTACAACAACGTTTTCTTAAATTCCCTTCATATTTTAGGACTCCATCGGCTTAAATGTTAGGACTCCCTGACATTAGGTCTCTAAACAAAATAATGATTAATATTCAGAACCCAGGGATCACTTAGATCCTGAGGTGAGAATGTAGCAGGAAGTTGAAGCCAGATATACCCTCAAAAGGACTAAAACATATTCATTTGCATGTTCCTATAGGACACAAAGAGATCAGTAGTTTTCAACTCTGCTCACATATCGTAGTCACCTGTAGAGCTTAACACAGTACTACTGTCCAGATGCCAGCCTCAGAAATTCAGATTTAATTAGTCTGGGTTGGGGCCAGAGCCTCAATATTTCTTAAGAGCCCTACAGGTAATTCCAATACGCAAACATTGAGATATAGGTATAATGAAAAGCCAAGTAAGTAGTATCAGGGATAAGGAATTAGGTATTTTAAAAAGATATCATCTAATCTTTTACAATTTGTTAGTATAGTTCATTGGATGTATTGTAGGCAGAAGACATGAGGCAAATTTGTCAGTATATGGCAGTAACTGCAAGAGTAAAAACACAGAGATGAGAATTTTGGTTGCTGCATAGCAACATGAATTACAAATATCTTCCCCCTCCTCTCACTAAACCCTTCGTTAGCACTGTCAAAATCTTAAGACATTCTTCAATATTAAGAGATATGGTACTTTATTGTGGAAACCAATATGGTTCTTTTGGTGAAAAGATTTCCCCTCCTTTAAATCTGATGGCACAAAATATGTAGAGAAGGCCCTAGCTAATACTAGCAAAATCAGTGGTCAAGGTATTAAGAGTACTATAAAGAGTTGATGACACAAAATGATCGACAGATTTCTCAAGAAAATTAAGAGATTAAAAGCAAATGACTGCCTTTTATCTGAATTCGGTCATTATACCAATTGATCTAAAAATTAACTATACAGCTTTTGATCAACACTGATAAAGCAAAAATCTTTTTAAGTGCAATTTCATCAAAGCAACTGCACATACTTGGAATGGGGCTAAACCAGTTGCAGGTATTTTAAAGACCAATGGTCAATGAGATTTCATATGAAATACACCTACATGAAGCTTACCAGATCCCACAACGGTTTACACAGACACTCTGAGTCTACAGTAAAATGAGAGAAAACTATTTTAAAAATAAATTAAAAAGCATAAGCATCAAGGACAAATACGATAGAACACAATGGCAACAACATTTGGAAAGCTAGAAAACAATTTGAAAGAGCTCAAAACTAAGCCTGGAATGGGGGGAATCAAGTCTTAGAAAGTAGAGGCACTAATTATCCAGAGCAACAGCACAGAATAAAAAGAAGTTATTGCTCTTTCCTAATCCCAGCAGAAGAGGAGCGTTTTACTTGGTGGAGAGGGGGATCCAGAGAGACCCAAACTTGGCCACTGATAGTATACCACTCCTACACCCCAGTGTAACTGATTCAGAGGTGGGCCCTCCAAGATTTTCTTAAATAGAACTATCAGAGAAAAATCATCCTTTCTTCAAGTTACGAATTTGAAAAGACATAAACCAGGAGGTACTAAGGACTGTGTATTCTACCATGTAAAGGAATCTAAATGAATATAATAACCAATAGAGAAGCTGTAATAAGAGTTAGAAATAGATTTTAAAGATTTAGGGAATCAGAAAGTGCCTGTTTTTACTGCACCTTGATCTCAGGGGTTGGCACATAGTAGCTCCTCAGTTAAAGTTTATGAAATAAATGAATCAAGTCTAATTCTGCGTCTGATATCCTGAGGTTTTTCCTGCCTACCTCCTATAGCTTTCCAAGCAGTCATCGTCTCAAAAAAAATATTTATATAATTATATATTTATATGAATTTAATATAAATTTAATTTATATTAAAATTAATAAAATTAATATAATTTTATATAAAAATTATATACTTCTTTACATAAAATATACACATATACATCTCTTTTTGCTGAAACTCCTTGAATTAAGTTTTTGTACCTTGCAAATACATAATTTCAATAGATAAATAAAATTATATCCAAAGAGGAGAGTGAAAAGTTATAAAGTTATAAGCCAAGAACACAGAAGTGGCTATTCAAGTTGGACTAGGGGATAGTGGATACCCTCTTATCCCAGGATGAGAAAAACAACTGCTCTAAACCAGTAAAGCAGTTCATTAAGCAATTTGTCTCAAATATGAACCTGCCTAAACTCAATCTTCACTGGTAGAAAAATATTAGGATATTGGAAGGCTGGCTTCCTTACCCAGGGTTCAGTAAGGTCCTACATGTGAGAGACAAGCTTTAATCCAAGCTTCTGCTTGGGAACAGAAAGACCACTGCTAATTTAAGCAACTTTTTAAAAGAGATACATTTTCTGCCCGTGGCCATTAAACTGTAATTTCAAAAACTCCTATGTAATGCATCCTAAAGAACTGCAACTGAATTCTCTGCCTTGTATTAAAATTTGTGTTTGCAAAGTCTAGGAAGGAATAAATGCCACGGCCGCTAAGACTAAAATCCAGAAACAACCAGTAGAATATCCTATTCAGGCTATTCTCAAACATCTCTTGCTCTGAACTCCCTACTTGGCAAAGGCATTAACTTTTCCCTAAAAGAATCGTCCAATTTGTCACTTGCAAATAGGAGATGCAGGTTTCTGAGCATTGGGGAAGCTCTGTCTTACCACTTCAGCCTGTTTCTTTATCCTGATTCAGACAGTGGCTTAAGCCAAAGGCATTGAGCTGAGACCTGAGACACTGAGAAGATGGAAGACCTGTTGCTAAGAAACAGAAACTGCAAAGCAGAAGTCCAGATATGAAGTTCCTAACCTCATAATTTCTACTTTTATTTACTGCTTAATCATTGACATCAAATGAAATTTATAGGCAACTATATGAGAGAAAGAGAGAGAGAGAAGACAGGGAGAGAGGAATAAGAGGAGGAGAAAGAAGGGAGGAGAAAAAGATGAAGCAAGGAAGGGAGGGAGGAAGGGAGTGGGGGCCGGAGAAAGAAAGATCCTCAGGGGAAAACCCCAAACTTGCTAAACAGTGGTGCATGAAT
Organism: Ailurus styani; assembly: GCA_002007465.1. Lineage (NCBI taxonomy): Eukaryota > Metazoa > Chordata > Mammalia > Carnivora > Ailuridae > Ailurus > Ailurus styani. The sequence goes on along the minus strand of LNAC01000010.1, from coordinate 6,102,067 downwards.
ATTTAACTGCAGAGGCAATCCACATGGTCACAGAATTGTTCTCTAGAGGTTGACCATTCCAAAGCTGGTGAAGCCTCATTAATAGCCCTTCAGATATGTCTGTAAGGAACCCTGGACAATGGCCTTTTTCCCATGGGCAGAATAAGGACAACTAAATACCCAATCAAGAAACTCACTCCATTGCCTGGAAAGTGAGTCAACATGTGGATGCAACTTAATGTTCCAACTTAGCCAGATGAGAATGGTAATAGCCAACATTAGTGGAAATGTCTTATTATGTGCAGACACTGTGCTAAAAGCTCACTGAATCCTCAAAACAACCTTATGAGATTGTTCCTATCATTATGTTGGTTTTGTGAAAAGCAAACAGGCTTACAGAAGGTAAGTACATTGCCCATAGTTAGGAAACTCGTAAGTCAAAATCTAGACACAAAGAACCTGACTTCTGACGCAGTGATTGTAACTACTTCCCTCTAATGAGTATACAGTAGTGGTTTCAGACCCTTACAACTCTTATGTTGTAACCCATTCTCCCCTTATTTTGCCCCTTAGAAGACAATCGGCAATGTGTAGAGACATTTTTGAATGTCACAAACTTGGGTGGGCTGGTGCTACTGACATCTAGTGGGTGGAAGCCAGGAATGCTGCTAAGCATCCTACCATGCACAGAACAGCTCTCCAAAGGAATTATCCAACCCAGACTGTCAACAGTGGCCCTGCTGAGGAAACCTCCCTGACCTGCATGAAAATATTTTTTGTTTCTTTGTATGTTGTGAGTAGCCCAGGTGGTCAAATGTACCACTTGCTACATAAGTTGCTGGCTCATGAGAACCCACATCTGGGCTTGAATTAGATGATATCTCATTGCCCAGAGATTCTAGATTTGGGGCAGGATTCAGTTACCCTTGACTGTCCCCCATCCATGTGTAGAAGAATAAGACAGCTTCTGGTTATACAAGAAACAACTGGATGTAATACAGGAGTTCTCTAAAAATTACACATGTAAAAAAACAGATGTAGGTACTGTGCATTCACAGGGTTTACCCTTGTGGGCATTTATTATTTTTGCTACCTATAACCATTCCCCTCCCCTTAGCGTCTAAAACTGTGTTTCTAAATGAATTGTCAATTATAGTGGCCTACTCTTCTAGCCAAGGATGTGAACACATGATCCATACATAGTTGCACCTCATTTTCCTGGTACTGAGGTTATTCCAGAGATGGTTATATGTCAATACCAGCTCAGTAATAAATTGCTATTTTTCTAAATGAATATTTTGGAGATGATTTCTCTTTCCTCTCTAATCTTTAAAATGGAGAAATATTTTCATATAAAAAATCTAAAATACTGAACCTCCACCCAAAGAAAGGTAGAAATAACATTCTAAGAGGAAAGATCCTGGCAACATTGCATCTCCAAGTCCAGAGTATAACACCTGCAGGATAGTCCTTTTTTCTTTTGTGAATTACATCATTTTCATTCCAATCATTATTTCCTTAAGTTAGATTTCTGCCCATCATTACTCAAGGAATATTGATGAATACAATAGCCCATGGGTATGGCTTTTCACAGATCACTAATTCAACAATTCTGAAGTTGATTTTTTTTTCAAATATTTTCCAGGTAAAAAAGTTCTATAATTCTTATGAAGTTTTGCCTTAGCTTTGAACATCATCAAGCAAAATTAGCAGAGCACTTAAAGGAAACCAAGACTATATTCATATAGCCTAGATATTACCATGCCATGTACCTTACAAATTCTAGTTCTTCTAGAAACTCTGAAGCTGCATTCATTAGTTTCCTACAACTGTATCTGAAATCACAGAACAAAGTTCACCGAAGTAAAAACATCATGACACTGATCAACCACCACTTCCTAGAGGGGCCCATGCACAAAAATAAATAAATAAATAAGCAAACAAATAAATAATAAAGTAAAAGAAAATAAATAATAAAATTAAGTTAAAATGAAGCATCTCCTCTAAAACCACATGCTTCTATGTTTTCATTTCCCAGAAAACCACAAACTACAGTGAAAGGAGAAGCAGTAGAAACTCTTCTCTCATCTCAAAAATTAATATTTCCATGTAGTACACATCTAGCATTTGTTTCTGAAACTATAATTCAGACAGCCTTGCAAAAAGACCATAGCTCAGAATTTAATCAATAGGTCGGATAGGGGAAGGAGATCATACTAACTGCAAATGAAAGGATTTATGTATGCCAGGAAACTATGAGACTTCATGTTCAGCTAACATCGTCTCACTCTTCAAAAAAAGCTGAAGAAAATCAACTCACATGTTTGAGTGTCAAATGTCAATCTTCTGCTACTTAAAATTTGCTTGGAAATGGCAAAAAAAAAAAGTACTTAGATAGTCCTACATATTCTTTTGTATGTCTGTGCAGGAGAAAGAGACAAAAGGGAACCTTTCACAAGTGAGTAATTTGGGAAGAATTCAAAGAAATACATGCACTTTAGATCTTGATAGAGACCTGTGTGAAGAATGGGAAATAAGATATAATGATGAATAAGGCTAGTGGAGACAGAAAGGAACACAGGAAGGAGTAAAAGAGAACTAACAGAAATTAAATGTATAAATATATATATACACACAAATATGCATATATAAATATATTTATATATATAAAGAAAGACTTATTTTATCCCATATATTATAACCCTGTGCCTGCTGCTTTTGTCACACATTGTGTGACAAAATACATACACTTTTATAAAAATATAAATTTTGTATGTAAACCAAGCAATTTTAGACTAGAAATAATCTGACAACTTGAACTAGTCTAAGAACAATAAATACTAGTCTACAACATTTAAAGATAAAATAATTCAGTAAAACATATCTGGAAGAAAATTGTAAAATAAAATCAAATATGCATCAATATTGCCATTTCTTCAAAATGTGTCCAAAAAATTACTTCAAGTTATATCATCTATATAGCTCATCCTTAAGTACTGATTTTACTACTCTTGGTAAAACATTGGTGGACATCTTTATCAGATATCGCTTTAGAGCTCGATATAATCTGGATTGTTCAAAATATATTTATTTCGTCCTTTTATTTTAAAACAATGATATATGCCCAGTGAGTAATAGAAGAGCTAAGTGGCCTAATAAATCTGTTAGAATACAGTTTAAATCGCTTAGCCATGATTTTTTTATTTTTTATTTTATTTTTTTTTTAAAGATTTTATTTATTTATTTATTTGACACAGAGAGAGAGATTACAAGTAGGCAGAGAGGCAGGCAGAGAGAGAGGAGAGAGGAGGAAGCAGGCTCCCTGCTGAGCAGAGAGCCCGATGTGGGCCTCGATCCCAGGACGCTGAGATCATGACCTGAGCCGAAGGCAGAGGCTTTAACCCACTGAGCCACCCAGGCGCCCGTGATTTTTTTATTAATTTAAAAATAAAAGTAGAGATTACAGTGAAAAGTATAAATACTATACCAAACACATCATACAAAACTTATAATCTTGCTGGGTAGCTCACATTAAAATGAATATTTATTATTAAATTATATAATATATTAATTATTGTTTAATAAATCTAGCTAAATAGCTAGGAGTATAAAATTCATTGCCACTCCACTCTTCTCCTTGGAATCAGTCCCATTCAAGTGAAGTCCAAACAAACTCTGAGATGCAGTCTATTGAACCAAACACTTATTTTGGTCAAGTGTGCTTTTCAGCTTGTTCATTGTTTTTATTTGGGAGATACTGTAAAGGAATTTGACTATCGCAAAATCTGTAGGTCATCCTCAAGAGAATTTATATTGGCATCACAAACCTGAAAGGTTTGAACATATTGTAGTTACACTGAACTACCCGAAATCCCTTCTATCTCCATTCTGCAAAGGCTAGATTAGGATAGATTGCATAGTTCTAAAACTCGTCTATAAGGTGAAAAATGGGTAGATAAAATAGTTACCAGATAACTGCCAAAATTATATAGTTCACATTTCTTATAATTTCAGCATTCCTCCATGTTAGGAAATGAACTGTGGCTCCCTCCTCCTCCCCCTGTCCTAAACGCAGGTGTTGCAGCCTTAACTCCTAATGTGACTGTATTTGGAGATAGGGCCTTTAAGCAAGTAATTAAAATTAAATGAAGTCACAGGATAGGACCATAATCCAATAGGACTGGTATCTCTACAGGAAGATAAAGAGACATCAGAAATCTCTCTCCCTTGAGAAGGCAGCCATCTGCAAACCAAAAGGCGAGGCTTCACCAGAAACAACCCTGACAGCACTTTGATCTTGGACTTTTCGCTTCCAGAACTGCGAGAAAACAAATTTCCATTGTTTAAGCCACACAGTCTGTGGTATTTTGTTATGGCAAACTAAACAGACTAGCACATCTGCAACCTTCTGCTTCTGGCTTATTCAATCATCACTACACACAAATTGGCATTCATTATCTTTATGAATGTATCAGTTTTTTCACTCAACAAACATTTACTGATTGTCTACCATATCATAGAAATTGTCTTGATTCCAATGTCTTTATTCTCTGTATTAGTCAGAGTTCTCCAGAGAAACAGAACTTTTACATATATATATATGTACACATATTTGTATATATACACATATTTTTATTATTTTTAATAAATAAAAATATTATATATAATTATATATTATATCTTATATAAAAGAGAGAGAGATTTATTGTAGAAATCTGCTCACACAATTATGGATGCTGAGAAGTACAATAATCCACCAGCTTCAACCAGGAAAGCTGGTGGTATAATTCAGTCTGAGGCCAAAGGCCCAACAACCAAAAGCAGGAAAAGATGGATGTCCCAGTTCAAGAAGAGAGACAGAACATTCAAACTTCCTTCAACTTTTTTTCCATTCAGGTCCTTAAAGGTGCCCACCCACACTGGCAAAGGCAGATCTCTATCTACTGAATCAAATACTGATCTCTTCCTGAAATATCCTCCCAGACATACCCAGAAATAATATTTTATCAGCTATCTGGCATCCATCAACCCAGTCAAGGTGACACATAAAATTAACCATCACATTCTACAAAGAATACGAAATCAGATGTTCTTTCTCCTGGAGCAGAGACATTGGAACTAGACCAGCTCCTTCCCCTCTGTTCTCTTATCTTCAAAATCACTGAATTAGAAAGCTGAGCAATATCAACACGGTAGCCAAAGCAGATCAAAGTATGAACTACCTCCACCCTTGGTCCTCTGTTAAGAAGGAGAAAGAAAGGAAATAACATTTATGCAAATACTATACTAGATATTGTTTGCATTTTACTTAGCAAATATGTAGGGGGGAGATCTTCAAAAATTGTATTCCTTTTAGAGAATTCTATAAGATTAGAATTCAAAATACCAGTAACTTGAAAAACAAGTTTCGAATTAAGAACTTTCACTTCAAAAGATAGGCTTATAACCATTTCAGCAATAATGATTTCTTCCTCCACAACATACCTACAAAGACTGTCATGCATCTTGATATTCCATTTTATCTCAGCTGTAATTTGACTTTTTTAGTACTGCATGTAAAAATTGAGAGACTAACACAACGCAGTAGTCCAAGCTGGATAAAATGGTCAAGGTAACCATATACAGCATTTAAATGCTTTTATCATCTACAGAAAGAAAGCAGTTAGAGCTTTTCAGAAGCCTTCTTGAATTTTAACTTCCATGTATCTGCCATTTTCTCCTCAATTAGTAGATGATATACAGCACAGTGGTGATTTTTTTTTTTTAAAGAAGGGGGAGAGAGAGGGAGGGTGGGGAGGAGGAGCAGAGGGAGAGAGAGAATCCTAAGCAGGATCCACACCAGCAGAGAACCTGACACAGGACTCAATCTCAACCCTCAGATCATGACCTGAGCGAAAATAAGAGTCAGCCGCTTAACCCACTGAGCCGCCCAGGCGCCCCACAGTGGTAATCTTAAAATCTGTTATTTTTGGTTTTCAAGGCTTAGTTTGCCAAGCATTTGGGAAAGCTTGATTCCATGGAGATATAACCATGATTTTAAAATATGTAGTAAAAAAATTTTAAAAAATGTTAAATACATAGTAAATAGAAATTTTTCATCTACATTACACATAGTAACTTGAATAGGTTACATGTGGGACACATCCTTAGTTCATAGGACAATACTTATAATAAGAAATAGAAACAGCAATATGTTAACATGTTCTCAGTGTATATCCGTCAACAAGTTTAATTTGAACTCCTAAAATACTCATCCCAGGGCATAAATGCCAAGCAACATTTTGGGTTTTGCCAAATTTCCATAACTCTTTCAAAATTTCACAACAAGCTCTGAATTTTACTAAGCGATATTTCCCTTCCTCTTAATTTGTTTGGGTTGCAAAGGAAATGACATTTTCCAACATATTTCTAACTTAAATTTGTGTTTTCTGCTATGCAAACATAATTTCTCATCTTGGAGAAACTCAGCATTTCTGACTCCAAACAGCCTCCTGGAAGCAGTGGCTGTTCATGAAGACTTTGGGGATGATGTGATTGGTTCAAAGGGCAAAACAAAAACAAATCTGAGTGAGGATCGTACAACTCACATGACGCATCAAGTCCTTAAGTAACTGAACTTCGTTTAAAACTTCTCATTTCTTTAATTCGTTGATGAAGGAATTGGACTGGTGGAGAGACTGTAATGCATCTGTTTGTATAAGCATGTGTGTGTTATTTTTTAAATTTCCCAACAACAGTTTGTCCTCTTATTGATTTAAGAGATGGACAAGTAAAGGACCATAAGAGATGAAGGAGGGAGAAAACAGCAGTACAATTTTGAAGGTTCAGGTGCAAAATAGTTTACCAAAAATGCTTATTTGTTTATCCATCCTGGTTTTTTTAATGAGATTTTTATTTTTATTTGTCAGAGAGTGAGAAAGAGAGATAGGCAGAGGGAGAAGCAGGCTCCCTGCTGAGCAAGGAGCCTGATGCAGGACTTGATCCCAGGACCCTGGGATCGTGACCTGAGCCAAATGCAGATGCTTAGCTGACTGAGCCACCCAGGCATTCCTGTTTTTGTTTGTTTGTTTGTTTGTTTGTTTGTTTGTTTGTTTAAATGGTAATTGTATTAGTGAGCTCTGGCTGCCATATGAAATCCTACAGACTGGGTGGCTTAAACACAGCAATGTATTTCTCATGGTTCTGGAGGCTAAGAACAAGGTCTGGCAGGGCCAGTTTCTGGTGAAGATTCCCTTCCTACTTTACAGACGGCCACCTTCTTACTGTGCCCTCACTAGGTGAAGAGAGAGCTCTCTAGTGTCACTTCTTGTGACTTCATTTAACTTTGATTACCTCCTAAAGACTCCATTTCCAAATACAGTCATGTGGGGAGTTGGGATTTCAACACACGAATCTGGGGAGTGGGAGGCACAATTAGTGTTTGTCCATTAACAATGGCACTGTACTCACCGGAGCAAAGGCTCTCTGCACACTAGGTTTATAGGACGTAACTAGCAGCTGGGAAGTTGGCCAGCGGACCGTTATTTAACCTGAATGCTCTTGTACTTTCTCTGTAAGTCAGATGGAAGCACAGCCTACTTGTTAATACTTAGGATTATGGAGATGTTCCCACCCTGCTTTGTGGAGATAGTAAAACTGTGCTACACAGATTCCAGAAAATCCTTTTATATAAAAACCGATAAACACATGGCGCATGTTGAACATTTCGGTATATTATTTTCAGGCCATTCATGTTCCAGGCTGGATTATCTTAAACATGGGTTCAACAAAAAATACTTATAGAAGAACCAAATCAAATAAATATTTTCTGAGCCCCTATTATATGAAACCATTACTAGCCATTATAAGAGGCTTCTTCCACAAGATCTATATGGTTATTTCCAATAGTTTGTAATACCAATAAATATCCTATATCCAAAGCTCTGTGTAATGACTACATTGTTGTGCATAAGGCTTTTCCACTGTGCCCTTTATGATTATAAATATAAAATGAAAGGATCTTGCTGTAAAGAAGGAAATGGATCAGGCAGCACTATACACTACATACAGAAGTACAAGTTTTCCTCCTAAACATCTGCTTAAGATTCCAATAATTTCATTTTTCTGTTTCTCCTTTCCATAGTGAAAAGGAAAAAGGCCAAGGGAAACATTTTCTACTACATAACATTCCCCAAAGCTAGCTCCGCAAGAAGCAAAATTCGCTTCTCTTTATCTGAGTTCAAGAGAAGTTTCTTTGAAGAACACATGTTTCTTAAGTCCTGGTTCTAGCATCAGCTAATAATATGAACATGGGCTGGTCATCTTGCAGTTCTGTCAGGCATAAAGTCAGGGCTTTGCATGAGAAAATACCACCAATCTCTCTCAGTTGTGCAATGCTGCAATCCGGTTTTAAAAATTCCTTTTCAGCCCATGTAAAATGCAGTGGCATTAGTTTGTAGAATTTTCTACCCTACATTATGGCCAAAACCTTCACAACAACGTGTCAAAAGTTTATTACATGCTTGTAACTGTTTAACTGTTTCTCCTAAGAGAGAAAATAGAAAGACTCTATGGTAAGAGTTGACATTATTTTCCTCTCGGGCTGTATGTGAATAAGAATTAAGTTACTCAGAATCCCAGGTTCTCAATGTGCTGACATATCTCAAGGGAGAGCCTGGACATTTTAATTGCCTCTGTTACACAAAGCCTGCTTAACTTCTATTGTAAGAAAATGCTACAGTGGTTTTACCCAAATGTTTTTGAGGCCCCAGGGTTTCCCTATACAAGTACTGGTGAAAGCTTAAGCTCTAAGACTGGGTTTATGTCAAAGATCATATTTTCTCTCTCGTATATACCCAACCCAAACAATGAGCTTTTGCAAATGTTTATTTGTCCCTTTTTGAAAAACCCTAAAAACTGGGAATTTGGTAGTGTAGTAAAAGCATATTCCACAAAACAAAATGTTTTTCCCCTAAAGTTGCCAGATTTCTCATGTGCCACATTTTTCAACCTTATTATTCTCAATATTTGCTTTTCGCTTTCTGAATGTTTCCTCTGGTAAGATGTGGCATTTTGTCCTTGAGAAGTGAGTGCAAGTTACTATATTTTCCTTCTCAGCCATCTCATGAGACAGGCAGTGAAATGCCAAGAATAATGTAAACTATACAGGAAAATACCATGACGTACTACACCTAGAAATATCTCAGCTTAATAGGTGTTGTGCCATTAACGGTGAATTTTATGGAGGTAAGGAGATGTAAATCTGTCATGTAGACAAAGATTTACAATAATACCCACTTCAGTGGATGATTTTCATCACAGTTAGGACCGTCAGGCAACTTGCGTGTTTTCGAGTCTCTTAAGTTATGAAGGCCTCCTCATATTAATCCAAGGTTGGTATCTTGACCTTTTCCTGGAGTTGATGCTGATAATACAGTTTGCCACTCTTTCCTTCCATTATCACTGATGTGATTTCAGTTGGTCGGGTGGGGATTTAGTTACATAAAATTCATAAAACACTGGTAAGAACTTAATTTAATGATTATTTTCTATAAACCATGTACTTTTTATTGTTGCTCGAGTATTCATATAACTTATAATTCTTTATAAGTCATATATGGACATAGACTTCATTTTCAAAAGACACACATAGTAAATTACCATAAGAAAATACTTGCTTTTGTACTTTTATACATCGATTTCACAGTTGTATCAAAAAATTGAATGATCATTTTGTTAGCTACTAATGTGAAGTCACTGGACAGTAAAACATCTTATTAAGTATGCTACTTACAGATTTGGGGTATGCCACTGCATTAGGAAAAGAACAATAACGAAAACCAGGTGTTCTGGTGTTATTCTTCATAAAGTAAAAAAATAAACAAGTAATAGAAAAAGTATAATAGCCATTTTAACCTCTTTTGGTTACAAATCTGAATTTTTGTCTAAATATGCTAGATAAATATAGGACTTTTTTAAAAGGTTTATTTGGAGGGAGGGGGGGCAGGGGCAGAGAAAGAGGAAAGGAAGAGAAAAAATCACAAGCAGTCTCCACACCCAGCACAGAGTCCTACAAGGGACTCGATCTCACAACCCTGAGATCATGACCTGAGCTGAAATTAAGAGTTGGACAGTTAGCCAACTGAACCACCCAAGCGACCCGATATATGATTACTTTTAAACCCATACTCTACTCACCTCTATGTATCTAGGTACTAAAAAAGATAGAAGAAAATTGTATGGGACATGATTATATGTTATATTTCTATATTTATTAAATACATGTTAAAATACTCTTAAGTGAGATTTCCAAGCCATTGTCTACTTTGGAGTCCTATCTTCCTGAGTTTACAGAAGTTACTCCTTAGATGATAGACAAAAGTTTAAGGTAAAAAATACACGGGTGCCTTCAATATGCATATATGTATTGTAGGACATATTTAAGGAGAAGTGAAAAAATTGACAGCTTTAGCGACAGCTACTGTCATCAGGACGAGCTTCTGACTGTAGGGCATAAGCGTTACATCTGGGTTCTGAAGATTGTTAGTTGACCGGTATTCTGCCAAGGGTGAGAACACGAATGACTCTCTTCCTAGCAAAAAGCCAAAGATGGGAGCCTAGAGGAAACTGAAGTAAAGCCAAAAATGAAGTAAAGCCAAAATTCTGCAAAGAAGACTGTCCTCAGATGATTTTCAGTTCCCTTCCATTACAGCTACCAGCCCTTCTAGGAGTGTGGTCCAGTTTCCTAGTAAAAAAGGGAAGGGAGCAAACTAAAAGGCCACACTGGAGAACAACCCTGAGTCCTAAAAACAAAACAAAACAACAACAACAAAATAAGTATGATATAGAAAGACCGATGGAGGTTCAATGAGATTTTGAACAAGGGGAGAGTTGCAGAAGAGTGTGAACCAGAAGACCACCTCCCTGTTCAGCCAGGAGACACGGCGTGGGAAAGAAGAGCATCGGCCCCTATTCCAGTCACTCCCTACATGCATTACTTTTGTTTTTTAAAACTAAACGTATTAATTACAAGATGCGATATGATGGGGAGATAAAACATACTCCCTTGTCAAGATACTAGATAAACATTCTCAAAAGAGGAAAGTTGGCTGAAATTTCCCAGATACTAATGTATGTAATACAACAAAACCAGCTGAGATATTCATACAGGCTACCACCTGGTGGCTGCAGGACAGTTGGCGTAAAAGATACAGTATTTTCAAAGAACGTGGTCATTTGTTTTAAAATATTTAAGATCTTATTTAATTTTTAAGTATTGAGTTTCATTAAACCTAATTATGAGTTTCTTCCTAGATAATAAATGACACATGGCTACTGCAGAAGACATGGTATTAACATATGCAATTAGCATCTTCAACTTCAGATTTCACTCACTCAGTCCAACCCATGGAGGAAAACATGTTCACACTTAACATGTAGATTTTAGGCAAGAGCATTTCTAGGCACTTGAGGATTTGGTAATGAGCATTTTGGTCCTCATGTCTGCCACACATAAATTGTTTTGAGAGACTTAAGATGAACGTAATGAGCAGGTCTGATATGACAGATTCTGCCTATTAAATTAGTGATCCTGATCATTTAGATTTATATGAAAAACCAACTTACTCTTATGTGCAATACACAGTTTCCATGTTAAGCACTAATTATTTAAATTTCTAGGTGTTTAATAAAGAAAAATATTCATGACATAAATATGTATAAATTTCCTTTCATATTTAAATAGAAAGAAAAGTTGTATAAAAGGACACAGACATGTTTTAAATCTATCGTCCCTGGAGAAGCACCCAGAGAAGAGGATTTCATGTTTCAATGGGAGTACAGAATGCAGTTCGCTATACCTCATTTGAGAGACTCACAATACTATATTTGCATTTCAAAGTTTCTGAAAAATTATTCTGTAAAGAAACCTGCTTCACCAAGCCTAAGCCACACCACTGTCAATTCATTTAACCATAATACTGTTCTTTAAAAATCTATTATCAAGACATCTTGAAATGCTACACTAATTATGTCATTTAAAAAGTGTACATTGATATGGGCCTTGACAGAATGCTTAAAAGAGAAAATACTTGTAGGTAGTTTAAGTACATCATATACAATCTTAAATATTCTACTGAAACTATTGATTCAGTGGAAATATTTCTCTTTTGACTTAGGATGCTCATGGAAAACCTTACTTCATTTCTGTATATTCCCAAGAACACATTGTTTTAAAGCAAAAAATTCATAGACATTGACAAACACAAAAATGGAAAAAGGAACTACATTGCATAAACCTTTCCTTGATCATTGTTCTTTCAAACCATCTACTAATCTAGAGCAGAAAATAACACCACATAATTGTCAAGGTAACCAGAGTATTTTGCTTATTGCCAATAATGCCACTTCCATTTATAAGTGGAAACCCTCTGATCATTCTTCTTATTTCTCCCACCCAACATACCCACAAGATCCCATTTATATATCGTCTTCTAGTCAACGCTCAGAAATTACAATACTGTAATGAAATTTAATTTTGAATTTGATTTTAATCAAAATAGCTCAAACTTTAAATAATTTAGTAATTAGCAGAAATCTTTAAAGCTTGACTGTAAGGAAGCTATGGCTTATCTCCAGAGCTCTTGTGCAATATATATAATTGTGTGTGTGTGTATACACATATATATCACATATGAACATTTTTATTATGTGGGGGTTCATAAATGTAAAAGCAGTGGACTTTTAGGGAGCCTAATAAATTGCACTGATTTTCTATATTTCAGTTCAGAAGCAAGTGAGAGACAGACATAGGAGTTAGGTAGGTGGACATTCCCAACTAATTACTGACAAAGTTGTGTAGAAAATGTGGAGATTAGAAGCTGCACAAGGATTGGGGGACTAGCCTTGAGGTGGTGCAAAATGGAGCTGCTGAACTTGAGTCCACTTCAAGAAGGAATGACCAGAAAAACTCCATCGAGCAATAAAGAGAAAAGGTAAGTAACTTACCAATATTTGTCAGGTCTCTGGATGGAAAAGATTGATGATGATGACAATGATGATGACGGTGATAAAGATGATGAAGATGGTAACCATATAATCCTCCCTGGATATTTGCCCTCATAAATCTATCCTTACCCTGGGGTTCGCCAGCACCAGAGTTGGGAAAACATCAAACTGAAAAATTTAAATAGTACCAGATCCTTCACATACCTTGATGACCAGCAGAAGTAAATGTAAATCCTCCGAAAATGTATCTCCAATCCAGGCTCCAAATTCCTACAAATTAAGTATAGTTCACAATCACAATCAAAACTTACCAAGTAAATAGTAAAAGAATCTACCATGAATGAAAGTCAGTTGAAACAATAAAAAACGGCTTTATATTCCTCAGTGACTTCAGAAGATGTAAATATAAGATACAGAATATAAAATAAATACCTATGAAGGCTTTAAAGAAAATTAACCCCCTCTTTGATTTCTCAGCTCCACTATATCCGACTCTTTTGCCTAATAAAATTGATCACAGGATAGACAATAAGTTTCAGGGATTGGCAAACAATAGCCATAGGCCAAATCTAGCGGTGCCTATTCATTTACATATTGTCTATGACTGCACATGATAGAATTGAATAGTCATAACCAAAAATACATGTCCTCAAAACCTAAAATACTATTATCTGACTCTTTACAGAAAAAAAATTGCCAAAGTCTGGACTATACAAACACATAAAGACACTCAAATAATAAAAATGCCAATAACACAGAGATTCCCACATTTGGGGTTTTGGGGGCACAAAATGGTGGTTTTATTAAAGCCCGGGGACAGGACCCATGGGCAGAAAGAGCTGCCAGATTCCCACATTTGATTATAAACTCCTCCCTCTGATCACATACCAGTAGCAAAATTATAGTTCAAACTGCAGAGTACCAAAGAAAGTAAAGACTCCTAAAGTACCCTAGAATTTCTTTTAGGTATAGCAAATATTTTCTCTAACTCTGTGGTTGCTTTCATTGGTTGTTACTGTTATAACATCATTAAGAAGTGAATTACATGTTTTGAAAGTTTTTTTATCTGAGAGAGAGAGCATGAGCAGAGGGGGGTGAGAGAGACAAGGGGAAGCAGACTTCCCCTGAGCAGGGAGCCTGATGAGGAGCTCCATCCCAGAACACCTGTATCATGACCTGAGCTGAAGGCAGATGCTTAACCAATTGAGCCCCCTAGGCGCCCCAAAATGAATTATATTTTAAAGAATTTTTTAATGTAGAAAAACATGTTTTGTTTTGTTTTGTTTTGTTTTTAATTACCTATGTATTTACAGTTTCTGGCACTTTTATTCTTTTTTATAAATCTGGCATCTGGCATCACTTTTTCTGCTTGAGGAATTTAACATTTCTTATTCAGGTCTTCTGGCAATAAATCTCTAACCTTCACTGGTCTGAAAATATTTTTATTTTACCTTCATTTATTAAGGATATTTTCAGTGGATAGAAATTTCTAGATTAATAATGTGCTGTTTTGTTCTATTTAACCAGCACTTTAAAAATATTATCCCACTGCTTTTCTGGCTTGACTATTCCTGATTCTTTTCTTTATTCTGGGTTTTGCTGTCTTTCTGTAAAGAATGTTAAACTTTGTGGGGGGTATTAAATAATTTGTGGGTCAGCTTTACCCTTTTGAGGCTTGTCTTTAAAGCTTTGTCAGGACTAGTCAGGTGCCAGGTCTACTAGCAAAGCTTGACTCTTCTAGGATCTCCATTAAGTATCCCAGATAATCTTCGGTGTCTCCAACCTGGCTGGTCAGAGCTTAAGCATCTTTCAGCCTGTGTACATTCTGGAAATTATTCAAATTACAACCCTCCAAGAGTTTTTGATTAGCCTCATGCACTTTCACTTATGCATGCCCAGACTGGCATTCTGCAACAGTTTCAAAGAGAATCTTCTCTACATTCCTCTCCAGTATTTTGCACTGCACATGCTAACCACTCAGTCTTCCTGAACTCCAATCTCTGTCTTCTTCTTAGCTTAGCAAGACCACGACATTCTTCTCAGGTCCCAATACCCTTCCCTTCCACACAAATAGATACATTGGGCACTTTGCAGAAGAGCATCTAGGCAGAAAGATACGGCAATCACAGGGTTTATCTTATTTATTCTCCTTTCATTCAGCAGAGTACTGGGCTACCTTTTCCCCAATGTGTGAAAATGTCAGTTTCACATATTTTGTCTGTTTTTATAGTTGTTTATAGAAGAAAAGAGTCGTATAGTCACTCAAATTTGGCCAGAAATAGAAGTTAGCAGGTTGTTTTAATCATGATGGTGGGTCTCCACATTCCAACCTGTCCTGTATCTGCCTAAAATCTCCCAGAACTCCTGGCCTATGGCTGCCAAGAATGATCAAGTCATCACACCTATTGTTGACACTGGACATTTTAATTTCCAAGTACGTGGGGGTTCCTGATAATTTTATTCATTTCTAATTTAGTTCCATTGCACTCAGAGAATCTTCTGTTTGATTTTCTTCATTTTAAATATACTTAGACTTGGATAACATTCTCCCTTTCAATTCATGGTAGGATTTCTCGTAGGATACCTGAAAAAACCCAAAGTGGTAAATACAGGCTACAATTTGTGAGCCAAACTGTAGCTCCAGCTAGCTTCTATAAGTTGATGTGACATATAGAATTTCATTATAAAGAAGTGTTTTTAGGAAGAACCCTTAACTCAGCAGGCATATCTGTTTCTCTGCTCTGCACAAAATGATTTGTCACTGTGAAATCTGAGAGAACTCGTTAAAAGCAATATTTTCATACTCTGTCTCTTGGGAACAGTATAACTGCATCCCTTCTTGGGTATCTTTCCCATTTGCCTCTCTTTCCACCTTTTTCATTTAGTACCTGCTTTCAGATATATCCTCTCTACCATGGTGTGGTCCTCTGGTTGGAATCTAATGCTTACCCATGAAACAAACAATAACAAGAGACATGCCAATGTCTCTCCTATGCCCCATTTCCAGGAAGAACTCACAGAATTTTGCAGGAAAAAAAAATCAGACTATCTTTACAGTTTGCCAATGGGATTCCATTCACACTTAGCCCTAATTTGATTTTATGGCACAAAACTGTTTATTACCTACTCCCAAAGTACTTTAGGAATATGCCCCAAATTAATGGCTGGGATAGCATGTCATACATGATACCTTCCTCTGCTGCCATGTGCAAATTTGATCCTGGTCCCAGGATAATGAAATCAGACAAAACAAAAGAAATTTATATGCATTTCCCACTTTATCCTCTCATACTCAGTGTATTTAATTGACCAAACTAGCCTTTCAAATCCCACCATTACCTATTTTAAATATGAAATGTTTTAATTTTCCATTCCAATTTTCAGTGGAAACACAGCTCAGTGAGTCAAAGAATGTAATATGTTCATGCAGTGTTATATCTTCTTGCTCTTTCTTGTACATTAGTAGTAAAATGCTTCTGTTCAAAAGAAACCTATCTTGGTGGGTCAAATTGATGGAGAACCTTCTGTTTAAAACTTTGAACTGTACTCTCTACAGTTCTTTCTCTTCCAGGATAAGCAAAGTCTGGAACATCTAGATCTATCTAGGTCGATCGATCGATCATTTATTTATTTATTTATATTTTAATTAGCATCCAATTATAACCCATAGGAATTACACTGGCTAGAAAACCATGCAGTCCACTTGCCAGATGTAGAGAGGGTAAGCCTTGTCTTCAGGAAATTGTCCCTAAAGTCATGTTTGGGTGATTTCTTTCCCGACATTGGTTTCTTCAGGTGCAAAAAGGAATGCATTGTCATTGGGCCCAACCATGCAGGACATGGGTACCTGCGTTTCATTTTGTGAAACCAGGTGGCTAATTCTGCGGCTTTAAGGTCTCACTTACCCTTTTCCCTCACACTTCATTTCTTTGAGATTTTTGTTCATTGTCAACTCTGATGAGACTTCCCTGACTATATGAGCAAATGGCATTCTCCTCTACCATTCACGCTGCCGCCATTCCCAGCATACCTCCATCATTCCGCTTTTTCTCTAAAACATTTTCTCAACATCTAAACTATTACAAGTATGTTATTAGAGAAGTTGCCACTCCTCTTACTAGAGTATAAGTCCTATCCCAAAAGGAACGTGCTCTTGTTTGTTCACTGCTGAATCTTTAGTGCCTAGATGCTGAGCATACAGTAGATAAATTTTTGATGTTGAATGAAAAAATAAGTGCAGGAATCTTTCTAACTGAAAATCACCCTTACAGATTCATGAAATGAAACTGCAATAGCTGCTACCAAAGCCTGTATTCTTGCTGGCCTAATGAAAGCCAAAACCTCTCCAGATATGGTTATTCCTCGGTGGATGCATGTTTCAGCCCTTCTATGGTATTTATGTTACAGCTTTTTCTGCAGTGGTAGGATGTACCCCTAGTGGCTTATTTACCTTTCATACTATTTCCATACTCTTTCACAAAGGCACAACTGAGCTATAATATTTTAAACTCTCCTAAATTGGTCCTCCACCTACTCTTACATATGTGAGGTTGTTTCTGGATCTGGCTACTTTCTTTCCTTTTACTTCGATTTCTGGTACAGATATCTTGTTTCCTAAAATATTTCTGCAGAATTCCCCCTTGGAGATGGTGAAAGGGATAAAGCTAGTGAGTTGTAAATCTGCTACAAACATCTATTGTTTGAACAAATCTTGTCCAACTTCACCTCCCTTGGTGCAACAGCTGTTAACTGCATGAACCCTGGAGCCTGACCATCTAGATTCCAATTCCAGCTCTACCATTTACTAACTGCATTGCTTTGAATAAGTTACTTCACCTCCCTGTACCTCAACTTTCACAGCTGTAAAATAGGAACCATTATAGGGGTGCATGGCAGGCTCAGCATGCAACTCTTGTCCTCAGGGTCATGAGTTCAAGCACCACCCTACATTGGGTGTGGAGCCCATTTAAAAAAAAATCATTGTGGTGCATCTGTCGTGTAGGATTATTTTTAAAAATAAATACACACAGACACACATAATGTTTGGAACAACATGTGACATATACCAGTTACTCTATACTACTGTTAAGAGTGGCTGTTAGTTAAGCGTCTGCCTTCGACTCAGGTCATGATCCCAGGGTCCTGGGATCAAGCCCCAAGTCTGCTCTCTGCTCAGTGGGGAGCCTGTTTCTCCCTCTCCCTCTGCCTCCCCTCTCTGCCTGTTGCTCCACCTGCTTGTGTGTGCATACTCTCTCTCTCTCTGTCAAATAAATAAATAAAATCTTAAAAAAAATATTGGTTCTCAAATGTGCTGCTTGGGTCAACAGCATCAGCTTTACCTAGAACTTATTAGAAATGCGAGATCTTGGGGTTCACCCCAGACCTACGAATTAAACTCTAGGGTGAAGCTAATCAATCTATTTTAACTAGCCTTCCCTGTGATTCTGATAGAAGTTCAAATTTTAAAACTACCACCTTAGATTCCTGATTCAGTGTTTTTTTTCTGTTTTTTTTTTTTTTAATGTTCTCTCAGTGAACAGGTAGTGACCCCATAACTTTATCACCTTGAAAATATCCGCTTGGAATGGTTTTTACACCTTTTTTGACCCTTGCATCCCACTTTAGAGATTACGATCTAATTGGTCAGGATGTGCCTTGGCCATCAGGAATTTTGAAAGAGGGTTTCTAACGTGCAGCCAAGTTTCAGATGCAGATCCATACTCTTGTTTCGGCACAAGCAATTCTGAATTTCCTTGTTTCTGGATCTTAGTATAAAAACAGTGTTTCCCTGCCTTCCCTGGTGATTTGAATAATTGAAGTCCTTGATACAAATACAAATTCCAAGCCCCTATCCTAGTCCTAGTAAATCAGAATCTCCCAGATAGCCCCAGGAAGTGGTATTTTTAAACAAGCACCCCAGGTGATTCGTCTCATTATGGAAATTAAGGAAAGAGTGATATATCAAAAATAAATAAATATGTATGATTCTTGCTACTTTTCATTGAGGGATAAGAATGCCGTCCAGATCAGTGCACTGCACTGCAAGTAGAATTACACCTCTTAGTTTTCATATGTTTTTATCTTTTTACTCATTAATTATAATGTCATAAACAGAGTGATTATTCTATTTGGGCTCCCAAAGGAAGAAAGTATGTGATTTGATTTTATAGAAGGAAAACAAAAATTAAGAGTATTTTTTCATCAAGAATGAGACCTAAATCCCTTGCTAACCTTGAAAGGAGATTACTTGCTTGCTCAGTTAGGAAGAATGACCAAATTCATTATGCCCTGCATAAAAAGTCCCACTACTGGGCGCCTGGGTGGCTCAGTGGGTTAAAGCCTCTGCCTTCGGCTCAGGTCATGATCTCAGGGTCCTGGGATCGAGGCCCGCATCAGGCTCTCTGCTCGGCAGGGAGCCTGCTTCCTCCTCTCTCTCTGCCTACTTGTAATCTTTCGCTGTCATATAAATAAATAAAATCTTTAAAAAATAAAAAATAAAAAATAAAAAAATAAAATAAAAAGTCCCACTACTACTCTGAAAAAAAAATTAAATTAAAATGAGCAGTTACTTTAAATGGAATAAAACTTCATTTAGAGATTGTAACTTTACTTGTTATATGATAATTAAATATCAATTAATTATTACAAAGCTAGCACTTGTGAGGTTAAATAATTATTTGGCAAAAAAAGATTACAAAATCCAAATTAAAACACCAAGAAATTTAATGTATCAAAATTATCATAAAACTTGCACAGTGTCTCTTTGGAATTAATGAGACAGAACTCTGTGTGGTAGTGACATTACAGGGTAACTTTATGTATTTCTAATGCAGTAAATGTGCTTTTATCAATTAAATACACAGTTTTTAGTATTTAGCTTGTAATAGTTATCTTGCTAAGTGACAAGAAGTATATTCATTAGGTTATGTGATTTAATTTATTATCATATAATTTATTCTGCTTTATAGATACTTAAAATAGCTGAATTCATTTCATCAGATTCAGGACTCATTCAGAGAGCATAGCTTCTATGATTTGCTTGAAACTCTAATCTTGAGATCATTTGACTCAGGCAAAATGCATCTATGGACAGGCCTAAAGATCACAGCTACCTAAAGAATATCAGATATTTCCACCTTGAATTATTCAACAACTATGACTGGGTCGATCTGTACAAACTTCAAAATAAGGAGGGCTCAGAAAGTGTCTCTGTCCTAGCCATCAAGCATTAAAGCATAATGAACAGACTATAATAATTTATCAAAACAAAATCCAAAGTATAAATGAATTTCATAGAATTTTTTTTAAAGATTCTTTTTTTTTTTTTTTTTTTTTTTGACAGAGAGACACCACGGAAGAGGGAATACAAGCAGGGCGCGTGGGAGAGGGAGAAGCAGGCTTCCTGCTGAGCAGGGAGTGTGATGCAGAGCTCCATCCCAGGACCCTGGCTGGGATCATGACCTGAGCTGAAGGCAGGCGCCTAACAACTGAGCCACCCAGGCGCCCCTGCGTAGAATATTTTTAACTGGAGAATAAGTAAAACGGTTTAGCACTTTTTAATATTAGACAGAAAGGCCTCTGGATCATGTGAAATCTGCCCTGCTTACCTTCACAGCCAGTTCTAACATCAGCTTGTTCCCAAGATGCCTTGAGCCTTCGGCCACCATCTTCCCACCTAAAGCCCCCAATGGCTGTAGCCCACCCTTCCACCCAAATGTTCCTCTTCTGGCTCCTACTCTCCTTCAGAATGAGAGCTAATCTAATTAGCTAAGCAGCTGTAACTAAATCCAAAGTGTTTGCTAAAGCAGTGCTTCTCACACTCTAATGTGTATATGGATCACCTGGACATCTTGTCAAAATGCAAATTCTGAATCAACAAGTGGGGTGGGACCGCTGATTTTGCAATTCTTTCATGCTCCCAGGTGACATTCCTGCTGGTCCACAGATCATGTTTTGAGTAGAAAGAAGCTGATAAGTTGTTGTTGTTGTTGTTGTTATTGTTGTTTTCAAGTTAGAGCAGTGTCTTTCCTGTCTAGTCCAAGGACTTAGTGCTTCAGAAAAAAATGCAGATTTCTGGACTTAATTCCAGACCTACGGAATCTGAATCTCTGAGGAATGAGTCCAGCAATATGCCATTTTAATAACCTCTTCAGGTGAATCCTGTACATCCCAAAGGCTAAATGACAGGTTCATCTCCAACACCATTCCTAGGGTTTCCACGTCATAGCTAGATGTTTTGAGAGTTGCTTTCTACAGGTATTGTTCTAATCCAAAGGAGCAAATCAAGTACTGGAGGCAGCAGATAAAATGACACATTAGGTAAGAATAGATTTAGAAAAGTAGGACACAAATGATCAATGGAGCCATGTTTTCATTCTAAACAATAAAGCAGCTCTTTTATTTTCTCTGATGTGGGCACCTTGTAGAGTACATATAATTCCTTGCGAATAAAGTTCTTTTGTGCTACTAGCAATAGCGGAAATGTTTGCCAGAACATATGAATCTCTGAGTAACTCACTTGGCTATCTCCAGCTTGCCAATTTTCTCTTATTGACGTTGCTTCCACTTGCCATTACTTGGCCCCACATGGCGGGTGCCAAGTCATTGCTGGTAATTACATGCTTCAGTAGAAACTTAGATCCTGCATGCTCAGGAGAGTGTAAAAGCTGTCATGAAAATTTAAAAATAGAGACTCAAGCATGTGGTCTCTCAAAAGATCTACATGCAGCTTTCAACAGCAACATTTCAACAGAAGTGAACATGCTCGAAATTAAGCAGCTTTCTCTGAAAAATGTAAAGATTAAATGTGTCCAGGTTAGTATTTTATGGAAATATCTGCTGAAAAAAGCCATAAATGAAATGACTTTCTGAAAGTGCAGCTGCTGAAAGTACCCCCACAAACACACAGAGATAACAGAGAATTTACCCTCCAATCACACTGTCACCCTCCCTCCCTTAGAGAAGTCACCGACTGATACCAGTTCCATTCATTTGCTTGGCCTAGAAGTTTGCAGATAGTTATGTTGAACATATTGAGATCTTTCTGAGAGGAAGTGATATTCTGAGTAATATTTCTTCTAGACATTACTTCAGTGTTCTTCAAATGAGCTCGATTTTAAGCATGGTATGTTTTGTTGCTCAAAGCAGAATCTGGAAGTAAGTCAAGATTTCACAAATCCTGTACAGAGGTATGCAATTTAAAACTTTGACATTTTCAGAAATGTGTAAGGACTCAAGTCAAATTTAGTTTATTCTAAATCATTCTGCCTAACCCTGGGGAAAATCAAATAGAAGAAGAATTCTTTGACATCAGGGAAGAGAAATGGTTATTGCTATATATCTACATGAAGACATATATAGCAAAAATGAAGAAAGGTTAACAGAGAAAAATGAATCTAACTAAAATAGAATTCCCAAGTTGAGCACTAAATTTTCTTAGTACACTTGATCCTAACTAAACAGCTGTTTACTTCTATTCCTTATTTCAATACTCTACTTCATTTTATAGATGGAATATTCTTCTAATATATGTCAATAAATGAAAACTCAATTCTGTTTCCACAAAAACAAAAATAAGATGCCAGATTAGGCTCTATGGGTGATGAAATTATAAAAAAAAACTATTCTCAGGATGATTGTGATCTAGTGCCTGGGGTGTGTGGAGAGGGTTGCTAATAAAATAACCCTACAAATATCTATATTGATAATCAGAACACAAGTGATGTGAGAGGATAGAGAATGTTGATATGACTCAAAGGACTGGTGTCTTCAGGTTGGGAGATCAAGGACTGCTTTGTGGAGTAGATGCTTTCTCCTAAGATGCTTCTGTAAGATTTTAGAAAGACTGATAAGAAAATTGAGAAGAATTAGCAGACACTACAACAAAAGTATAAAGGATGGAGAGCATAGGATGTGTTTGGCTGAGGTGTATGAGATTGGTTTCCTATTGGGTTCAAGTAAGAAAGAAGTGGAGAAGTAGCTAATGAAATAGTAGGGAGCCATGTTATGAAGGCATGTGGCTAGCAAGCCTGAAGACATTTTTCCTGACTCAACAATGAAAAATTTTTGCATTATAATAAATAAATGGCAGAACTAGTCTTTCTATATGATGGATTTGAGTGAGGAGATGACCAGTTAGGAAGTTACTATGAAGGAGCTATATTGAGAAGATAGAGGAAGAGAAAGCCAAGGGGGAATCAGATGGATTCATCCTGAGATATTGAGATAGAAACTACTGAACTTGGAAGTGGGTTGGATATAAGTTTAGGCACACAGGTAATTGAAAGGGAATTGAGAGGGAATTCAAAACTGTCTTGGGGGTGCCTGGGTAGCTCAGTGGGTTAAAGCCTCTGCCTTCAGCTCAGGTCATGATCTCAGGGTCCTGGGATTGAGGCCCGCATCGGGCTCTCTGCTCCGCAGGGAGCCTGCTTCCTCCTCTCTCTCTCTGCCTGCCTCTCTGCCTACTTGTGATCTCTCTCTCTCTCTGTGTCAAATAAATAAATAAAATCTTAACAAAACAAAACAAAACCTGTCTTGGGATTTCAAGTTTAGATGACAAAGAAAATAGAATTTTTTTTTCCAAAAAAAATACATAAAATTGAAAAGTAAAATGTATAGATAGAAAATTTGCCATTTTAATTCAAATTAAGGTTTGCTTCATTGTTTTGTTTTACTTTAACAATCTAAGGGTGCCTGGCTGGCTCAGCTGGAAGAGCACGGGACTTCTGATCTCAGAGTTGTGAGTTTGAGCCCCACATTGGGTATAGAGATTACTTAAAAAAAAGCTTAAAAAAAGTCTAGGTAATTGCTGCAATTATCTCTTTTCTATATACTAGTATACACATGTCTTTTTAAGATAATATGGATGGATTACATTATAAACACATAAGCCAAAAAACAAGCAATATCATAACTGAATTTATTTCTGTATTGATTATTTTATTAAAATCATTGCTTTATACTTCTAAATGATATGCAAATAAAATTTTAAAATGTGCATACCATTGAATTTGCTTCAGTAACCTTGTTTCATTTATTTTTTTTATTTGAGTATAGTTGATAAACAATGTTACATTAATTTCAGGTATACGACATAGTGATTCACAAGTTTACACATTATGCTATGTTCAATACAAGTGTAGCTACCATCTGTCCCCATATATTGCTGTTACAATATCATTATATTCCTTATGCTGTGTCTTTTATTCCAGTGACTTGTTCATTCCACAACTGGAAGCCTATATTTCCTTCTCCCCTTCACCCTTCTTACCCAGCCTCCCAACCCTCCCCTCTGGCGACCAATAGTTTGTTCTCTCTATTTATAGGTCTGATTCTTCTTTTTTGTTTTGTTTTTGTTTTAGATTCCACATGAGTGAAATCATATGACATTTTTTGTTCTCTGACTGACAAATTTGACTTAGAATTGTACCCTCCAGGTCCACTAATGCTGTCTCAAATGGCACGATTTCATTCTTTTTTATGGCTGGGTAATACTGCTAAATCAATCAATCGACCTATCTATCTATCTATACTATATCTTCCTTATCCACTCATCTATCTGTGGACACTTAGGTTGCTTCCATATCTTAGCTTTTGTAAATAATGCTGGCAATAAACGTAGGAGGGTCTATATCTTTTCAAATTAGTGTACTCATTTTATTTGGGTAAATACCCAATAGTGGAATCATTGGGTCATATGGTGTTCCCATTTTTAATTTTTTGAGAAACCTCCATGTTGTTTTCCACAGTGCCCGCACCAATTTACGTTCCCACCAACAGTGTATAAGAGTCCCTCTTTTTCTATCTTTGCCAACACTTGTCATTTCTTGTCTTTTTTATTTTGATTTTTGATTTAAGCCTTTCCACATCTATAAGGTTGCTATCTCCTTTTATTTGTTTGTTTTTAAGTAGGCTACATGCCCAAGCATGGAGCCCAATGTAGGCCTTGAACTCAAGCAACCCTGAGATCAAGACCTGAGCTAAGATCAAGAGTTGGACACTTAATCACCTGAGCCACTGAAGCACCCCTCATTGTGGTTTTGATTTGAATTTCCCTGATGATTAGTGATATTGAGAATCTTTCCATGTGTCTGTTGGCATCTGTATGTCTTCTGTGGAAAAATATCTATTCAGGTCCTCTGTCCATTTTTTAATTAGATTGTTGGTTTTTTGGTGATGAGTTGTAAAAGTTTTTTATATATTTTGGATATTAACCCTGTATTGGATATATCATTTGAAATGCCTTCTCCCATCCAGTAGATTGCTTTTTTGTTTTGTTGATGATTTCTTCTGCTGTGCAAAAAGTTTTCATTTTGATATAGTCCCAATAGTTTGTTTTTGCTTTTCTTTCCCTTGTCTCAGGAGACATGTCTAGGAAAATGTTGCAATGGCTGATGTCAGAGAATTTACTAGGATTTTTATAGTTTCAAGTCTCACATTTAAGTCTTTAATCCACTTTGATGTTTTTTGGTTTTCGGTGTGTGTGTGTGTGTGTGTGTGTAGTGTTAAAACGTGGTCCAGTTTCATTTGTTTACTTGTAGCTATCCAGTTTTTCCAGCATTATTTATCAAACAGACTGTCTTTTCCCCATTATATACTCTTCTTTTCTTTGCCATAGATGAATTGACCATATAGGTATGGACTTATTTCTAGGCTCCCTATTCTGCTCCATTGATCTATACATCTATTTTTCTGCCATTACCATAATGTTTTGATCGATATAGCTTTGTACTATAACCTGAAATCCAGAATTGTGAAACTCCTGCTTTGTTTTTCTTTCTCAAGATTGCTTTGGCTATTTGAGATCTTTTGTGATTCCATACATATTTTAGTGTTTTTTGTTTTATTTCTGTGAAAAATGTCATTGGTATTTTAATAGGGATTGCATTGACTCTGTAGATTCCTTTGCATACCATGGACATCTTAACAATATTAATACTTCCAGTCTATAAGCATTCCATATGTTTGCATTATCTTCAATTTCTTTCATCAGTGTTTTATAGGTTTTTTTGTTTTGTTTTGTTTTGTTTTTTATTTATTTGACAGAGAGAGAGATCACAAGGAGGCAGAGAGGCAGGCAGAGAGAGGAGGAAGCAGGCTCCCTGCTGAGCAGAGAGCCTGATGTGGGCCTCGATCCCAGGACCCTGAGACCATGACCTGAGCCGAAGGCAGAGGCTTTAACCCACTGAGCCACCCAGGTGCCCCAGTGTTTTATAGTTTTCAAAGTATAGGTCTTTCATCTCTTTGGTTAAGTTTGTTTGTGGTATTTTTTTTATTCTTTTTCGTGCAATTAAAACAGTATGATTTCTCTTTCTGCTGTGTATAGATATGCTACTGATTTCTGCATATGAATTTTGTATCCTGCAACTTTCCCAAATTCATCAGTCCTGATAAAGTTTTTTGGTAGTCTTTAGGATTTTCTCTCTACAGTATCATGTCATCTGCAAATAATGATAGCTTAACTTCTTATAATAAATGATAGCTTAACTTCAATATAGATGCCTCTTATTTCTTTTTCTTGTCGGATTGCTATGGTTAGGACTTCCAGTACTATGTTGAATAAGGCACTAACCTTGCATTAATAAGACAAAAACCACAGGAACTGAGTTGACATACAAGCAGACTATAAAGGAAATATTCCTTAAAAATTTTTAATTAGGGCGCCTGGGTGGCTCAGTGGGTTAAAGCCTCTGCTTTCGGCCCAGGTCATGATCTCAGGGTCCTGGGATCGAGGCCCGCATCGGGCTCTCTGCTCCGCAGGGAGCCTGCTTCCCCCTCTCTCTCTGCCTGCCTCTCTGCCTCCTTGTGATCTCTCTCCCGCTGTGAAATAAATAAATAAAATCTTTAAAAAAAAAAAAATTTTAATTAAATTTGCTTATATTATTTCATTTTTAGGAAATATTACATGAGTAAAAATTTATAGTATAGTTTTATATAAGGTATATTTGTTATTGAAACAAGAAATTCACTGATATAGGTAATATTGTACATTTATTAGTAGACTTTAATGATATGATAAAAGTTAGCTATAATTTGGAAAATCAATAACCTTTTCCTAAAACATTTATGCTGTGTTAGGCATCATGTTAGAATTAGGCACCAGGTTTCAACTGTGAAAAGGAAACAGGCCCATCCTAAAGGAAATTATTGTCTGAAACAGTAGAAAAATCAGTCAACTATAACAGAGCTTGAATTCTAAGGATACAGTCCTATGATGTACAAAACACAAGCATCTAATGCAGGTATGATAGATCAGAGAAGGCTTTTTCAACCTCAGAGTAAGGAGTAACTGGGCCAACTGAAAGAAGTCAGGTGGACATGGAAGTTTCCCAGCAGAGGAGATGTAATGAGAAGACCTGGAGGCAAGGAGCTGGACAGCAGGAAAGGTTGTGGACAGCAGTGGGGGAAGGGGTGATAAAAGTAAGGATAGAAGGATGATGGAAGGATGTGTGCTCTGTTAAAGAGTTTGGGATTCTACCCAGAAGTCAGGTGCAAAGCAGAGAAACAGATCAATTAGACTGAAAAGAGAAACTGGCTTTGAGGATATTGCAGAATATGAGAAGAGATACTGATGTCTTCTAAACACTTAAAAGTGGATATAAATATGATATAGTAAGACTAGCAGAATGTGGTAAATGAATAAATATGGAGATAAGGGAAAGGGAGAAGCCTAACAGCAGATCTAAGATAATATTAAGTCCCTTAAATCAGGTAATCAGGGAGATGGTATTTACTAAGATATGATCAGTAGGAAAAGACCAAACCTGGGATGTAAGATATGAATTGAACTTTATGTATATTGCACTAAAGATGCCTAAGTCATCCAAATGGAGGTAACCTATAGACAACTGGACACATAGATTTGAAGCAAAGAAGAAAACTCTGGTCCAGAGACTGATCATCAGCATATACATGGCAACTGAAATAAAACGAGTAAATAAGATTGTTCAGGGATACTATTTAAGCTGACCAATGGAGCCTGAATAATACCAACAATTAATGCCAAAGGGGGAAAACAGTAGTCAGGGATGAAATCAGAAAATGAGAAGAAGTAAAATGTGATGAAAGCCACAAGAACTGCTTTGAAAAATGAATGCATTAATGCTACTGAGTGGGTCAAGGATGTTAAGAACTGAAAAGTGTCTACTGGACTCATTAGCAAGAATACTATGAACAAACATACCAATAATGTTTCTGTAGATTAATGGGGACAAACTAGTTTGCAGTGAATGGCAGAAGGTAAATTTCAGAAAGCAATTTTAGATAAACAACTCTTTTAAATAAAACTTCAGATATTTAGTATATGTGCTGCCAAAGCAAGCACAAGCTTTGGAGATATTTAAAGAGAGACATAGAAGAGACAAAAGATTGTCTATATTGTCTGGCATGGTCAAATGTTCATTAGAGATATGAGTATACAATGACTCTGAAGATACAGGATGGAATCAAAACACCTCCCAGGTGAAATAATTAAGGGGATGGTGGAATTTTCTTTTCTTATGTAAAGAAGAAAATGATGGATTCAAATTTTTTCTTAGCCCAGTATATTAGTTTTCTATTGCTATGTAAAAAATCACTACAAACAGTAGTTAACAACTATAAAAATTCTCATCTCACAGTTTATAGGAGTCGACACTGGTTAACTGGGGCATCTCAGGGACTGACAGAGTAGAATCAAGGTGTTTGTTGGCTGGGCCTGTGTTCTCATCTGAGATTCAGGGTCATCTTCTAAACCCAATGGTTCTTAGCAGAATCTTGGTCCTTGCAATTGTGTGAAAGTCCCTGCTCTACTGCTGGCTATCAGCCAGGTGTTGTTTTAACAAGCTACTTGTTGTCGCTTTCATGTTGTCCTCTCTGTAAGATGGCAATTGCTTCTTCAAGGCCAACAAGAGAACATTTGCTGCTTCAAATCTCTCTAATATTAGAAGAGCCCAGACTCTTTTAATGGCTCACCTGATTAGATCAGGACCACCCAGGATAATTCCTTGTGATTAACTCAAAGTCAATGGATTTGCAGCCTTAATTCCATCTGAAAATTCCCTTCACCTTTATAATATAATGTAACCTAATTGCAGGAGCGACATCCAATCTACTCACAGGTCCATCCACACCCAAAAGGAAGCAATACTGTAGAACATGTATTCCAGGAGGGGCAAGTCTGAGGGCCATCTCAGAATCCTGCATAACACACAACAAGTCAAAAATCAGCCTAAATTTAATATTTTTCTTTTCTTTCTGAAAGGGAGATTTGTTCGCTACTCACTACTATTAGGGTACTCATCTCTAAATACATACATATGTACATTATTTTTTATCTACCTTTTATGGAAGTAATTCTCAGTCTTAACAGAACAAAAACTACAAAATAACTAAAATTTTACTGTCTATTGAAAAAAGTAACACCATTGAAAACTATTGGGGCCCTTCTAACCCAGAGTTAGGCGAAGAGTATAATTGCAGAGATATCTCATTAGTCTAAATAGGGATCTAAATCATGGCCTTCAAAAACACTAAAAAAAGATAACAGGAAAATGAAGGCAATTATAGCAACTCTTTGATACAGCTTTTCCTACCTGTCTTTATGGAATGATCCTTGGGAACTTCTGCTTTGGGTTGACACTAACTGTTGACCCTCTTTGGTGCAGTACAGACTTAGTGCTTAAGGTAGACTATCTCTCCCCATTCCCTCATACGTATATTCATAAGCACACTTGGTTTTGGACTTTTCTCAGCACAGAGAAAGAAAACTCCTGTTGGGGACTTTTTTCCCTTTGGATTCAGGATCTTTTTATGAAATGAGTAGAGACTAACCATGTGAGAATTAGGTACCTGTTCATAATAGAACCCGATTCTACTCAGTATCAGCTCTCAAAACATTGATAGCACAAATGAATTCCCACTTACTTAATTCTTCCGGTATTGTACAAAATTAAACTGTAATAAAACTCAAATGGAAAAATTGAGAAATGATGAAACAAATGTATCTTTTCTTCATGTAATGTGCCCTGGAAATCGTTAACACCTACCAAACGGCAACAACAAAACATAACACAGTATCTCCTTCAGCAAATTAGTAAGATAATTTGATTCTAGGACTGTTCAAATACAGTGAAATATAGTGCCACTATCATCCTATGGTGTCTTTTGCGGTGTGGAAAGAGGATGAAGCTGCAAATACAAGTATGTGCAATTAAGATATACTTGCCGTACATGATCTATGAAAATAATGTAGGATAGATAAGAGAAAGGGGGATAAAAATAGTACTTCCCACTAATTATTATATCCCCAGTTGTTAGTCATTATGGTGGATACTTTAATTTTTTATTTAAATTCTATTTAGTTAATATATAGTGTATTATTAGTTTCAGGGGTAGAATTTAGTGATTCATCAGTTGCATGTAACACCCAGTGCTCATCACATCAACTGCCCTCCTTAATGCTGATCACCAGTCACCCCATCCCCCCACCCACCTCCCCTCCAGGAAACCTCGGTTTGTTCCCTATAGTTAAGAGTCTCTTATGGTTTGCCTCCCTCTCTGCTACCTTATTTTATTTTTCCTTCCTTTCCCCATGTCCATTTGTTTTGTTTCTTAAACTCCACATGAGTAAAATCATATGGTATTTATCTTTCTCTGACTGACTGACTTACTTTGCTTAGCATAATACCCTCTAGTTTATGGTGGATACTTTAAATACACTGTCATAGACCTTTACGATGACCTGGCAAGGTAGGTATTTGTCTCAATCTTTACATTTTTACATCAGGGAGAGACAAGTTAAGAAACTTATCCAGGGACACAGAAGGAGTGAGCAGCTGTAATGCCTCCCCAAGTTTAGCTGACTTCAAGGCCTGTGCGATTTCTCATATATCACATTGCCTCGGGTTGGAAGGAGCGCTAGTGAGGAGCCTGATGTCATATGTCTCCAGAGCACTGGAGTAGCACATGCTAAAATAACTTCAGACTCTTCTGGCTGCTCAGTGACCTTGTTTTTTAGAAAAGTACCACAAAACATAAATTTAATATGCCCTATTGCCCTGCATATGATGAGATTATGCCCTATAAACTGGTTTATTTTCATAATAATATTTTTAATAAGACAGACTTTAAAAAAATAAATATCCATAAAATCAGAGGTTTCATAGATGCTTAAATTCTTGGATTTGGTCATTTCTTTTATTCTGTTTTTTTGTTTGTTTGTTTTTTTAAAGATTTTATTTATTTATTTCACAGAGGGAGAGAGATCACAAGGAGGCAGAGAGGCAGGCAGAGAGAGAGAGGGGGAAGCAGGCTCCCCGCTGAGCAGGGAGCCCGATGCGGGCCTCGATCCCAGGACCCTGAGATCATGACCTGAGCCGAAGGCAGAGGCTTTAACCCACTGAGCCACCCAGGCGCCCTGTTTTTTGTTTTTAAGACCACATTTAAATGACCCTCTAAATTTATAAGGCACAATACTTTAGTTTCCCAGGCTTCTTCCTATGATTTAGCTTGTACAAATCTGTACCATTTTTATTCTGAAAAAAAAAATCATTATTTGAGGGAAAAAGGAACATTATATCAGTAACGTACAAGTGAGTATTGGGAACAATTCTATAGCTTTTGTGTTATTATAGAGTGATATAATTGCTGTTTCCTCTAGTGTTTCTCTCCTTCCCCTTTGAGAAGCCAACATACAAGACCTCTGCCTGCATGTGCAGAGCCAGAAACTCATTATGATTGCAGCCCTGCAAGGCAATGCTGGGAACCAAACTGTGAAATTGTGATTCCTCGAGTGGAGTGTGGGAAGCCCTATGTACTGCTAGTTTTCTAATGGATTGAACCACACAATCACAGCAAATAGAAAACCCTGATGGCTGATTTTGTGTGTGTGTTTATTTTAGTGGTGTTCAAGAGAAAACTAATCGGAGGAAAATTTATTAAAACAAATGTTTCCCTGGCTAACAGATATCCGCTCTAATATTTGCTTTTCATTGATATTTGACATGCATTTTGACTATCCTTTTAAATTTTTATTTTTCTAAAGAATTCCTTATCATAGAGAATATGAGGAAAGAAAAATTGGTGGTATTTGTCAGCTGAACTTAGCAAAATTTTATAATAAATCTGATCTTTGGTTGCTCCTCCTCTTTGACAGACTCAGGAATCAAATGGCCAAAATAATCAGCCCTTCCATCTACTTAATTTTCCTGCAAAAATTATATAAGAAAACAAGGTAAATAGTTTAAAACCAGTATAGCATCATTCTGTCTATTGAGCCTGCATATCTACAAAGGGAATTGTGGAACTCAAGAACTACTTGATGTAAGCTGCAACTCCAATGAGTTAGTAGATAAAACTTCAACTTGCAACTTCAAAGAAATTTATCTAAAGCTATGATTGCCTAAAGTAAATAAATTCATATAAATTGGCTCCTACCTACTGTTTCTTTATTTGTTCTTATAACAAAGATTGCAAACTTGCATGTAACCTTGGGTAAGGGACAGGTGGCTAGGTAGGGAGGCTCACAGAAATCCCAAAACTGTGGAGGTGTGGGAAAACCAGAGATAAGGGAACAAACCAGACCACCCTGGCCTAGGCATGTGGAGTGGGTGTCTTCTTTTATGATAATCACCTGTGACCAACAAGGAATAAACAGACCCTGAAAAGGAAGTAAGCCATTGAAAGTGTTAACACTAGTCCTTGCTCAATGGTGATATAGAGAGGTTAAAAGGATTTAAATTCCCTGGTTAGCTTTCTATAAAAGACCTATAGGCCCTCAGTGGCAACCCTGTTGGGACCCCTCTCACTCTTGAGGGATTTTTCTGTATCTTCACTTCATACACTTCTATCACTTTACTCACTCTCCTTTGTCTGGCAGATTCATTCTTCAACTCCCTGAGACAAGAACCTAGCTCTCCCATTTCAACAGGACTCTAAAGTGAAAAACAGATCCTTAACTTTAAATCAGACAATGGTATTTTAATTTGGTAGGCTATTCGATGTTAAAAAGATTACTTAATTCAGAGGAACAAACATCAAACGCTCATATGCTTTTAAGTGTGAAGAGTGACCAAAAGAGAGATGCCACCAATCTGAATCGTTTCAGTCATTCCTTCCTAATTCGCTTTCCCCTCTGCCATGCATCTCTTTGATCTTTTAGGCTCTAGAACAGGGATTAAAAAGTTCCTAGTGGTTGTTCGCTAGGTCATAGGCTAATATAAAGAAGGTAAACTTTGTTTTAGGAGTAAAACTGGAATGAAAACATTATTTCTGACATATCACTTCTCCAAAAAGGTGACTGGTGAAAGGAACTCAGGTAACCTAAAACTCCCCTCACAAAAGGGGATGCATATTTGAGTCTGAGCCTCCCCCCAGCACCAGGGGGCAGAAATATTCTGAGTGCTCCATAACGGTACTGTTGCCTGGGTGGTGGGTGATGGACGGGCTTAGTCCCCTGTACTCACTTACCAATGTTTAGGCCCCCGAGTCCAAAGCCAGTATTATGAGTGGGATTTTATTTTCTTTAATGATACTCCATTAAAAATAAATAGCCTTAAAAATGGATAGTATTCAAAAGAAAGGATACGACAGGTAAAATAAGAACTAACATTATTCATCATTGAAAAGCATATTTTAAGACATCATTAAATCAGGGGAGATTATTGCAAAAACAGAAATAAAACAAAAATAATTCCAGCTATACTTATATACATATATGCACCCAAATATCTAATATATATTTATGTATTATAAGTGTTACATCATAAATGTAAAGAGAGAAGCTATTTTAAAATGATGTGCAATAAATGCTGATAAAGGAGCTATGTAAAAAGATTGGCAGACTACATTATATAAATCTAGCTATTTATAATGATAGTAAAAATGATTTTATAAGAAAGGAAACAGATCCATACAAATATTTGCAGCAAATTTTATATATATTGAAAAAACAGTATCTGTACTGTATAAAAAAGGCTTATGCAAATTGGTATGAAGAATAGCACTAAAATGTAAAAAAGGATATGAACAATTTAAACTAACATTAATAAAAAAATTAAAATAAAAAATAATAATAAACTAACATATAAAGTAAAATTATCTATATAAAAATGTTCAATTCTCAGGGGCGCTTGGGTGACTCAGTAGGTTAAGCCTCTGCCTTTGACTCAGGTCATAATCCCGGGGTCCTTGGATGGAGCCTTGCACTGGACTCCCTGCTCCCCAGGGAGCCTGCTTCTCCTTCTCTTTCCGCCCCTCTCCACCTTTGTGCTTTCTCTTGTGCTCTCTCCCTCTCAAATAAATACATAGAATCTTTAAAAACAAAAATGTTCAATTCTGCTAGTTATCAAAAGAGCACAATGAAATAAGACTAACGTGCCTTTTTAAGCTAATAAAATGAGGAAATCTGGTAATCAAGCAGATTCTCTCATATGCAACTTATAAAAGATAATAAAATGGTCAGATTCTGTCTGGAAAAATGATTTTTCAAGGTATTCCAAGACATATAAAATAACAGAACCCTTTAACCCATTTACCTTTTGATAAGAAGATAAAAGAGGGAAAATAGGAAGGAAAAAAATGAGGAAAAGTTAATATGCATGAAAATATTCATTATAATAAATATAAAGCCATTAATATCATGAGGACTGTGCAACATGAAAAATGCTTGTTTATAACATTAAATGAAAAAAAATAACTGCATCTGTCTACTAAATATAAAAATCAAGGCTAGATAAGAACTACATAGGGGAAAAAAGAATATTTAAAAGAGTTTGGTTAAATCTTTGTAAGCCATTTTAATGCATTGTGTCTTAATCTAATCAATACAACAATTTTATTTAGTTGGCAAAAATAATTTATTCAAAGCAAAAATTCCTGGCAAGGAGTAACCAAAACCTTAGTGGTCCCCATTTTCTATCCTCTCATTTTCCATAAAAATTTTAGCTCCTCAAAAGACGCCCGGAAAGCGCCGGGCCTGAATAAAGGTCGCCCTGGGACATACCTAAGTCCTGGCCAATGTGCCATGAGTCAGAACGCTACGTGGCAGCCGCCTGAATCCTACCTTAACAGACAGCTGTCACATGGCCTTCCCCAGGTTCCCTGTTCCTTCATCCTGCTGCGTAGGTTGTAGAAGCCAACTGGGACAAGGTCCACAGTGTAGAGTTGACAAAACAGTTTGAACTGGAAGGAGTCTGAATCCTTCGAGACACTGTGGAACAGTCATACCCTCAGCACTGGGTTTCCTTTCTCTACGTGAAGGAAAGTGAGCAATAAACTATCTTGTATAAACGGCTGTTAGTTTTCACTTTTCTGTTCCAAAAAGCAAAATTTACTAAAATTTACTAAATTTTAGTAAAACTTACTAAATTTTATTAAAATTTAATCAATTTTAGTAAAACTTACTAAAATTTACTAAAATTACTAAATGCAAAGAGGTCAGCCCAAAAGCCAGCTAGGTGCAATATTTAAGTCATAATCAGTTGAAAACAACTGAGAGCAAAGTAGGGGCAACAATACGAGGGCAGGATGACACCAAGATTGCCAAAGTTGATCCTAGGGCGTTCACATTAGTTGACAAGATCTAGGCCTTCTATATCAGGCATCCTCAGCTAAGGTGATGAAAAATGGTTCTTCAGGGTCAAAAAAAAAATTAGATATACAATGGTTTGTGGCTCTCCAACATGCCACAGTACATAAAGGGACATACATATCTATGATATTAACATTTCATGGTGATGGAAAAACGAGTCGAAAAAAGGCTCGGGTGGAGGGGTGGGGTAGGGGAAAGTGATCATGGAAGAAAAAAGCAAGACTGAGGAACATTGCCAGATGTGAGTATCCTCCCCTGCCTGTTCAATCAAGCAAATCCTACTTACTCTTTTGGATTCCATAGCTTCCTCAGTTAACAAGTTGTCATGTTGTTTGATTCATGATTATTTATTTCTCTATCTCCTCACTAGATTTTAAGAAGATTAGGATTTGGGGGGCACCTGGGTGGCTCAGTCAGTTAAGCATCTGCCTTCAGCTCAGGTCATGATCCCAGAGTCTTGGGATTGAACCCCAAGTCAGGTATCCCTCTCCCTCTATCCCTTCCCCTGCTTGTGCTCTGTCTCTCTCTCAAATAAATAAATAAAACCTTTAAAAAAAGATTATGGTTTTCAATTCTGCATTTATAACACATGGCTTGGCACATAACAACAGCACAGAAAATGTGGATGGCTGAATAAGCAACCCAGGGGCACTTTTCCTGCAAGTCTAATGCTCCAGCAATTCTCATTTAACAACAGATACAATGTGCCCTCTGCTTGAGTGGTGACAAATGAAGACAGCCACTGAGAACACACAGAATTTCTCAAACAATATGTTAAATAAGTTGGTGAAAGAATCCAGTTCAGCCACAGGAACACCCCTATTCCTACTTATTTTTACCAATTTTGGTTTTCCTGCTTTTTTTTTTAAAAAAGGGGTTTAATCTTCTTCATATTCATTACTACATAGCTTTTTCTCTTTTAATCTCAAACATCAAGTTAATTTGAAATCTGCTGTTATTTTAACAATAGGGCAGAGTTTGATATTTGGAATTCACACAAACA
The DNA here is from genome assembly GCA_002007465.1 of Ailurus styani. Lineage (NCBI taxonomy): Eukaryota > Metazoa > Chordata > Mammalia > Carnivora > Ailuridae > Ailurus > Ailurus styani. The sequence goes on along the minus strand of LNAC01000010.1, from coordinate 6,065,534 downwards.
TTTCTGAAAAGGCCACAGCTAAATAGAATCTAAGCTTTTCCAGTTTACAGGAAATATCACAAACATTAATTATGAACTCGTCTTTTTACTAGTGGTTTATTCTACCAGTGTGAGCCAACCATGCAGAATAATCCCACTTAAAAATAGTTTCTGAACACGTCGTGCATGTGAAGTGTTGTGCAAGGCCTACAGGGGAGAGAAAACAAAAGAAAGCATAGTCAGTCTTCAAAATTCTTACATTCTATTTGAGAAACTGTCATGTGAAGTAATATAGTTTAAGTGTTATGCACAATAAACATACAGATGTTTGAGAATTTCAAAGAAGAACATATAAAATTCACGCAAATAAAATCTCATGGATAGGTTGGCTTTTGGGATGTGCTTTGCAATTGGAATAGAATTATAATAGAGGGAAATGGAGAGACAAGGCATTACAGACAGTGAAGAGCACAGAACCAAAAAAGGAAAAAAAAAAGCAATACTTTTCAAGAAGAGTGCAAGAACTACATTTGATTTGTATGCACGTTAAATTTGAGAAGCAAATTTAGGCACCTGTAGCTAAGTGAAAGAAAAAAGCAATTAGCAAAGTAGTTTGGAGCCATTTCCTAAAGAGTTTATTTTGCTTTGACAAAAATCTACCATTAGTCAGTGGGGACTATTGGCAGCCTTTAAGCATATGAACCTTTAAGCATGTTTGTAGAATAATGGACAAAGACTTCAGAAGTAGGGAGACCTACAGTTCATTCTTGTGGTGGTCTGGAAAGAGTTAATAAAAGAGATAAATTAGAACTTTAGGGGCGCCTGGGTGGCTCAGTGGGTTAAAGCCGCTGCCTTCAGCTCAGGTCATGATCCCAGGGTCCTGGGATCGAGGCCCACATCGGGCTCCCTGCTCGGCAAGGAGCCTGCTTCCTCCTCTCTCCTCTCTCTCTGCCTGCCTCTCTGCCTACTTGTAATCTCTCTGTGTCAAATGAATAAATAAAATCTTTAAAAAAAAAAACAACTTTAGGAAAGAAATGCAAAAATGAGGATGGATGAGAAAACTTTTCAAAGGAAAATTTGTAATTCTTGACAACTTTTTGAATTTCAAGGGTAAGGGGATAGTATACAACAAGAAAAAATTATTCTCAGGTTTAAAGCCTGAGGAACTGGGAGAAAGATATGTCATTAACAGAAAAAGGAAAATAAGGAGGGCCGGTTGGTTTAGGATGTTGAGGAGATAAATGATTTTTCAGGCTTGGACATACTAAACTCGATATACCAGCAAACGTCAAAATGAGCCTATTTACCAGGCAGTTAGAAATGCAGTTGTGAAAGGGCTGAAAGTGCTACAAATGATGTAAGTGGAGATGATTGTTGAAGTTGTGGAAACATTTGGAAAAGCAAAGAGTATGGGATAGAAAGTAAAAGAATCAAGGAAAGAAACTTGGAGATTGATCATTTTAAGAGCTAGGAGAAAGAGAGCAAAAGTTCTCACAGGATATGTGGGGAAAACCAGACTAGCTACCAAAACAAGGAAAATCTGCCTTTCCAAGAAAGAATCAGTCAGCATGCAAGGCTGCCAAAGGGTCAGGAAAAAGGATGCTACTTGATTACAACTGAAATCAACTTTGGTAGCCAAACACTCGTTACAATTGTTATTAAAGCTGTTGTACCACAACGTGGTATCATCTGTTTTTCCTGGTATTGCCATGAAGTATTGGTAATGCAAAGTAAACATGAATGTACTGTGGTACAAATATCAATGCAACAATATTAACATGTTTCAATTTAGTTGGTATTGTATCTGAAACAAAAATATCAGTTATACATGGGCGCCTGGGTGGCTTAGTCCTTAAGTGTCTGCCTTGGGCTCAGGTCATGGTCCCAGGTCCTGGGATCCAGCCCCGCATGGGGCTCCCTGCTCAGCGGGAAGCCTGCTTTCCCTCTCCCACTCCCCCTGCTTGTGTTCCTTCTCTCTCTCTCTCTGTCAAATAAATAAATAAAATCTTTTTTAAAATATCAGTTATACAATAGTAATATGTATTTTCTGTATATAACTTCAGAAAAGATCAATATTGGTAACTCGGTCTCTTTGAAGCCATTAACAAATCAGGGAGGGTTTTATTCATTGTTGTTACATGCATAACAATGTAAAGTAACCCACATCCTGAATAGAGTTACAAAAAAATATCAGCTGTGAACTTGCTTTGGGAACATGGAAAGTCATAACTTTTCTGGTTTCACTTCTTTTTTCTGTTACATATTGGAGGGGCTGAAGAAATATCTAAGGCATCCTACTGACTTGATGTAGATTCAATATATTCCTGAAATATCTTTTAACTAATTAAGGGAGTGAAAGCAGTAGATGAAGAGCAATATGCTGAACTATAGGTCTCCCATAAATACAAAAAGGGTGAATTAAGCTCAAAACACTTTATTGGAGAGAGGCTCCAGATCTATGATAAGGGGCAGAAAATACGAACATGGACACTCAGCCATGCTCTTTTGCCCCAGGGAATGACAGACTGAAGTAGCAACATTGTTCTCAAAATAGTGTTATTTTAAGAAAAATGTTAGGCAAAAACTGAAATCTTCTACTGGAGAATAGCCTGCAAATACTAACACATGTTTATCAGAGCTCTGCCACTGTTAAAAAATTAACGCTTAATTATTTTTAAAAATAGATGCACACATTCAGGTCCTTCAAGGAGAGTCTCTCATTCCAAAGAGCCTCAGCTAGTTCACTACTCAGGTACCTAGAAGTCACGTGTGTATCTGCGAGAAAGATGGAAGTTTGTCCAATCCCAGCACTATCACAAGCCATAGCAGACCTCAGGATCGAGGCCTCCATTTTAGAAATCTCTCGTCCCACAGCAGATTATAAAACTCACTTTGAGCATGTCAAAGATGGTTTCAAGGGAGAAATTTACCATCTATTCTCAAATATAGCCAATAATATAAAGAAAAAAAAAACATTAAACCAAAGCTGGCTTTTTCCTTAGCTTTTTAATTCTTAATAGCAGAAGCAGATTAAAGACTAATTGTACTAGTTCATCAGAATAAATAATAAATGAATCCATTGCTGGTTAACCTCATAGCTATTGTTAAATACAGTATTTGCTTCATTTATAGAAAAAATTTGAAATAGCTGATTGGCCTTAGTGACTTTTCTACCATTTGGTTAGCCAGTAGTACAGTTCATATAAGAAAGCAACATAAATGCCATATTCTTTCCCCTTATATGCCATTTCTCAAGATAGGTATTGATCCCTTACATCTCTATAAAAATGACTAATTTTTATATCATTATAAACCTGTTAGGGAAAAGCTAGATATGAGCAGTGGAAGGTACGCCCAGATGCAGAGTTCCAAGTCCTTGAAGGGGAATGATAGAGACATGAGCTAGAGACAAGGACCGTGATAAAAATCAATCAATCAATCAATCGATCTACATATTATAAGCTGGAGAGCTCAACATCCTGACCTTGTAGCTTCCAAGACCTTACACCTGATAGATCAAGAGTCACAGGTGTAGGCATGCATTCTTCCACCACTGCCCCAGGGTAACCCCTAAACTCATTATAATACATTTGCATTGCAGGTACAGCCCCCCCATAGAGAAAGGCTGCCATGATGATAGTGGGTAGAAACCCTGTAGGGTCAAACTCTCCTCCTCTCAACGTATGGAAGGAGTTCCCCTCATGACTGGAAGCCGACTCCAGTAGATACCATTCCCACCATAGTTCAGGTCCCCCCTGCCCAGAGAGAGGCAATCATATCCAATCCTGAAACAACCTGCACAACCTCTGGGCTGGTTCCATCTCATGGAACCTGCCCACTCTCCCACTTTGACAGTGTACTTTCACTTTAATAAACTGCTGTGTGCTTGCTACTTCCCTTCTGGCTGTCTTTATTGGAGCACAGAACCCCAGGTAAATCTTCTCATGCCGAATCCAGGGGCTCCATTCACACAGAGTAGACTCTCTCACACCCCTAACAAACTTATGTATCTAAACATAATGATTTCAGTATAGGTATTTCTTATGCTTATTGGAGTTCAGATTGTCCTATAGAGTTGACCCTTGTAAAATATGTGGGCCGGGGTGCTGACCTCCTGGCACAGTGAAAAATCTGCATATAAATTTGACTCTTCCAAAACTTATAATAGCTTATTGTTGTTGACGAGAAGCATCACCAATAACATAAATAGTTGATTAATACATATTTTATATATTATATGGTATATGTTATATACTATAGTCTTACAATAAAGTAAGCTCTAGCTTTTCTCTAGAAAACCATCTTATTAAGAAAATCATAAGGAAGAGAAAAATGCATTTTTATAGTTTTGTACTGTAAAAAATCCAGGTACGAGTGGGCAATTTAAACCTGTGTTGTTCAAGGATCAACTGTATTACCTAGTGGGAAACTCTTTAAGTTAATGCATAATTCCCTTTGACAAAATCATAAAAAGTCTCTGGTAGCTCCCTTGTTACCTAGTACAACAGATTTAACAAACTCATCTCCATTTCTCATCATTACATACTCCAAACTCATCATTACATTTCTCCATTTCTCTTGAAAGTTATAAGGTATTTCAACACACAGTTTGATCACCAGAAATATGCACTGATGCTGGCAATGTTGTCATTGTTCCCAGGCCTTTTCATTGGAGAGTATTTATATATATAAAATACACACACACACACACACACACACACACTTATGCCTTTAAACTTATTTGAAATAGCATGTTACAACTTTAATCTGTTTTACAGGCATATCATCCTGGCATGCTTTTATTCTCATTCTTTGTCTTTTGATTTTTTAATGGGATTTAGCCACAACATTTTTTTTTGTTGTTGTTGTTCATTTTTATGTGAAATTATTTTCCTGAACTTTCAAAAGGGACCTTGGTTCAAATGGTATTTTCTAACTTTAGAGAGCTCCTTTTTCCAGCATTTGCAGATAGTGTTAAAAAAAATATATGGTGGCTCACTTTCTGAGATTTTTGAGTTCTATTTCCCTTTCTAACTTTTACACAGACATCCTTTTCTCTTTGTTGTTATTGTCCTTATCCTGACCAATACTGATTCTTTTTTTGGCAGTTTCTCCCTAAGAAGGGACCTTCTCCTGGAAGAAAATTCTGGTTAATCAGTTTCAAGAGTTATGAGGCCTCACCAGCTCCAGCTCCTTAAACTTTCCAGTGAGTAGTTGTTGGCTCTATTGTGGGTTCCTATGCTCAGGTCCTTCTGTCATTCTATTGCAACCACATAGCTTCTTCCAATGAAGACGTTATTGTTATACATGTTTTGTGGCTGTTGATTTGTTTCCACTGCTTAAATTTTGAGGTTCAGAGGAATAGCTCATGACCCAGTTTTGTTATAAACATTGACAATGAGTTTTTTGAGTTTCCTTTCCAGTTGTCATCACGTTCCCAGAATTTCCTAGGACATGCTACTTTTAGAAACAGATATGGGTACAGCTCAAGCTACAGATGTAGATGTAGATACAAACAGAGTTGCAGGTATAGGTACAAGTACAGATATAGATACAGACATAATTGTACATAAATACATAGAGATAAAAATGACTAACAGAATAAGCATGGAATATATATTATCGGGCTGAAGAGATTATGAGTGATTTTTTTTAAATCACATAATAAAAACAAAAACCAAAGCTAGTACTTGCAAGTCTAGGAGAATTACTATCATCTGCTCAGCATCCCATTGGTATTTAAACCCCAGTCACATCAAGTTCAATTATCTCCTTCAGTTCAACTAGCTGTACTTTTATCTTCTTTATGATAGAGAAAATGGTCCACTGCTCATTCTCCTCAACCCTTTGGTGTTGAGCAAGAGTTCCATGTTTGAGTGTCCCAGTTTCCTTGATATACATTAAAATGCAATGTCTGGCATTTCATTACAAACCTCTTTGAATAGTGCCTAGCAGGTGCTTTTCAAACATTCTTCAGCTTTCGTGCTAATATCTAATATAAAATTATAAAAGCCTACTTTGGAGCTGTTAAGTCAAAAATTTGACTCTTTCAGAATTCTTTTTTATTCCATTTTTCCCTCAGGTAACGGCCTTCGTACTCATTTAATCATGAAGATTACAGAGTTAAAAGACAATGACCAAGAAGGAAAACGAAGTGGGTAGTATTTCAAAATGTTACCCATTTTCATTTCTCTGTACAAAGAATTGTCTCTGGATAGTGACAATACCCTTGTTTACAGTTGTTGTAATGTTGACTTTATCTTGTGGGCATTAGCATACCATTTGGTTAATATCAGACTTTTTCATAATAATTTTGAACCCTTATTATAGTATATTTAAACTTATAATAAACTTACAATATATTTAAACTTATATTATTATCCTAATAATTAACTTATTAATTAAATTTGGCTATTGCTACTCTGAAAGAGCAGATAAGCAACAATAGAGAGCAGAGAAGCAACAATAACCACTAAAATAGCACATGCATTTAAAATCATTAAAAGAAAAATAAAGTAAAATAAAATCATTAAAAGATAAACTGAGGAATAGTAAAATTGAAGAGTATATTTGAGCAAAAATTCATTGGAATTAGGCTGTGCCAAACCAGCAATGGTTAAGAGTGCTCCTCTGACAGGAGCAAAAGAAAGACTTTTATAGAGAAGCAACACAAGCAAAGGAAAAAAATAGTATTGATTGACTATAGCTTAAGCAGTTGCCTTGTTTGGTTTGCCTTAGCTGACTGTTTGTGATTCGTTGTCCTTAAGTTTTGATTTCTAAACCTGAGGTATTACAGGCTTAGAGTCTAGTTTGCTTATGTAAGCAACTGAGGCATTAAAGCCACCTCAGCCTAATGGCCTCCTTGTCTAATTAAGTTATCCAGGTTTTCTCCCCTCTCCTGATTTTTTAGAGAGGTTCCTGAAACACAATTTCCCCTGAAAAATGTCCCTTTTTCCTCTTTGGGTTCACAGTCCCCTCTGCTTTTCCTATAGTTTTTACCATGTAAGGTAACTGGTACGTGAACATTCAATAAGTGTAGGGGGGGTGTTCTGGAATTCTCAGCTGGAGAGACAGCAAATGCAATGGTGCTTTCCTCTCAGCAATACTCTCCAAGAAGTCTCAAAGCTATCTTTTCTCAAGTCTATCAGGAATACAAACAGTTAAGGAAAACTCCATCATGATCTTTTCCTGAAATTATATTCCAGTAAGTCTGTTCCCTTCTTAGTGGCTATGCTTTAGCAAATTTGGCTTCTGATTAATTTAGTTGTTAATGACTGATAATGAAAGCCACTGTACATCAAAAGATACTCCATTTGTTCTTTTATCCAGTGGAATGAAAAAAAATCTAAGATTATAAAATTGCTTTTTAAGTGATTCCAATTGTTTATAAATAGAATTCACTTCTATAAATAACTTTGAAGGTTTATAGATAAGGTCAATCTCAATAGACTGCCAAATGGAATCTTAAAATATTGCAAATTTAATGTTTCTATAATGTGGTTTTAATTTATCCATTCATTTCTGACAGTAAAATTTTAAACAAGATATACTTATATAATGGAAGAAAATAAAAATAATTATGCTTATATTTGTATAATCATTCATAATTCTTTCATGTACATATTTCATTTGCTTTTTAATTCTATATTCTCTTTAATGAGTATGTCTTCACTGTCTAGCATGTGTCAGGCACTAACTTAAGAATAAGGGAGTACGTTGAAGTATAACAGCCCTGAAAAACCAACGGTGAAGGCCACTCTAAAATATAAGGAAACAATCTCAGAAAGATTAAGCAGTTGGCCAAGCTCACTGATAGGTAAATTGATAATAGAGTTGAAACTAGTTTTCACTTTGTGAGACTATGATTTCATATCAACTAGTAACACTGCTATTGGATCATTTACTCTAGTAGGATGACTATATATAGATTTTTTTCTCATCCACAATAAAATAAAAATAACACTTCTGGCTGTGGAAAAATTTGCTTTCACTTGAAACCAAATTTCCATGCAGATATGTGTCTCTGGCATAAAAACGTTTTTAAGCACAAATGAACACAAATTCCCAATTCTAAATTGTCAGCCTTCAGTCTATGCTTTGGGTACTTTGGGGTAAAAGGAGTTGAAGGAAGAGAGACCTTTATGCCTGAACTGAATTTATTAATCCCAAACTGTTCTGGTGCTCATTACCTATTCAGTGACTCACTAGCCTATCAGTCTACTGTAGAAATAAAAGCTGCATTTACTTTTCTTTCTTTAATCTCTTCGTTCTTAATTGCCATATTGACAAAAAAGAAACAGTTGTTTACCTTCCAAATTCTCTGAAGCACCAGCCAAATTAATCCTTTTAAGCAGTGTTTCTTCAGCTCTGGAAACAAGTAGCATGCAAAGTAGCAAGAGGCTCCCTTAAGCGGCAAGATGCCTAGACATTAACCTTGACTGGGAGAGCCCTGCAGGTGTTTGTTTCTTACTGTGGAAACAGCACTGAGGTTCTGGGAAGAGGGTAGAGATAACTAGGGCTGGGTTAAGGAGGAGGCCAGTTGAGCGGTTCCCTGGTGTCAATCTTCAAGCCAAAGCTTGATAAACACAACTGATTTCCTCCTTTTAGGCATTTCCCCTTCTTTCTTGATAACAGAATCCTAACTTTGTTCCTAACAGCTATTTGTCTAATCTGAGTGATGAATCATGATGTCTGAACTAATCTTAGCATCTCATTCCCTTTGGAAGTTACTTTCATACCTAGTCTCCTTTGCAGCTACAGGTGACAATTTGACTCAATTCTGTAAAATAGTATGAGTGAAATAAAATGTTAGAAGAGTGTGGGCTGGTACCACTCCTTCTTCCTTCTTGTTTGGGTCACTGTTGTGATGCTGTGCCCAGAGCCAAAAGGTGGGGAGAAAGACATTCCAGAAGAAGTGAGACCTAAATGTCAAGTAGAAACTGATGTAGGAAACAAAGGCAAAAGAAAATTGCTTTACTACTCATAGTCCATTTAAAAGTCCTTAAAACAGGCTAAGTGACATTCCTCCAGGAGCACAGCTGCCTCAATGTTAATACTTTGCTAAGGGCAAAAGGCAGTCTTAGCCAAACCTCAGGATCCTATAAGCCTACTTAAACATATAAAAATTCCTTTGGAAACTTCCTTTATCTCTACTCCCCAAAACACATGTTGGCAATCACCCCCCAAGTGTGTGACCCACCAATATACATCTGAAGGGTCTCATGACCAAGGTTTTATTAGATGGTAATAAATGATCTTTACCCAATAATTGCTAGCCCCCTCCAGGTCCTGGAAACCTTGCTTCCAAAATTCCTTAGAGATTTACGCTATTCCTAGCCTCCTCCCAATGTGAAAGTATGTAATTGGCGATTCCTCATGACCCCAGTGCAGCTATTCTGCCTACGGGTCCTGTCCCCGTGCTTAAATAAAACCACATTTTTGCTCCAAAGATCTCTCAATAATTCTTTCTTGGCCACTGGCTTCAAACCCTAACATCTTTCTTACATCAGAAACTATCAGAGTAAACAGGGTGGGGAATAGGTCTCCAGGAAGAAAGAATATAAATGCCCAGGGACAAGAAACAGCATGGAATCTTGAAGAAAGTATAAGAAATTTAGTACTACCAAATTCTAAAACATGAGGATGGGAGTGGTAAGAAACTGGAGAGACAAACAATGATCAGGTCATGAAGGACATTGTAAGCTACTCTAAGGATGTGATATTTTACACTAAAAATAAATAGGGGCGTTTGAAAGCTTTTTATCAGAGAAGTGACAGGATTAGAATAAAATCATAGAAGGGAAATGCATGGGACTTTATTAGGGACTAGGGGAAACATAAAAAGTTATTGTTTTGCTTTTTTTCCCTCAATATTTTATTTATTTGTTTGTTTGTTGTTTGTTTGTTGACAGAGAGAGAGAGAGAGAGAGAGAGAGGGAGAGAGAGAGAGAGAGCACAAGCAAGGAGAGCAGCAGAGGAAGAGGGAGAAGCAGGCTGCTCACTGAGCCAAGAGCCCAGAGCAGGGCTGGATTCCAGGACCCTGGAGCTGAAGGCAGACCCTTAACTGACTGAGCCACCCAGGCACCCCCAAAATTACTGTTGTAATAGTTTCGGTGAGAGATAACAAGGGCCAATAAAGGTAGTGAAAGTGGTACTAGAGGTAACTGGGTAAAATGTACAAAGATTCAGGGCACCTGGGTGGCTCAGTGGGTTAAAGCCTCTGCTTTCAGCTCAGGTCATGATCTCAGGGTCCTGGGATCAAGGCCCGCATCGGGCTCCCTGCTCAGCGGGGAGCCTGCTTCCCCCTCCCCTCTCTACCTGCCTCTCTGCCTCCTTGTGATCTCTCTCCCTCTGTGAAATAAATCAATAAAATCTTTTAAAAAAATGTACAAAGATTCAGAAGGTAAAATAAATAGGAGACTATTAGTGAATGAATCTTGGGGAAAGGACAAAAATTAGAGTTACCTCCCAGTTTCTGGCTCTGGCAGCTATCCAAATATAAGTGATGCCAATCATTAAAGAATGAAAAACAGGAGGATGACCGAATTCAAGGGAAATTTGACACTTCTGTGAGCCCTCCAATGAGAGACAGAAGTCTGAGCCTCGGGCGTGAGATCAGAATGCACACAGCATGGAGGCCAGAAGAAGTTACATGCGTTTTTAGACAGTCGGGTGAATTCTGGTGTGACTGGGGCAAATTGTGGGAAAACTCTGAAATAGCCCATCATTCAAGGCAGCAGATCTCAAACTTTACTGTGCTGAAGGCACACTCAGAAAAACTATACGGCAGATTCCCAGGCTTCACCACTAGGAGATTTCTTTTTAGAAGGCCAGAACTGGGGTCAAAAAGCTGCATTTCTGGTAGGAATCCTATTATTGATTATTATACATGCAGAGGAACAAAAATACTCATTAAAGGGGAAAATGAAGACATGGAAGAACTTAACGATAGGAAGAAAATCAAGAATAGTATGACATAAGGAAGAAATGAGGACATTTCAGAAAGTAGACAGTCAGTGGTACCAAAATTAGGAGGAAGAGTTATGTTGAATTTTACTTTAGTACTTTGAGCAAGACTGGAAATACCCTCAAATGCAATGGAAGAAGTCACCAAATAGAGGAAAAGTTAGATGTTTTCTTGTTCATTTTTTTTTGTTTTGCTTCGTTTTTATATTTAGTTGCAATTCACTAGTTACTATTAAATATTTAAATCCACTTTTTCAAATATCCTATGTAGAAATTTTTCCTTATAAACTCCTTTTAACTTCTGTTGAAAATACTTCAAAATTATTTTCCCTTTAATAGTAAAAATAAGTTATAAATATCAAAACTAAAAGGGAGTGAAGGGTACAAAAATACACCACCCCAAAATATGTCTCTTTGACCCAAGGATTATTTTGAAGTGATTATTTTGAAAAACAGCAGACACAAGAGAAGCTCTGAAAATGCAATAGAAGTTAACCTTTTGTAAGAGAAATTTATATTTATAAAGAAAGTCCCCATGTGTAGGATATACCAAAAAGAAAAGGATGACTTGGTAGAAACTTCTATTGATGGAAAAGGAATCAACTTGAATCTGAGTAACAAACCTTACCGTAAGTGTTTACCGTACTTTTCCTGGTTACCTCCCTAGGACTGCCCCTCCTCACACTCTTCTCCCTTTGTCTTTAGCTGAAGATGGTATTTAAGCCTAACTTTGAAGCCAAGTCTAAGCGTTAGTCATTTATCCCCGGGGTATCTCCCATGTACACATGAGGCATATATACTAAGAGAGAAGGATACTCCAAAGAAAGGCAGGCAGGGGCAAGGAGCCACATCCTAAGACCAAACTACCCTTAAAAGGATTAGGTGGATGAACAGGATAAAAACCTGATCAGGTGACAGGCGCACGGAGGATTAATCAGATTAAAACAACCCGAGCCAAAGACCCCATAAAAAAACCCTACACTTAGAAACTCCGGTGGCAACCTTCTTGGGTCCTGTCCCTCTTTGGGACTTCTGTACTATTGTTTAATAAATGTTGCTGTGCTGTCCACCACTCTTGCTCTGGTCTACCCTTTCATTCTTTAAAGCAGCGTGACCAAGAACTGGGGCACCAAAGGAAAAGAAATCCTGCAACACTGATATACTTCTATTTTGTTTTGTTTTGTTTTTTCCTCTTGTCAATCTGTCTTTTGTTATAGGGGTCCCAACTGAGAACTTAGAAGAGTAGAGAGAAAAGTATTTTTTTTCTTCCCTATAGAACATAAGATTGATATTTCAGATAAATAAACGAAAATTACCTATTCCATTATTAAGAAAAGGATACATAAATGATGTAAGGACATACAGATTGGTTTTTCGGTAAGTTTTAACAGATAGTGTACATTAAATTTGACTTCTGATTATAAAACAAAGATATTGTTCTTGTTATTAAGGGGAAAAAACTCTAAAGCCATATAAGAATCACAAAATCAAACTCTAGTCTCAACAGACTCCATATTCATGCATTAAGATCGGGTTGCATATTTTTTTTAATTGCAGAGAGAGAGAAAGCACAAGCAGGCAGAGTAGAAGGCAGAGGGAGAGGGAGAAGCAGGCTCCCTGCTGAGTAATGAGCCTGATGTGGGGCTGGATCCGAGGAACCTGGGATCATGACCTGAGCTGAAGGCAGTTGCTTAACCAACTGAGCCACCCAGACACCCCAAGATCAGGTTGCATATTGTTTGCTTGGTTTTTTTAAAGATTTTATTTATTTATTTATTTATTTATTTGACAGAGAGAGAGATCACAAGTAGGCAGAGAGGCAGGCAGAGAGAGAGGAGGAAGCAGGCTCTCTGCAGAGTAGAGAGCCCAATTTGGGCCTCGATCCCAGGACCCTGAGATCATGACCTGAGCTGAAGGCAGAGGCTTTAACCCACTGAGCCACCCAGGCGCCCGAGGTTGCATATTAAATGGAAGACAAATAGGAGAAAGATTATGAAATTTCTGCTTAGAAATAAGTTAAGAAAATGTATACAGTATCATTGAACAAATCTTTAAGAAATCAGACTTTCTGGTGTTTTTCTAAGGGCTTACAAAGCAAAAAAATCAGGCTTCTGGGTGGCTCACCCCTGCATTGGGCTCCCTGCTCTGTGGGCAGTCTGCTTCTCCCTCTCCTCTGCCTGCTACTCCCCCTGCTTGCCCACAGATGCTCTCTCTCTCTCTCTGTCAAATAAATAAATAAAACCTTAAAAAAATTAAGCAAAAAAATCTTGTCAATGATGCATGAAAAACGTGACAGAAGGGAATTGTAAAGTGTAGACCATTTCTTTTGGAGATTAATTAATTGAAATCAAGTATAGATAGGTGCTAAATTCGTGACTGAAATCTGAAAGGTATAAGTAAAATTATAAGATCATCCTTTATCCAAGTTTGCCAAATAATAATAGCCTCTAAAATAGTCTCAACTTAGTAAAGGGGGGTAGGGAGAAAAAACAGAAGGGAGGGAGGGAGGAAGGAATAGTGGAAGTGGGGAAGGAAGAAAAGATATTATTCAGTTAGACTATCATGTAGTCTGAAAACTCTGCAATTGCTTTGTTCCACCACAAAAATCCAACTTCTAAGTTCATAAATCAATTGTCTTTGAGGAACATCTTGTCAATTATCTTTCTATTTCACAGTATAGCTAAGCCAATTTTGTAACCAAAACTGTTCTTCTTCCTTATTTTACCATGCTAAATAAATTTCAGTAAGAAACAGATTTGAATGTCATTCAATCTGATGATCAACTTGAGTACATTGTTCTTACATTCTACTTATGATTAGTATTAATCATAATACTTATGATCATTCCTGAGCCTGTCTTATAACAAACACTTTACCCCTTGGGCAACTTTTCTTTAAATGCCAGCCCACCAGAAACTTCCATAATTTGGCTGGGAAAAAGTGGCAAGTTACCATGACTTGATATCCCTTGTATCATGACTCCAGCATAACAGGGTCATTCAGATCAGAATGACATTACAACAGCAATTGTTCTGGTCTCTCCCCTGTCACAGTCATTATCTTTGGTCATTTTATTTGAATGCATCATTTAGTTTGACAGCAAATTTGTATGAGAGAATAAAAGGGACCTTGGGGGAGGGGTAGAAAAAACACCCCTAAGTAAAACTGACTTAACATCAAATAACTTCAAGGTTAACTCTGCACACTGAGTTGGTATCTCCTCTACCAAGACGAATGCTGGCATAGCTAAACTGGGCTATTCAACCTTGAGGGTTAGAGGAAAAAAGAGCAGGCTGTTGAAGCCTTTAAGGACCTATGTACAGAAAACTCAACTGTTATTAAGAAAAAAAAAAGACAGAAGAGAGAGAGAGAAAACTAAGTCATTTAAAAAATGTATTTCAAATGTACAAAGTAGGGTTAAGTAGTGGTTAGGAGTTTTAACTTATTCCCAATTTAAAAGACTTGAGAATTGTTTTTAGGGAATAAGTAAAATAAAAAGACTCTACTTAACACTGAAAATACATAATAAATAGGGAACATATATTAACGATATCGCTATAAAGTAACTAATAAGAGAAATGATAACCCCTAATCAATAGTAATGTTTAAGTTCAAGATTAAATTTAACAGCTGGTGATTACTTCCATATTCCTTTCCACTTGGCTTATAGATCCATGTGTGTCTTTAATCAACATCCATTCTTACTCATTTCCATTTCTTCTGTTTTAAAATCAGTGTAATATGAATTTTTAAAAACAAACAAGATGAAGGGCGCCTGGGTGGCTCAGTGGGTTAAAGCCTCTGCCTTCGGCTCAGGTCATGATCTCAGGGTCCAGGAATCGAGCAGGGAGCCTGCTTCCTCCTCTCTTTCTCTGCCTGCCTCTCTGCCTACTTGTGATCTCTCTCTCTGTCAAATAAATGAATGAAATCTTAAAAAAAAAAAAAAAGCAAAAACAAACAAACAAGATGCTCCCGTTGTCATGTGAAGAGTAGGAGAGGAGAGTCAGGAATAACACATGACATCAATAATACAACCTGAATGAAGTTGGTACCTCAGTTAACATGAAAATAGGTCTGCCAACAGATTTGGAAGTGAGAAGATAACAGAAAACAAAACAAAACAAAACAATTTCACAGTTTCATCCAAAGGGTTCATAAGCTTGGGTTCTAATAAAATATTTATATGTTGGATACTTGCTGTAGGGTTCCATTGCATGAGGTGTAAGGAAATCTGCACTGAGTCTACTGAGGGCCTAGACAGCACCCTCTTTCTGAGATACAGCATGACTGAAGATGTCCCACTGAACCATTTAGGAACATGTGGAAGAATTGGCATCACCCAGAATTTCTTGCTATTCCTAATTTTTGTCTCAATTAAATGTAATGAAATCAATAATTCAATCGTCTTTTGGGGGTTAATTCAATCCCTTTCAGGAAGTCAGTTCTTCAGATTCTTTCTTCTTAGGCTACCTTCCAAGATGGTATATTGCTAGAGTGGGCAAACTTGATCTGTAAATGGCCAGACAGTATATTTGAGGCTTTATTGGCCGTATAGTCACTATTGCAACTGTTCAACTCCATCAGGAGGAAAGGAACCATAGTCAAGATGTAAATGAATGAATATGGCTGTGTTCCAATAAAGCTTTATTTATGAATGCTTTATATGAAATTTTGTCTTCATATATCATTCGAGGGCTGCTATAAAATATTTCGGGGGTTTTTTTCAACCATTTAAAAATGTAAAAGCCATTCTCAGACTATAGGACATACAAAAAACAGGCAGCAAGCTATAGTAGCTCATGGGCTACAATTTGTTGACCCCAGGTGTGTTGTACACTAGTGGGGACACTTTAAGTGACCTTGGGCCCTGGGACCGGAAGGTTCCTAGCCTCAAACTGACCCCTGGGTGTGTTAGCTGGTGATCACTAAGAGCTTGCCTATTTGTTAGATGGCTGTACTCTTGTGATCTTAAATTTCTCAGCTTGGTTGAATCTCTCTCTCTCTCTTTTTTTTTTTAAAGATTTTTTTAAATTTATTTATTTCACAGAGGCAGAGAGATCACAAGGAGGCAGAGAGGCAGGCAGAGAGAGAGTGGGGGGGAAGCAGGCTCCTCGCTGAGCAGGGAACCCGATGCGGGCCTCGATCCCAGGACCCTGAGATCATGACCTGAGCCGAAAGCAGAGGCTTTAACCCACTGAGCCACCCAGGTGCCCTTGGTTGAATCTCTTAACCCACAAAGCTGACACTGCTTCCCCTCTCTTCCTGATTCTGCAAACCCCTCAGAGCTGGTGCCACATCTGTCTTATCCTTGGCCCCAGGTTGCTCTCACCAGACTAGGTTCTTTTGGAGTCTTTAAACCAGTGTCCATACATTTTGAAACTAAAAGAAGCATGTACAAGTCAATAATATCCCCTCTCCACAAAACTGAACCACTCACTCTTTTGACTGTGCTACACTGCTGCATATTGGCCAGGGCAGCCCTGGAACATTAGCTTCCTAAAGAATTACCAAATGCTGAGCAAGTCTACATCCTGTCTGCCCTTAGTTTTCCTGATTACACATGCAGCAAGCCTCCTCTCCACTCTGTGTGGGGCTTTGAAGCATTGGAAGGTAGATTAAAATTCCATTACTTTTGTGTGCAACATCATATTCTCCTTCTTTCAGAGAGAGTTATCATCCTTCTCTGCTTCCCTGATAGTGGGCAGCCTGCAGAGAAAAATCAGTTTATTAATAAGGAAATTAATTTAGGAAGTATTAAATATATTTCACCCTTAATATGTAGGTTTCATGGATAGAAATGAAGAGGTTAAAAATTCTAGCAAAAGAGAACAAGATAAGTAAAACAAAACAAAACAAAAAACAAAAAAAGCAAACAGAAGATTGTCCACAAAGACACAGCCTTCATTCAAAAGCAAAATGCTTATTTTATGATTTGGCCCAAAAACCATTCCAGGATAAAGAACCAATTTATAATGAGGCAAAATAACCTTCATGTTAATTACTAACAGAGCTTTTTCCAGATAGCATTGTGCTCAGAGAGTATATTTACTAGGAGAAAAGTAATACTTTATCATATGCAAACTTGTGTTACAGAAGCATTTTTAATACTGGGTTTTGTGATGAGTAGAATAAAACCCATGTTGAAAAATTTTGTTAGTGAAATCGTTTTGTTTTGTTTTGTTTTTTAATGTGGCCATGAATTAATATAACTAAAAAGGATTCTGGTGATGGTTTAGTAAATACTCATTATTTACTAAATAATTATTCAACAAATATTTATTGAGTACTTGCTATATGCCAAGCACTATTGTAGGGCCAGATATCATGTAGTGAACAAAATACTGTCAAGCAAGAGACAGATAATAAACAAGATAAATAAGTAATTCTACTTATGTGAATAAATGATGTGTTCTAAGAAAGAATTATAAAACAGAGAAACCCCTATGAAATGTGAAGTTAAATATTAAAATTTTAGATCAAGTGGCCAGTAAAGTCTATTAAAAGATGATTTTTGAATAAAAATATGAAGGAAGTGAGGTAGCTAACCATGTCAATGTAATAGAGAAGAATATTCCAAACTGTGAGTATACTAAGGGCAGAGAACTTCTTGAAAGTATGTCTGATATGTGTGAGAAAGGACAAGAAAGCCAGAATTGCTGAAATCCTAAGAGGAAAAATTGAAGATTGAGAGGCCATGTAGAGCCAAATCACATGGAAGGAGTTAAAGTAAGGCTTTTGAGTGTTACTCTGAATTAGAAAGCCACAGAAAAATTTGGTACAAAGGAGTGACCTAATCTGAAGGTAATAGGATCACTCTGACCACTGTGTTGATAAATAGGCTATAGGAGTACAGATTGCACAAGAGAGGCCCACTGGGAAGCTGTTAAAATAATCCAGGCAAGGAAAGATGGTGGCTTGAACTTACATGACAGCAGTAGATATGATGAGAACAGTCAGATTCCAGATATATTTAAAGGTAGAACCAAACAGATTTCCCTGTGGACTTGGAAAAGAGGTTCAAAAGAAGTAGTCAGGCATGTCACCAAGTATTTTAGTTTGAGAAGCTGGGAATAGAAAATTGTCACTTACTGAGGCAGCAGCAAAATGCTAGAGAAGTTGGCTTGGGGGAATATATCAGGAGCTCAGTTTTAGACAGGTTAAGTTTTAGGAGCCTATTATACATATAGATGTAAAAGTTAAGGGGGCATTTGGAGCTAAGGAAAGAAACATGAGCCAGATATATAAACGTATGAGTCATCAGTACACAGGTGGAATTTATAGCCTGGAGACTGCATAAGATTAAGAGAGGAGATTCCAGCAGAAGAAATTGAGTAGGAATGGACAAAAAGGTAGAAAGAAGGCTGGATGAGTCAAGTATGTTGGAAAGTAAGTGAAGACAGTACTTCAAAAGTAGGGATATATCAGATATTGAGACTGAAGATCTACGTGCCCAAGTTGTTAGGACATTCTGGTTTGCTTCTCTTTCATGCTGTCTTTGAATTAGTGATGTTGAACTGTAGCTGTCTATGTCTGATGACCCACTGAACAAGTAAACATATCTGAACACCAGCCTTGAAAATATAGGATGAAAGAGTTGGTTAACCAAGAAAATTTGCTACTAGGATGTTTTGGATTAAGCCATTCAATACTACTGAACAAATACTAGGTTACTACTATTTTCAAGATGTCTAGAAGTCAGAAAGATGAAAGAGATGTACCGGTATCACTTGGGAACCCATGTTCTAATAGAATTCATTAAAGCTGACACACAAGTAACAAATATTAAATGTAATCAGCATGAATCTTAATCCACAAAACAGGTGGACAAGAACTGTAAATTGTATTTTGGGTCTCCATTTGATCAGGTGATGAAAATAAAACCCTAATCAAGTCAAGCCATTTCCTTTATTCCAGGGGTTTTGCCGTAAATCTAGTGTTCTTATGTAAATGCCTTGGTATCAAGGAATGAGGGGGTGGTATTGGTCCTTACTCAGGAGCTCTTCCTGTCTGCACCCTCTGAGATGAGCACATTCCATTCCAATCCTCAGACACTGATGAAGGCAGGTTGCTTCTGCATTTTCTCATGCTCCCTCCTTTAACAATTCTCCAGGTCTAGCTCTCTGTCTCTTTCATATGCAGTTTCCAAAAAGCACAGGAAGCCACCAAATGCTCTCCCTCAAAGATGAAATGTGAGAAATTCTGTGAGGCTGCTCTAGGTTCTCTCATCTTAGACATGATACCTTAGGCTGACTTTTGTTTCCATGTGCTTTTGGGAATACAGTGAAGCTCTGGATCATAGGACTGGTTTAGTTACTCACTGAGAAAGAGGAAATAGATCTTGATCTGAGATCTTAGATCTGTCAATGCCTATTTTTTTTTTTTTGGAAGGGTAGAGAGAACACAGGGGCCCACCATACATAAACTTTCTTGCTTATCCTCTGATTAAAAAGAAGGGTGTCAGTGAAGCTCTTAGATACTCTGCTTTAGTGTTTTCCCTGTGGGACTGAGACCTAATCTCCCCCAGTTATTGGGTATTATAAAGAGTTTCCATAATTCACTAGCAGAAATTATACTATAGATGAGAAGAATTTAGTTAAAAGTACCTCTAAAGTTGGTACTGTTTCCCACTTCTTAGCTATTTTCCCTTTTACTAAAATAAAAGAGCATAGCAGCTAAAAATTAAGCTGGATTAAAGTAGTGAAAATAGTATACTTCGAAAATCCATTTTATTTATAGGAAAATGTTTTCTGAGAGGACACATTGATCTTCATTCTATTTTACATGTGTAAAAATTATCCAATTCTAGGATTAAGGAATTTAAAAATTCTTTGATTCTAATTAATCAGAACATTTTCTTTCACTTAGTTCTGGAAACCCATAAAAAGTTATTAGCTGTCAGCAGCTTCAATGCCAGTTTATTAGAGGCCCTTACTTGGTGCCTGCTGATAGTTATTGTGAAGGCTGAAAGGTTAACAAGAATGGGCTGCTACCAACCTCCTTGCCAGGTGTTTTTCCCTGCAGTTAATGGACCTGAGCCAATTGAAATTATCACTCTAGAACTAGTCACAGACACTCTTAGTCTTTGCATAGAAACACTGAAGTGGTGGGGAAGGCTGGAATTTGTATTTTGCTTTTCACCATCATCACATTTGGAACAATTAAAATAAAATATAGTTAATCTTCTATTTGTAAATGAAGGCCTGACAAATCCAAAAAGAAAGAAACCTTTTAAAATAATATGCATGTATAACATGTTCCATTAAAATAATAATAGTCCCTTCAATGAAACAATGTCTTGTAAAACCTATCACACTTTTTTTGAGTCATGGTAGTTAAGGGCAACATAGGTATTAACATGTCTAAGTTTTTTTAATTGCTGGGTTTATAAATCTGAAAAGTTGTAATGAAATAACAAGAATCAACCAGATGGAACTAAAGCCAGTCACTGTGGGAATTTGAGACATGCATGCTGTTTGGGGGGACTGAATATGTACTCATCCAATCCAAAACAGAGCAGATGGCAAAGCAAACAGGTAAGCACTTGCTTTATCTTTCAGATATTGTGGTTCACTGAATATCCCTATTTATTTTGGGAACTTAAGAACAGCTGTAAAAAATCAGATGAAAGACAAACAGAGGTGACTGGGAAAGACTTGAATGAGCGCGGAATTTTAGAGTTTTCATGCTGTTAGATGAAGAAAGAAAGAATCTCATCCTCTGCCAATCTTTAGGAATCATGGAGAATTTTAGGTAGCAGCATTTGAAGTTAAATACTTAGCTGAAGAAAATACGAGAGAAGAAAATGCTATTATTGTATGAAATCCAAAATTAAACAAGTGGGAACAAGAGTAAGAAGAATGGAACTGAACTGTATATAATAGAAGTGAAAATTGCTCATGCCCACCCTCACATTGTGTTCATCTGGTGCCAAGATCTTGGTTTCTAAATACCATTCTCCACATAAAGGAACCAGAGTTCCTTGGAGAAATGGCTGAGGCAAGGAAAATCACTGATGAAGCTAATGTTCTTATAGAAAGTAAGAAAGAACTCAATTATTAATGGGGACATAACAAAAAACCATAGTGAATAGCTTCAAAGATCTAACCGGCCAAATTTGGGACAAATGGAACATTTTTTTTTTAAGAAAACAAATTATAACATTGCATTTTAAAAAAAAGAGTCAAGTGATGCCTGGGTGGCTCAGTTCATTAAGCATCCAACTCTTGATCTCAGCTTGGGTCTTGATCTTGGGGTCAAGAGTTCAAGCCCTACACTGGGCTCCATGCAGGGCATGGAGCTTACTTAAAATATAAAAATTAAAAAGAAAAATGTATGGGGGAGGGAGAGAAAAAAAAAACTTCTGTAACAAAAGAAGGTTAGCTATTTTGTGTAGAAAGAATGATAGAATAAAAAGTCATCAATTTGCAAATAACAGTATAAGAATTGAATTATGTAAGAATCACAAAATGATGCCAAAAACCATAGGATGAAAGGATTCCCACATTTTCAAAGTTTCACCTAACATATTATGTATTGATTACAAAGGGGAAAAAAGGTATTTTTGCAATAGTGGAAGAGTCTTAACCGAGGGATTAAAGTAAGCATCACTAGTACTGGGTCAAATTAGCATTATGTATTTTCTGATATGGTGCAATGGAAAGTAATATGACCTACGGCTATGTGCAAAAAAAATTAACCTGAAACTAGTCGTAAGAAAACAAGTTCCAAGTGTAGAATATTTCACAAAACAACTGCCCTGGATTTGACAAACTTGTCAAAGATTGTAAAAGGAAAAAAACAAAGCAAATAAAAACAGGGAAAAGAGAAGAAGAGGCAAAGGAATGGCTATAGATTAAGGGAGACTAAGGAGACAAGACAACTAAGTGCTGAGATCCTTCTTTAGATACAAACAAACAAACAAATAATGAAAGTCACATTCACACAATTAAAAGGAACGCACATGGCTGGGACAAATGGAGAAATTTGAATGAAATTGTATATTAGATATTATAATTGTATTAATATGTAATTTTCTAGATACGAAAGTGATACTGTGTCCATATAAAAAGGAGTCCTTGTTCTTATGAAATACATGTTGAAGTATTTAGAGCAAAATATCATTATGTTTGCAACTGAATTTCAACTATCTCAGCAAAAAAGGTATCAATTTAAAATGCATATATTGATAGAAATTTAAAAGCAAATATGACAAAATGATAAAAATTAGAACTTCTAAGGGATAGATATATGTGTACCCACTATGCTATTCTTCTAACTTTTTGTAGGATTTAATTTTTTTTAATTTAGAAAAGATAATGCTCATCTCTAAGCGGCTTAATTCAGTTTCAAGGAAACACTTCACTGACATCTGAAATAGATATAAAGTCTCTCAGCTGCTATATCAATAGATCTTCTGCAACTTCCCACTGGTACATAATGCTACTTGGTCATCACAGGCTACCACCAATGGACATAATAAAAACATAATGTAAATAATATCAGATCAGAGAGTTTCATTCACATTCAAGTTACATCTGGCTTTCTATGAGAACAAGTCAGTAAGTAACCAAAAATCCTTGTTAAGTACAAAAAACTGTATAAAACTTCTTGGAATTGCTGGTGGTCAATTTTTTAAAACTGGTGGTAGGTTTCCCTAAAGGATACAGTAATTTCTGAATAAAATTTAAAAAAGAAAAAAAAAAAACCACAACAGCAAACAAAAAACCTTGCTTAAATTGCTAAGCCTGCTAAGTATAAACTGACCCACCATACCACTCTAAAGCTCCTGAAAAGTAAGTTTTTTTTTTAATATGGAGAATTGAAGTTACTTGATGGTTTAGAAAATTATTCATTTATTCAACAAACACTGATTGAGTGTCTTCTAGGTGCTCTAAGGCAGATATAAGCAAATATGTAATAGAATGTCAGTGCTATGGGAAAAAAAAAAAGAAAGCAGGGTCAAGAAGAAAAAAGACAGCAAGGAAATAAAAAATAATAAAGGATGATATTTTTGGTAGAGTGGTCAGAGAATGTCTACAGAGATGAAAAGTTGAAAACAGTGAATGTTCAGAAAATTATTATAGTCCAACATGGCCTTGCATAGCATATATGTGTAAGAAGTGGATTTAAGGATGACAATAATGTTGGGGCTAGGACATGGAAGACTTGAATACCAAGCTAAGTTTTTTAGACTTTAGACAATGAGGAACAAATGAAGTGAAGTGATGTAATCAGTGTTGTACTCTTATTTTTTTGCCAAAGAATTTGGTGCTATATATTAAGTTTTATAAATTCAATTTCTTTAAACCTCGAGGAGTAAACAATTTAATTTTCTTTACAGCCGTAAAGGAAAATGTATATATTTTAGTCAATTCTCAATTATCTGTACAACATGGGAGCACTGCCAAGGATAGCCCAAAATTTGTGTGAAAGCCACACTGTCAGATTGGGACCATGATCTAATTTCCTGAAGCAAGAAAAATTGTATGAGGATCAGTTTCATAAGGCTGTTGTTCTGGACAGCAAGCAGATAGAGAAACCTGATACTGTGAGGAGTTATCTTGCTTCCATGTGAATGCTTGTTTGGTTTCTACTCAATAAGCTTGTTGGGGAGGAAGTTTTCTCTACCCTGCAAAATTCTTCTGGCTAGTCTAAGAGTTAAATTGACACAAAACAGATTAATAGGAGAAGATCAATTTTATTTATTTACTTACTTTAAATATTTCATTTATTTATTTGAGAGAGAGAGAGAGAGCACAAGCCGGGTGGTGGGATGGAGAAGCAGGCTCCCCACTGGGCCAGGGGTTTCATATGGGGCTCAATCCCAGGACCCTGGGATCATGACCTGAGCTGAAAGCACAAGCTTAATCAACTGAGCCATCCAGGTGCCCCAGAGAAAAATCAATTTTAACTTTGGATATATAGAAATCCCATATATGAGGGGCGCCTGGGTGGCTCAGTGGGTTAAGCCTCTTCCTTCAGCTCAGGTCATAATCTCGGGGTCCTAGGATAAAGCCCGGCATCAGGCTCTCCGCTCGGCAAGGAGCCTGCTTCCCCCTCTCCCTCAGCCTGCCTCTTGCCTACTTGTGATCTCCCTCTCTGTCAAATAAATAAATAAAATCTTAAAAAAAAAATAAATCCCAAATATGAAAGGTTCAAAGATAGAAAAGTAAAGTGAGGTATATATACCATCCTGAACTAAGGATAAGGGGGTAGAGGCTTGGGAATTCAAAAAGAAGGAAAGGCATTCATAAGAGATGAAAAAGAATAATGTTTGATGAATAAATGTTTGCTGGGCCATACAGAAACAATGAGACACACAGAGGAATTTTAACAGACTCTATGTTAAATTCCTCCTTTCTACCACCTCTAGTTCATATTATAATGTAGTTATCTATGGTGATAGCTCTATTTCTGGAGCCAGCCCTCTATGTAATTTCCTTTAGGTAGTTAGGGGAAAAGTCAAAGTTTCTTCCTAAGTTTCAGGGCTTTGATTGTTTTAAGCTCAAATAATCTGCATGCCGAAGTGACACATCTTTGGGACAATTCATTCTAAACATCTATTAGCTAAAAGCTTTGATCCTGCATCTCTTCACAAGTATCTCAGTCAACTGGGGTAAATCCAGATACAGGTGATACCAAACACATTACACATTTTCAATAGAAAAATTAACATGGAACACAGATGGTCCATGTATAGTTAACAATGCAAAATACTGATACCATACTACATAGTATCAACAAATATCCACACATCAATACTTTGAATATTCTTGAAGATAATAAAGAAATGGTTATTCTAAATTACTAAGGAATTATTAGCTCTTGCTCTGTATTTTATTATTGATCCATTTATTTGTTCACCAAACATTCACTGGAGTACCAGATACACAAAAGGCATTGTTATGAACTGTGAGGAGCAATGTCCGTAAGTATTTTCACTTTCCCAACAGGACTCTGTTATAATTCAATGTAGCCCTATATTTCTCTAGCATCGTCTTATATATTGAGGCTCGAGATTCATAAGTTTTCCATTTATAAGCTATATGACCTTAAATATATCTCTCTGGGAATCATCTTCTTATCTGTGAAGTAAAAATAATAAGTGCTCTCTGAGATCTGCTCTTACTGAAGTGGATTAATGATGAAAACAGACAAACCTGAGCATCAGAGGAACTTCCAGGCTACCTGATGCATGATCTCTGTAGTTCTGAGAAGCAAAAGTAATTCAGAATAAAGGCTTATGTCTGGAGGGGTGTGTGTGTGTGTGTGTGTGTGTGTGTGTGTGTGTGTGTGTGTGCATGCAACAGGGAAGTGTATAACTGATGACTTGATGAATGAGACTGGCCTGAGGATGGAGAAGGTATGTGTGTATATGAAAAACTAATCAGTTCTAAGCAATGATGGAAAGGTTTTACTAATGACATTTACAACTATGAAGGTTTCTATACTTGTTCTGAGCTCAAGAAAAAAAAAGTAAGTGTACATATTCCATTTGGTTGCTGAGAAAACTGAGATTAGGCTTATGAAATGTTTAGAGAGACTAACATTCAGCAATAATTCAGTAAATGTTAGTTATAACTATTATTTGTAATTATTTTTTTTAAGATTTTATTTATTTATTTGACAGAGAGATAGCACAGGTAGGCAGAGAGGCAGGCAGAGGGAGAGGGAGAAGCAGACTCCCTGCTGAGCAGGCAGCCAGATACGGGACTCGATCCCAGGACCCTGAGATCATGACCTGAACCGAAAGCAGAGGCTTAACCCACTGTGCCACCCAGGCTCCCCTTATTTGTAATTATTATCATTAGAATAAAGAAGTCATGCCCTTATTAAAAGTGTTATTATTAGAAACAGAATAAAGTTTTAAATATTTGAATAATTCTGAAAAACACAGAGATTCAATATGTATGTTTTTGTCTTACAGCAAGGAGGAAAAAGATGACATAGAACCATGTTACAAATTACAATATAATATCATGCATTTATAGTTTCAAGATACAAAAGGAATGGTTATTAAACTGACGGGAACCAGAGGGACTTGAAATGCCTAATTACCCCCTCTTTGGGATTAGCATAAAGTCACTTTTCCTGATCATTAGAAAGTACAAGTTCATCCATAAGCATAGACCAAATGAATAATAAACAGATCCACTGAATAAGATTATTCAGATGTTCAGGCCAGACACCTGAGACACAAAATTCATTTTATAAAGTCATTATAGTTGTGCTAGCAATAAAATCTCACACCTGTTTTTTATTTTTTTTTCCCCCTTTGGTAGTTGCCATCAGTTATTGTTTAGGTGCTTTTTTCCCTGTGTATTTGATATCCATGGGGCAAACGTTTTCATTCTCCTCGGTGAACTGTGTGGAAATGTCTTTCTGAAACCCTTCATTATTACCTGTAAAGGGATGTAAGCCTTTAAAGCCCCTTTAAAGAGAACCTATGTGGGGGAAAAATTAATTCTCATCCTTCCATCCCCACATGACCATTATAAGCCCCCAGCTAAGTATATACTAACATAACATAGTTAACAAAGACAATGCTTTATCCTTGCCTTTTTCTCACTTCCATAAGTATGCTAGTATGGAATTTTCTAATACACTGAAGAGAATTTTAACACTAAACTTAATTGTGAAGAAATACTGATCTTGGGGCACGTGGGTGGCTCAGTCAGTTAAGCGGCTGCCTTGGGCTCAGTTCGTGATCTCAGGGGACTAGGAAGGAGTCCTGCATTGGGCTCCCTGCCCAAAGGGAGGTCTGCTTCTCCCTCTCCCTCTTCTTGTGCTCACTCTCTTGCTCTGTCAAATAAATAAATAAAATCTTAAAAAAGTAAAAAGAAATACTGACCTTAAGGTGTTGTGGTTTTTTTGGTTTTGGTTTTGTTTCTATTGTCTTATTTGTATTAAGAGAGTTTAAATGGAGAACATATGACACTGTAGTCAGGGGGTAGAATAAATTGCTTCTAAGGAACTTCCTCAGTTTAACTGTCTTTTCCAACCTCACACTCTTTCAGATCATCAGGCAAAATAGGGTATCTATGCCAGACATCCCTGACCTTACATATACTTCCTTTCCTTCTGAAACTGTTTGCCTGGGACTTTATCCTGACATTTTTAACAGATAAATGACAAAAAAAACCAAGTGTACATTTCCAACACCTGCCTGGAGAGTATATTCTGTGCTCATTCCAGAATCATCACATGTTATGACGGGAGGTTAGACAACACTCTACTACACATAGATGACAAATGGTAATCTGTCTCAGTGATTGGGAGTAAATTATTTAGATTTAGATACCAACCCCAGTCCCAGATTTTTAGCTAAATAAACTTGAAAAAGGTAGCCACCTTCCCTGACTTCATTTACCTATCTATAAAATAGGGATAAAAAGATCTCAGAAGATTATTGAGGATAAATGTGATAATTTACTTTAAAATGTGTTAACTTGGGCACCTGGGTGGCTCAGTGTGTTAAAGCCTCTGCTTTCGGCTCAGGTCATGATCTCAGGGTCCTGGGATTGAGGCCCGCATCGGGCTTCCTGCTAGGCGGGGAGCCTGCTTTCCCCCACTCTCTCTCTGCCTGCCTCTCTGCCTCCTTGTGATCTCTCTCCCTCTGTGAAATAAATAAATAAAATGTTAAAAAAAATAAAATGTGTTAACTTTTGTGATGCCTCACATTTAAGAAGCATTCATTACCTTTGTGGCTATTACTCTCTACAGCTTCCTTCATTTTTTTTCATGTTCCAATTGTAAATCCAGACTTTCAAGTCAGTCAAAATCAGTTTCAAAGAACATTATATATAAGATGTTTGCAATAGAATTCACCTTTCTGAATTGGTTTATTCATCTATTTTCCCAAAGGTGTTTTGAGTATTAAATAATGACCATAAAGTACCTAACATATATCCTAGAACTTAATAGTCTATAAGTGGCAGATGTAAATGGCAGCTTCCACATTTCCATTAACATATATCCCAGCTAATATAAAAATGTGGTCAACATATGATAATCATAAATCTGAATAATACTGTTGACTAGTCCATTCTTTATCTTTCATTACCTGCCTACAGTGGAAGGCCAGTTGGAAACATGATGGCCTTCGTGTTGGCAAATAAGATATTGGCAAAAGTTTTCCTGGGAAGCCTTTTTGGAAGGCTTTTGCTTTTCCTATTAAAAGGAACAGGGGAGGCAGATTCCATTCCTTCCCCACTTTTTCATGCTTTAACTGTGTCCATGATTTCTGGACCTGCAGTAACCATCTGGAGACCAAGAAAGGAAGGCCAATATAATTTCAGAGATAGCAACCCTGGCATTATTACAAAGATAAACCAATGCCAAGAACTGCCTACTCAGCATTTCTTGCTAACCAAGATAGTAACTGTATAGTTTGGAGAGGTGGAATATTGGTTGGGTTTTCTTCTACTTTTAAAGTTTATATCCTTGTAGAGATACCAAACCTCCTCTTGTCTACAAATTAGCCCCAAGAAACCAAAAGAAAAGAAAATGTAAAACTTTTACCCCTGCTAACAATTTGAATCTAAATTTTATTTTACTATGTATACTCCTGGCCAGATGCTTCCTTATTCTTTATTCTAACATTTCTGGGAATTAGAATACAAAGTGATGGGCGCCTGGGTGGCTCAGTGGGTTAAAGCCTCTGCTTTCGGCTCAGGTCATGATCTCAGGGTCCTGGGATCGAGGCCCACATCGGGCTCTCTGCTCAGCAGGGAGCCTGCTTCCTCCCCTCTCTCTGCCTGCCTCTCTGCCTACTTGTGATTTCTCTCTCTGTGTGTCAAATAAATAAATNTCAAATAAATAAATAAAATCTTAAAAAAAAAAAAGAATACAAAGTGATGCACATAGGCAATTGTTTATTTAGTTATACTTTTTAACCTTACACTTCCTGAATTCTCTTGTTATTACACTTTAAAAGCAGGGAAAACTAGACACATATTATAAGGACGTAATGAATTTTAGAGTGATTCTTTGAGGTAGGTTCTATTATTATCATTCCCATTTTATAGATGAGAAAACAGGAATTGAGAGGCCTAAATTCCCTTACTTTGTAAGAGGTATATCCAGGCAACATGGGTGTGACATTATACTATTTATGCCTCATGTTCTTCGTCAACAAAATATGATGGTTTCACTGGTCGGCTTCTAAATTCCTTTTCACATATTTTCTACTTCTTTCAGAATATTAACTACCAAATTTCTCCAAGTCCTATTGTCCTCACCACCACAATTAGAGAGAAGCAACATCAATAGGGAGACAGTTTGGTACAGACCACGCATTTTTTCTTCCCCTAAGAAAGTATTTTATTTATTTTTATTTTTTTCATTATTTAAAAAATTTTTTTTATCATTTGCCCCAGGGGTACAGGTCTGTGAATCATCAGGCTTACACCTTTCACAGCACTCACCATAGCACAAGCCCTCCCCAATGTCCATAACCCAGCTACCCTATCCCCACCCTCCCACCCCCCAGCAGACTATGCATTTAAACATAGCCTGTCTTAGACACTTGCACAATGTTTATGGCCATGGGAAATTTACCTAACCTCTCTAAGCCTGGTTCCCTCATTTGTGAAACTGAATGTGGTATCACATAGCGATTTGATCTGAGACTTCTGTGAGATCATCCATATAAAGTACAGAGCTCAGTGGATAATGCTCCACAAAATAGTTATCATTTTTATTGTTATTGCTATCATGTTAACCTCTGAAAACTTGATTTCAAGCAAGCTGGTGAGGATTTTTCTGTGAATTAAAATCTATTGTCATAAGGAAACCATCACTGACACACTCGATACATTTCATTAATCTTATCCATAGTATCACATTGTAAAGTATTTTAGTTGATCCATGTTCTCTTCTTGGGAATCCTGAGAATTAACTTGAAAATTCACTTTCATTTTACTAGGCGTATAACAAAAGAAAAAAAAATCTATTGATGAGACTAAAGAAACAAAAGCAACTTTAATTTTGTATACCAGTCAATAACTAGATATGGGATACGGTGGTAAAAGCAGGACAGCCTCATATCAAACATTACATTAAAAACTGGATTCCATCCAATTATCAGATCCTAATAACACAAATCCCAAGCTTCTTAAGGAATTGGCTGAAACAATTACTTAGTTACTAAATATTATTTATGAGTTTTTAAAGGACATGGTGCCTCTGATAGCAATAACTCATCATCTTTCTTTTAGAAATGGAAAGGACAATTCTAAAAGTAATAAGCCAATCACCTCGACCAGTTGACTAGTGGATTTCTAACCATGCTCTTCAGAGTCTATCAAAGGAAAATCTTCTTAACCTTTTCCACACGCTTTTATCTCTATCCCTCTTTTAACTTCAGTTGAAGTATACATATATATGAAATTTATATTAATATGCACACACACAGTGTAAATTTTACAAACTGGATTTTGTTTTTAAGAAAGGTCTTAAGGGCTAAGAAGCCAATGACAAACAAAATTTTTAATTACTATGACTTAGACTTAAAAAACACAAGAAAAAAATCACCAAATTGCCTAAAATAAATAAAAAATACATATTTTTGATTTCTAAGGCTTTGGATTCACAACCTTATGTCAAATGAGAATAAGTACTACCAGGATCTTGGCATACTGGAAGTGGGGTTTATTCTTTGACCTTTAATTCTGTCATTCAGAGTGTTAATGCTTAGCTATTACTGATACCAACAAAGCTCAAAGTTGGGATTTATTTAGTTAAGGAAAGTGAATGAAAGAGCATCCCAACCATGATATCCAGACTATGGGAATGACTATTAGTAGCCCTTCACCTAAGGCATTAAAATATATATATATAT